>CM036777.1:4888728-5256228 GCA_020796225.1 Arion vulgaris | reverse complement strand
TCCAAGTTCACGATTGCACATAAAGGGCAACACAATTAATTACTTGACCTATCAAGTTAATATGGAGATACACCTATGAATAGAATTGACATGGACAAATTCTAGGGATTACTGTAAAATCTAAAATTTGAGCCCCGTATTTGAAATTGTCATAAAAGATCAAAGGAATTCGCCGATGTGCAAAATCCGTAGCATCTATGAACTACTGGTTAGCTTTATTTTAGCGTCATGGATATTCTAAGGCTGCATGCAAAAATCACTGAGATCCAACAGGTAGTTTTCGAGAAAATCAATTTCAAACGTGCTCACGAATTAATGGACAGACTATAATATTAACAACATTTATTTCCCCCGTCCCTGGAAATAATTATACCGACGCCCCTGTATATATCCGTCTGTCATTTGGCAAGTGGGTTAATGGAACGACGTATAGTCAACTTTACAGACCACAATGTCTATGCTTTATATAATTCAGTAGCTCCCTTCAAATTTCTATTCTTTTCAGTAGCTTTATATCTCTTTGTTTCCAAGCTCATTAAGCGAGGCCCATTCTTTCGTATTAGCAATTGAGAAAATATTTCCAAATGGATACACCTCTGTATTATGAACCATGAATTGACATTTTCATCATTACTTTCTAAGTGTATGATTAATGTTGCGTTGTGACTGCAACTTATACCAGCTCATCACGCAATAATGTTGTGTTGTGACTGCAACTTATACAAGCTCATCACGCAGTAATGTTGTGTTGTGATTGCAACTTATACAAGCTCATCACGCAATAATGTTGTGTTGTGACTGCAACTTATACAAGCTCATCACGCAATAATGTTGTGTTGTGACTGCAACTTATACAAGCACATCACGCAATAATGTTGTGTTGTGATTGTAACTTATACCAGCTCATCACGTAATAATGTTGTGTTGTGACTGCAACTTATACAAGCACATCACGCAATAATGTTGTGTTGTGATTGTAACTTATACCAGCTCATCACGCAATAATGTTGTGTTGTGACTGCAACTTATACAAGTTCGTCGCGCAATAATGTTGTGTTGTGACTGCAACTTATACAAGCTCATCACGCAATAATGTTGTGTTGTGACTGTAACTTATACCAGCTCATCACGCAATAATGTTGCGTTGTTACTGTAACTTATACCAGCTCATCACGCAATAATGTTGTGTTGTGACTGCAACTTATACAAGCTCATCACGCAATAATGTTGTGTTGTGACTGCAACTTATACAAGTTCATCACGCAATAATGTTGTGTTGTTACTGCAACTTATACCAGTTCATCACGCAAGAATGTTGCGTTGTGACTGCAAATTATACAAGCTCATCACGCAATAATGTTGCGTTGTGACTGCAACTTATACAATCACATCACGTATTAATGTTGTTACTGTAACTTATACCAGCTCATCACGCAATAATGTTGTGTTGTGACTGCAACTTATACCAGTTCATCCCGCAATAATGTTGCGTTGTGACTGCAACTTATACCAGCTCATCACGCAATAATGTTGTGTTGTGACTGCAACTTATACAAGCTCATCACGCAATAATGTTGCGTTGTGACTGCAACTTATATAAGCACATCACGTATTAATGTTGTGACTGCAACTTATACCAGCTCATCACGCAATAATGTTGTGACTGCAACTTATACCAGTTCATCACGCAATAGGGGGACTGCCTAGAGTAGTTAATAGTAGGTAGGCCTGCTAGCTGTGAGACGCCTCATAGCTCGGGTTCGAACCTACTGTCCGGCATTTGTTCGAGTTCCTTGGTCTTACTCAGGACGATAATGTGAGTACCTCTGAAGTCGGAGAAAATCTGCCTGTATGGCGAGGGAATACTAATTACGAGTACATTGAGCACACGGCTGCCAGTGTAAAGTAATTTACAATGTGCACGCTGTTGCCATTGTAAGAAATTGGAAAAACAGATTTTCACGCAAAAATCAGTTTCAGAGATGGAACTTCGTCTGAGTTGAAAGCGGACGAAAGAAAAAAAAAAATCACGCAATAATGTTGCGTTGTGACTGCAACTTATACCAGTTCTTCACGCAATAATGTTACGTTGTGACTGCAACTTATACCAGTTCTTCACGCAATAATGTTGCGTTGTGACTGCAACTTATACCAGTTCATCACGCAATAATGTTGCGTTGTGACTGCAACTTATACCAGTTCTTCACGCAATAATGTTACGTTGTGACTGCAACTTATACCAGTTCTTCACGCAATAATGTTGCGTTGTGACTGCAACTTATACCAGTTCATCACGCAATAATGTTGCGTTGTGACTGCAACTTATACCAGTTCATCACGCAATAATGTTGCGTTGTGACTGCAACTTATACCAGTTCATCACGCAATAATGTTGCGTTGTGACTGCAACTTATACCAGTTCATCGCGCAAGAATGTTGTGTTGTGACTGCAACTTATACCAGTTCATCACGCAATAATGTTGCGTTGTGACTGCAACTTATACCAGTTCATCGCGCAAGAATGTTGTGTTGTTACTGCAACTTATACCAGTTCATCACGCAATAATGTTGCGTTGTGACTGCAATTTATACAAGCTCATCACGCAATAATGTTGTGTTGTGACTGCAACTTATACAAGTTCATCACGCAATAATGTTGCGTTGTGGCTGCAACTTATACCAGTTCATCACGCAATAATGTTACGTTGTGACTGCAATTTATACAAGCTCATCACGCAATAATGTTGTGTTGTGACTGCAATTTATACAAGCTCATCACGCAATAATGTTGTGTTGTGACTGCAGCTTATACCAGTTCATCACGCAATAATGTTGTGTTGTGACTGCAACTCATACAAGTTCATCACGCAATAATGTTGTGTATTCATACATGGATGGCATGGAGCCTCTGTGGCGTAGAAGTTAGTTCCTCGGCTCTCGTTCCAAAGGTACTCGGTTCGCTTCCTGGTAGAACATCGGAATATTTTTCCAGAGATCCCTGATCTCAGTGTAGGTGAGATCGAGTTCCTAGCTCTATCGGAGACGGACGATAAAACGTAGGTCCCGTGTTAGATTTGAGCTCGTAAAACAATTCTTGACAGTTCAAAATCGAGAAGAGCAGGCTGGAAAGCCGCAGCCCTGGCAAAATTCATTAGAAAAGATTAAAAATAAAATTCCTTCAAAAATATCTTCACCATCTTCAAAATTACATCGTGGACTCTCGCCGGTGCTAAGAATCTCGTGCACCGTAGCTGAGATTTTCATGTGTAAGAAAGATATCTGAGTAAACACGGTTATTCACCGAAGTGCAATGATGATGGTTCTATCATCAACCAACCAACATGTATAACAGCAAGTTCGAACAGATAAGCAAGTCTGTACAGAAGATCATCAATGTCTTCAAATGCAACTACTACAGAAGAGTACTTAGAATATCAAAGAGAGTTGGTTATTAAAGAACATAAAAGCCCGTCTGCCCAGCATGTTCGTAGCGCGTTGGACTGCGGGTGACTAGCTCTCTGTGTGTGCGGGTTAAATTTCGCGGGCTGGCAGAAAAGCCACAGGTTTCCCAGATTCACGGTGTTCGTGGCACCGAGTCGAAGAGCTGAAAGCTCAAGTGTTTCTGGATCGGAAAAAAGAACATATTACAAGACAAAAAAAAATTAAAAATTTCGGAAACACATTAAACGACATGAATGCACGGAGAAGATAATTCTTGAAGGAAAGGTGCCTGGAAGAAAAGCGAGAGGAAGACTTCGATGACGATGGATGCAGGATGTCATTGACGTTCTGAGAGTGACTGCTGCTGACACCGGGCATTTTGCACAGAATAAGGAGTTTTTCAGGTCTGTTGTCACGGGAGTCAAGTTCCAGAAAGGACAAGCTACTTGATGATGATGATGCAAGTCTATTTCTTTCTCTGTTCGAAAATAGTATCATCGATTTAAGAGAAGTATCATCGATATAAGAGAAGTATCATCGATATAATTGGTTATTGGTTATTGGTTACTAAACTGATGTCATTGCACTCCGGGCAGACCCATAGGTGCTCAGTCTCCCCAACAGATATCGAAGAGTATGCATACTGATGGTTCTGTGGCTCGCTGATTAAAATCATCGATATAAGAGAAGTATCATCGATATTTTTTTATTTTTTTTTCCGATCCAGAAGCACTTGAGCTTTTCAGCTATTCGGCTCGGCGCCATGGACATCGTAACCCTTCGGTTCGGTGCCACGAACACTGTAAATCTGGGAAATTTGTGGCTTTTTCTGCCATCCCGCATAATTCAACCCGCACACACAGAGGGTAGTCACCCGTAGTCCAACGCGCTACGAACACGCTGGGCAGACGGGCAAACACGTAAAAACAAAGTATTGTAATTAAAAAAAATACAAAAACAATATACAACGACGTTTCGACCAAAATGAGTTTATTAAGCAAATGATACAAAAGAGAAAAATGATCTGATGAATTTTCCACTCTATCCTGACTCTTATCCCACTCCGCTTGCACACATTGACCAGCTGTCTTACAAATACAACACTGGCTTTTGATATTCTGTTGTTGATAGCAGACAGAAGATTGTTGACATGGCACATAATAGACAGAGCGACAGAAGTGAGATTAAATTTGTAATTCAAAACAACTGACATGATTTCGTAATGTATCGTCATTCACAATCAAGTATACAGTTGTAATTTGAAGACAGAGTGACAAGATGCATTGACAGACAAATGGATATATGTAGTAAATACAGACAGATAGACAGACATACGTGTAAACATATTTTTTTTCGAGCCAGAAGCACTTCAGATTTTAGCTCTTCGGCTCGGTGCCATGGATATCGTAACTCTTTGGTTTGGTGTCACGAACACCGTAAATCTGGAGAACCTTTAGCTTTTCTGCCAGTCCACGGAATTGAGCCGCATTCACATGGGGCTTCCCACCCGTCGTCCAACGCGCTACGAACACGCTGGGCAGGTGGAAGTAGAAACGTTTTAAATTCCGAGCGTCAGCATTCCTTCGAATGGGAAAGAACGGAGTTTATTTAAGTGGTCTGATTTTGCCATTGATCGTTTAATAAAAGCTCACACCCTTTTGCCGCTGTCAAGTGCACTCTAAGCTTTGATCTTAACCAAAAGACCAAGGATCAACATTTCAGATACATAGAAACGCAAATATGATAGGGCAAATGGCGCCAATTTTAAGATGCAAACACGTCACCATGAACACAAAAAGAGCAATGTTCAACACAATCTTTCTCCCCACATTATGTTACCAGTGCCAAAACTGGACGCTGACAACAAACGATAGAAGAAAACTAGTCACAATAGAGATGAAGTGTCTACGCAGAATGTTGGGTGTAACAAGAAGAGACCGGTTGAGAAATGAAGACATCAGGAAAAAGTGGGTACAACATCAGTACTAGACTTCATCAAGAAACAACAAATTAAATGGTTCGGCCACGTAAGCAGATTACCATCAGACAGTGCACCCCAAAGAGCAATGCTGCTCCGATACAATGGGTACAAAGCAAAAGGCCGGCCACGCAAAAGATGGACCTCGGAGATAACAGAGGCGATGAAAGAGACTATCTACGAAGCGCATACTAGGGCCCGTTTTAAAAATCTCTTCCTGACCTGACACTTTGAGGCATACAGGATTCGAGAAAGAAGAAGAAGAAGAAAGGCAAATTTTAATTGCTTTCAAATAAGAAATTTTATAACAATTGAGAGAGTGAAACCAAACAATAAGCGCTCGACGAAATTAGATATACTGACTCGAAATATACAGATATCATCGCCCGAGTGGTTACCGGGGCCCAAATTTGGGGTGTAAAAATAGAACCACTGTTACCAACCACGCATGGCGTAAGAGGTGATTAAGGAAGTTTGGCTGAAATCGGATGCATGTGTCCTAGCCGTGTAGAAGTCTAAGCGTTTAGGGGCCTACCAACCAATGTGCAACGTATACACGTTCTTGGCAAAGATCAAACATATCACAAAGAGTGATTAAAATTGGTCGTAAAGAACGAACGCAAAGACGAAGACAGTTATCATAGCTTTGCTGCACACATTGCATATTATTCTGACAATTCAAAAGTGATATCACTAAACAAAATAACAAAGAGTGGTTATATTTAAATAAAAGAAGAAAAACATGGCTTTACAAATAATTAAACAAATAAAAACAGTATGGAATGGAACTAATAGGAAAAGAAAGCACAGAATACTAAGAGCATGCATTTACCGCATGCAATCTATTGATTTTAAATGCAAATGTATCTTTCTCCCCACATTATGCTACCAGTGCCAAACCTGGTTACTGACAACAAATGATAGAAGAAAACTAGTCATGACAGAGATGAAGAGTCTACGCAGAATGCTGGGTGTAACAAGAAGAGACCGGTTGAAAAATAAAGACATCAGGAAAAAAGTGGGTACAACATCAGTACTAGACTTCATCAAGAAACAACATATTAATTGGTTCGGCCACGTAAGCAGATTACCAACAGACAGTGCACCTCAAAGAGCAATGCTGCTCCGATACAATGGGTACAAAGCAAAAGGCCGGCCACACAAAAGATGGACCTCAGAGATAACAGAGGGGACGAAAGACACTATCTACGAGGCGCACACAAGGGCCCGTTTTAGAAATCTCTTCTTGACCTGACGCTGTGAGGCAAACAGAATTGGAGAAAAGAAAAAAACAATGTATGGATGTGAAACATGGGCATTTAATAAAGCAGTGGAAAAACATATATGTGCTTTCGAATATAAATGTTACAGAAGAATACTCCGTATATCATGGACAGAGAAGAGAACAAATATATCTATCCAGAAAGAACTCAAAATCAAAGAAAACTGGCTGATGCTACAAATAAGAATGAGAAAATTGCGATATTGTGGACATATAAAAAGACACAAAGGGTTGGAAAAGACCATTATGGAAGGAGGCATTTCGGCAAAGAGTAGAAGATGAGGAAGATCACAGAAAAGATGGATTCAGGATGTAACTGGTGGTTTTAGCATGCCGGTTGCAGAGATGCCGCTGCAGATCTGGCCTATGAGGGAGAGAAATTCCGAAGGACTATTATGGTGGCAAAGTTCTTCTCAGGACAAGCTATTTGATGATGTTACTAGAATGAACGAAGAATTAAAAGCAATCCAACAGGAAGGTACTATTATTACCCCCTTTTGAAAAAAATTTATATGGATTTTACATTTTATCGCCCTTATTTCTCTCAAATCTCTAAACAAAATAATCACACTGTGCAAAGTTTGAAAGTAAAGCGCATGAAATCATAGAAATATCACTAAACAGATCATCTTACATTCAACACATAATTAATGTCTGAGAGTCGTTGAAAGTATTATCTTTTAACAAGCAGTCATTTTAGGAGTCAGAGACTAAATATGTGAATGTAACGAAATCTGAAGTAAGACATCTCGAAATCACAAATAACGATTGTGTTTCAGACGAATAATAGTAACAATACAATCCTCACGTATCATTATACGTTACGTTAAGTCTGCACGTAATTTCTACATACCGTTCTGTCCTGGGCAACTCGATCAATCTCTTTCATGGAATTGAGACTGATATTTCTTGCCTCTATTCAGAAAAATTCATTTCAGTGTTTTTCTAAGGCGTAGTGTCATTCTTGAATGCTTTACCTTCCATTTCAATACCTGCTTTGATATTCTTTGATCATTTCTTCTCAAGGTATGCCCAAGATATCTCTATCGTCTCCTTCTTATAACAGTTGTTACTAGTGGTAGACCAGACATTTCTTCTCAAGGTGTGTCCAACATATCTCCATCTTCTCCTTCTTATAACAGTTGATACTAGTGGTTGACCAGACATTTCTTCTCAAGGTGTGTCAAACATATCTCCATCTTCTCCTTCTTATAACAGTTGTTACTAATGATTGACCAGAATTTCTTCTCAAGGTGTGCCCAAGATATCTCCATCTTCTCCTTCTTATAACAGTTGTCACTAATGATAAACCAGACATTTCTTCTCAAGGTGTGTCCAACATATCTCCATCTTCTCCTTCTTATAACAGTTGATACTAGTGGTTGACCAGACATTTCTTCTCAAGGTGTGTCAAACATATCTCCATCTTCTCCTTCTTATAACAGTTGTTACTAATGATTGACCAGAATTTCTTCTCAAGGTGTGCCCAAGATATCTCCATCTTCTCCTTCTTATAACAGTTGTCACTAATGATAGACCAGACATTTCTTCTCAAGGTGTGTCAAACATATCTCCATCTTCTCCTTCTTATAACAGTTGATACTAGTTGTTGACCAGACATTTCTTCTCAAGGTGTGCCCAAGATATCTCCATCTTCTCATTCTTATAACAGTTGTCACTAATGATAGACCAGACATTTCTTCTCAAGGTGTGTCAAACATATCTCCATCTTCTCCTTCTTATAACAGTTGTTACTAATGATTGACCAGAATTTCTTCTCAAGGTGTGCCCAAGATATCTCCATCTTCTCCTTCTTATAACAGTTGTCACTAATGATAGACCAGACATTTCTTCTCAAGGTGTGTCCAACATATCTCCATCTTCTCCTTCTTATAACAGTTGTCACTAATGATAGACCAGACATTTCTCTGATTTCATCACTTCTCCTGAATTCGTTCCAGTTTAATATTAATAACAGCAGTACAATAGGCAACCTAGATACGACACCAAAACGAGGATTGGTATTAACAAAAGTGGGGACACAAATATTTAAAATGTCTTTAACTCCATCACCCCTCAAAGCTGATATACAGGCTCACAATATGTTTCAAGATGACGCAAAGCCAATACACTGGCTATTTCAATATAAATACATCCGGAATTAAAAGAAATTACGGAGTGATTGGGTTAATTTGAAATTTGTAGTTATATATATTTAAATTTAATTCTCCCGCTCTGAATTCAGGCGCTCAATATGGCTTCTTTGACTGTTTTTGCGAGAAGGTTTACTTTCCTTTTCATCAGTGTACTATCGCAATACTGGCGAGCCTTACTCCGACTTCAGAGATTCTTGTAATTTAGATACTTCAAGTGAAGAATCAGGGTTTCGTTCAGTCCAACCGAATACTTGTGCACACCGAAAACATGTGGACCAAGCTGGCCTCGAACCTCGAAATTTCCGCGGCACTGGGTCACTAGGGCAGACGAGACATGTAACGATTTGCACTGTTATTAAAACAGAAGGAGGGGTTCCACATTTTAATTAGAATGTAGCCAAGTTCCACTGTATACAGTCTTCTACAACAGAACAACATGATACCATGAAAGAATGCAAGAGAAACACCACGATGATGATGATGATTATCATGATCAGTGGCGGCTCGTGATCATTTTTGATGGTGGGGCCAGACATTTTTTCCTGATAAATCATGGTTTTTAGTTGCTATATTTTAATTTATAAAATATTAAACACTTTATACATTATTTTTAGTATGGTCCGGCCCCACTGGCCCTTAATGACGAGTCGCCACTGATCATGATGATGATTATGCTCGTGCATCACTGGTGATGATAACCACCATTCTTTCATCCAATAGAACGTAGTTACATTTTGTTTGTCTGTGTGTGTGTAGATGATTAGTGAGCTAGATGCGGACTTGAAATGTTCTTTTGCAATGTGGGCAAGGAATATTTGCACTTGTGGGGAGTTTTACTGCCTTTCTAGTTTGTAGTTTCTGTTCCTCAATTTTTTTTTTTTTTTTTCCGAAAGCTCTTCAGCTCGGTGTCATGGACCCGTAGTCCAACGCGCTACGAACACGCCGGGCCGCGGGCTCTGCTCCTCAATAAAACCACGATAAAAACAGACATATGGCAGAGCAGAATCATGCTAAATAAAACAAAAATAACAATCACCCAAGCCACTAGAGCAGCACAAGTCAAAAACAGAAAGCCACGAGACTGGACAATAACCCGGTAACAGTGTAGCGACAAAAGAAAATAAACTATGATTAAAACAGAAATAATTTGTAAGACTTCTTCGATATATTTGGACAGACTTGGGATATACCTGACAAGAATGCCCTGGTATCGCCTACCACAGAGAGCCACACAGAAAAAAGTATAATGAGTACAAAACAAGAGGAAGACCACGCAAATCAAGAACAGCCTTAAGAAAATGAATATCAGCTTACAAAGTGCCTTAAAACAAGCCCACACAAGATCACTACGCCCCCCCCCAACACTTCTATAAAGAAGTAAATAGTGGAAAAGTAAATGGTGGAAAAGTAAATGGTGGAAGAGAAGAAGAAGTAGTTAAGCTACCTACGAACTGTAGAGGTGTATGTACAGAAGCATACTGTATGTGTTTTGCTCGCAGAAAAATAGTGGGGGTGAAAGAAAGCACTGCAGTATCAGAGTTTGTGGTCTGTGGTTGGCTAGAATCAGACTCCTCTTCCACCCATCTTCTGTTGTCAGGCTCTCAAGGGGAGCAAAGAATAGTAACACTGTAACCTACAAGGCCTCCCCCCCAAAAAACCTATGAAGAAGTAAATGGTGGAAGATAAAAAGAAGAAAAAGACGGGAATTTGGTCTGGCAATAAGCTCCCATACATGCGTTTAACGGCAAGAGTGGACAACTAATTCTATCGTCCACCTAGGGAAAAACAAAACGCAATATTCAATAAAGATGCAATGTAACTAGACATGTGATTGACTAGAATCCACAGGGGATGAGAAGAATAGGGAGATAACAAAATACAATACATGTCGATGACAGTTAGAAGAGTTAGAAGACGATGTTAGAATAGTCTGAGGCTATTAGATAGAGCTGAGGATGACGTCACATAATAGATTTACGTGGAGAGTTATATATGAGAAATACTGTGTGCCTAGAGACACACATTTGTAGTGGTAGTAGTTCTAGTAATAGTAGTGTTAGTAGTATTAGCAGTGGCGGCTCGTCATTAAGGGTCAGTGGGGCCCACAAAAAATAATGTCTAACGTGTATTTATTATTTTATAAATTAAAATATAACCAAACCTAAAACTATGATTTTCCCAAAAATGTGTGTCTGGCCCCACCAATAAATATGATCACGAGCCGACACTGAGTATTAGTATTAGTAATCGTGGTAGTAGTAGTATTAATAGTAGCAGTAAGAGTAGCTTATTAATAGTAGTAGTAGTAATAGCAATAGTAGTATTAGTAGTGGTAGTAGTAGTGGTGGTAGTAGTGGTAGCAGTAGTAGTAGTGGTAGCAGTAGTAATAGTTACAGTAATAGCAGTAGTAGTAGCAGTTGCTCTAACTGTAGTAATATTAGTAATATAAAACGAGCAGCGCGAAAAGACAGAGCACACAACACGCACATGTCTAACCTTGATCATGTATGCCCCACCTGTGGTCGGGGATTCTGTTCTAGGATTGGACTCTACAGTCACCTCCGCACACACCAGAGAGGTGCAACAGTACACGTCTGAGATTGTTGTCATCATCGCTTGCGATGGACGGCTATTAGTAATATTAGTATTTGTAGTAGTAGTAATATATTTTTTTTTTTTTTTTTTTTGGTAATAGTAATAGTAGTAGTAGTAATAGTAGTAGCAGTAGTAGTAGTGATGCTCGTCCATCACGGGTGATGATGACCACACAATTTTCATCCAAGGGAATGTAGTTGCGTTATGTTTGTATGTGTGTGCGTTGATGACTAGTGAGCCCGATGCGGGCTTGAAATGTTCTTGTACAGGTAGTGGTAGTAGTAGTGCCGGATTAAGCCAGCGAGGGGCCTGTAGCAAATTTTACCTAGGGCCCTTAGGTTTTGTATGATAATAAAATAAAACACAACTTTTACAAACAAACTTTTCTCGATTTAATGTGAGCAAATTTAGAGATAACACTAGACAAATCAATTTAAGTAAATTACATTCAATGTTCATTAAGGTGAGATTATTTAGACGATCTTGTCCCATCGTGTTCCTTAACTCACTTTTTATACGCTTTAATATCGAAAAGAACGTTCTCCGCTGCAGTCAGTAATCATTAAAGACAAGTCAATTCGTAAGACTATTTCTACATTTGGGAAACACGACTATAATGAATTTTCCATTATAAGTTTATAAAATTGTAGTTCAAGAGCCTCATACATTTCGTTATTAATAGCAGCAGCTACATTAGTTTTAAGAAGTTCAGTGAACTGCACAAGTTCGTCGCCTAGGCTTTCTTCCAAATCCTCTTGGTAAGAGCTGACAATATTTGGAGTTCTTTTCAAGATTTCTTCTGCTGTAAGAGATTTTAACTGCCGAAGTATTCCAAATACACTAGTCACTCTATGGTACGCTCCCATGCGTTTAGCTAAGGCAGAGTACATTATCAATTATGACAATAAACACCTGACTTTCAAATGTTTGTTTGGGTGTTTGATTTTCTACAACTTCATCGAGCGTAGTAGAGCCGCTGAAATCGTCGTACTTAGTATTTCGCTTGCGTCGTCGTGAAGTTTGTTGCTGATATTCTTCACACCAGCTGACAAGGCTTCTGATGATGATGATGATGATGAGGAATAGATACCAATTTTAAAACTGTCACCTTAATCTAGTACAGTGACTGTTGGTTTTAACGATCATCCTTGTCTATTTTTTTCTGCCTCATCGTTGACTATTCCAAGCCTTGATGTTAGGGTGTCCAGTGGCTTCTCTCCTTATCGCTCTTCCAAGTATTTCCAAATTTTGTTATCGCACTGCATGAGTGAAATATAGAACTTAATCATATTCACTACTCAAATGTGAGCGTCTGTAGCTTAAGCGGTAGTGCGCTCGATCACGACCCATGCGTACCTGGTTCAAACTCCGTGACCGGCAATTTGGAAGCAAATTCGTTCCTACGGATTTCTACAATTCTACCTGTTCAGAAAGCAATGGCAAACTACTGAGCGTATAAGTTGTGTCTAGAAAATCAACGACTCATTGACTGTTGTTGGTGGAGACGTCATGTAAAAGATATGCCACGTTTTTCATTTCATCACTGAAATAACATAGACGATGTGACCAAAGTAATTTGTGATCACATTCTTCGACTTGAGAAATATATTAATTTCATGCAATCAACACTGAAATAACATAGACGATGTGACCAAAGTAATTTGTGATCACATTCTTCGACTTGAGAAATATATTAATTTCATGCAATTAACAAATTTGACCAAGTTCTAAATCGGACCAAGATGAAGAACTTGATATCTTTGCTATAGATGAAAACCGAAAATTAGAGCGGAATGGGTTCATGTAAATATAACAATAATTTTATATCATACATTGCTTGTCGCATTGTGCGACAATAAGACTATGTGACTCATAGAGCGTGGCCGCAGAGAAGACCTTCATCTAAACCAATCGACGTCAACTACTAGATTGCGAGAACTAGGTTTGAAGATTGGTGTGGCAAGAAAAGAACGGTACAACAGGTATACGAGTAGGCTCATCAATCAAAATAGAACTGGTACGGTCAGTCGCTGGACGCTGATGGAGATATTGCGAAGGAGATCGGAGCACCTATGGACATGTCCGGAGTGCAATGAAGATATTCCAAACTGAAACTGAAACTGAAGACTATTTTAATAGACAGCCTTTGTGAAGACTGCAGCAGTTGGTAAGGATCTAGTTAAAACTATAAGTTATACATACTATATAAAATCATATCTAAACGGTTGTCATACATATATATGTATTTTTTTTTTTTTACCGATCCAGAAGCACTTGAGCTTTTAGCTCTTCGGCTCGGTGCCGTGGATATCATAACCCTTCGGTTCGGTACCACGAACACAGTGAATCTGGTGAACCTGTGGCTTTTCTGCCAGCCCGCAGAATTGAACCCGCACTCACAGGGAACTTATTTATATGTATAAAGATATGTTCAAGTGGTATGTCCTTTTCATAGCTTTCATTATATTCTGAATCTTTTTTGTGTGGGGAAAGGAAGGGGTATCTCTGGCCTATCGATTGTTCAAGGCATCCCTGGCCTATCGATTGTTCAAGGCATCCCTGGCCTATCGATTGTTCAAGGCATCCCTGGCCTATCGATTGTTCAAGGCATCCCTGGCCTATCGATTGTTCAAGGCATCCCTGGCCTATCGATTGTTCAAGGCATCCCTGGCCTATCGATTGTTCAAGGCATCCCTGGCCTATCGATTGTTCAAGGCATCCCTGGCCTATCGATTGTTCAAGGCATCCCTGGCCTATCGATTGTTCAAGGCATCCCTGGCCTATCGATTGTTCAAGGCATCATTTATATCCTTTTGGCCAGGTCGTCCACTGCTTTGCCTTTTTCTTCTTCTTCTTCTTCTTCTTCTTCTACTTCTCCTTCTTCTTCTTCTTCTTCTTCTTCTTCTTCTTTTCTTCTTCGAACGCTCCACAACGACCACTTGTTAACCACTTTGTGTGAGATTTGTATGTGATCTGAGCCTAAGAGCGATTGTGTTTTGTGCCAGTTATGCGTCTACAATTAGGGCAGCACATCCGATTTCTGTGAAGCATTTTATTTACTAGGGTAGCTTCCCTAGGTTCTACATCAGTCGCCTCTTACGACATGCCTTGTAGGTCGCAGTTGTATTATTCTTTGCTTCCCTTGTGGGACCCGGCACCACACGGGCGCTTTGCCTTTAAGGAACTATGTCTTTGTTTGTGCAGTCTCTAAACCACTGAGATGATTAATGGTGGTTGAAACCCCAAAGAGCAATGCTGTTCCGATACAATGGGTACATAGCAAAAGGTCGGCCACGCAAAAGATGGACCTCAGAGATAACAGAGGCGATGAAAGAGACTATATACGAAGCGCATACTAGGGTCCGTTTTAGAAATCTCTTCCTGACCTGACGCTGTGAGGCATACAGGATTCGAGAAAGAAGAAGAAGAGGAAACGGTTTTCCTGAATATTGAAGACACCGGTATCCATTCCTATACAGGGTCAATAGTTATGCACCCGCGTGCCTGTTGAACACTGTCTGCATCACTATAACAAACGACTTGCCCAGCTTTAACTTTCTTCTTCTTCAAACGCTCAATATCGACCAATTGTTAGCCACTCTGTGTGATTTGTATGTGATCAGAGTCTAAGAGCGAATGTTCGTAGTGGCAGTTAGGCGCCTGCAAGTAGGCCAGCACGTCAAATATCTACGATGTTATTTATTTACTAGGGTAGCTTCCCTTGTTCCTACATGAATCGCTTCTTAATTTTTTGTAGGTCGCAGTGGTACTATTCTTTGCTTCACTTTGGGGTCCCGGCACCACATGGGCGCCCCGGTTTAATCGATTTCGGTTTCTGATGCTGAGCACCTCGTGCAGTGGATGATCCCTTTTAGCACTTTTGTTTTTTTAGATACGTAGGTGCTCTAGTTATCTTGATTCTTGACTCCATGGTTGGAAAATCGAGGAGAAATCTCATCGCCATGCAGGATGAATTCCTAGTGGAAGCCAGGATGAATTCCTAGTGGAAGCCAGGATGAATTCCTAGTGGAGGCCAGGATGAATTCCTAGTAGAAGCCAGGATGAATCCTTAGTGCAAGCCAGGATGAATTCCTAGTGGAGGCCAGGATGAATTCCTAGTGGAGGCCAGGATGAATTCCTAGTGGAGGCCAGGATGAATTCATAGTGGAGGCCAGGATGAATTCCTAGTGGAGGCCAGGATGAATTCATAGTGGAGGCCAGGATGAATTCCTAGTGGAGGCCAGGATGAATTCCTAGTGGAGGCCAGGATGAATTCCTAGTAGAAGCCAGGATGAATTCCTAGTGGAGGCCATGATGAATTCCTAGTGGAGGCCAAGATGAATTCCTAGTAGAAGCCAGGATGAATTCCTAGTGGAGGCCAGGATGAATTCCTAGTAGAAGCCAGGATGAATCCTTAGTAGAAGCCAGGATAAATTCCTAGTGGAAGCCAGGATGAATTCCTAGTGGAGGCCAGGATGAATTCCTAGTGGAGGCCAGGATGAATTCCTAGTAGAAGCCAGGATGAATTCCTAGTGGAGGCCAGGATGAATTCCTAGTGGAGGCCAGGATGAATTCCTAGTAGAAGCCAGGATGAATTCCTAGTGGAAGCCAGGATGAATTCCTAGTAGAAGCCAGGATGAATCCTTAGTGCAAGCCAAGATGAATTCCTAGTGGAAGCCAAGATGAATTCCTAGTGGAAGCCAGGATGAATTCCTAGTGGAAGCCAGGATGAATTCTTAGTTCAAGCCAAGATGAATCCTTAGTGCAAGCCAAGATGAATTCCTAGTGGAAGCCAAGATGAATTCCTAGTGGAAGCAGGATGAATTCCTAGTGGAGGCCAGGATGAATTCCTAGTAGAAGCCAGGATGAATTCCTAGTGGAAGCCAGGATGAATTCCTAGTAGAAGCCAGGATGAATCCTTAGTGTAAACCAAGATGAATTCCTAGTGGAAGCCAAGATGAATTCCTAGTAGAAGCCAGGATGAATTCCTAGTGGAAGCCAGGATGAATTCCTAGTAGAAGCCAGGATGAATCCTTAGTGTAAACCAAGATGAATTCCTAGTGGAAGCCAAGATGAATTCCTAGTGGAAGCCAGGATGAATTCCTAGTGGAAGCCAGGATGAATTCTTAGTTCAAGCCAAGATGAATCCTTAGTGCAAGCCAAGATGAATCCTTAGCGCAAGCCAAGATGAAACGAATAGCTTGATTTTTTATTCTCTCCAGTTGTTCAATTTGCGTCTCGCTAACAGGCAGGAGGAAAAATATGATTATTATTTAGTTGAAACCAAACTTTCGGAAAGTGAAATATTTAGAGGTTTTTTTTTGACTTGCTTTTATACACGTTCTTTGTATGTCTTTTTAAAATTATTGTAGAAAAAAGACAACAAAGAGCCTATAAAATCAAGCAAAAAAAAAACCCGTAGGAAAAAAAAAACGACAAAAATCTGAAGAAACAAAGAAATACTACGAGAAGGGTCAACATAAGAACAGACTTCATTGCCAGAAGCACTGAAGACGGTCCTCACGCATTTACAGACCCAACCCAGGACTCCGGTGAGAACTGGATGGACCGTCGCTGTTGTCGAATTCAAAGTTTGATGTACGTAAAGCATCCATTTCTCGACCATTTCGCTTCAATCCCTCAGATTCCATTATTGGAAGCTGGGTTTAGAGTTCTCGATTACACTCTTGTGCAATCATTGTAGTTTTGAATCTACGATGTCACGATTGACAATCATGTTGATCGAGCAGACCATACCCTGCCTCCATGACGGGAAATGTGGGTTGAAAAGCTATACCAAAGTATGGCACGCAAAATGGTTTGAAGTCCCAAATTTGCGTTGAGCAGTGCATCATTTTGTGAATCATAACGGATGTCCGAGAAAGCTTTGTGTGCGTAATGTTTACTCTTTCTATTGTATAATGTAATATTTAATTTGTAATATAATGTAATAGCTAAGTAACAGATGTTCAACAGCATTTTTATACCTACTTTGTGTTACCAGAACCAAACATGGACAATGAGCAAAGCGCAGTCACAAAAAATAACTACATGTGAAATGTGTTGCCTGCGAAAAGTTACCAACAACACAAGAAAAGACAGAGTCACTAACATCAGCATAAGAAAGAAAGTTGGCATAGAACCTTGCTTGAATTACATTGAGAAACAAAGTCACCAACATCAGCATAAGAAAGAAAGTTGGTACAGAATCTTGCTTGAATTACATTGAGAAACAAAGTCACCAACATCAGCATAAGAAAGAAAGTTGGCACAGAACCTTGCTTGAATTACATTGAGAAACAAAGTCACCAACATCAGCATAAGAAAGAAAGTTGGCATAGAACCTTGCTTGAATTACATTGAGAAACAAAGTCACCAATATCAGCATAAGAAAGAAAGTTGGCACAGAACCTTGCTTGAATTACATTGAGAAACAAAGTCACCAACATCAGCATAAGAAAGAAAGTTGGCACAGAACCTTGCTTGAATTACATTGAGAAACAAAGTCACCAACATCAGCATAAGAAAGAAAGTTGGCACAGAACCTTGCTTGAATTACATTGAGAAACAAAGTCACCAACATCAGCATAAGAAAGAAAGTTGGCACAGAACCTTGCTTGAATTACATTGAGAAACAAAGTCACCAACATCAGCATAAGAAAGAAAGTTGGCACAGAACCTTGCTTGAATTACATTGAGAAACAAAGTCACCAACATCAGCATAAGAAAGAAAGTTGGCACAGAACCTTGCTTGAATTACATTGAGAAACAAAGTCACCAACATCAGCATAAGAAAGAAAGTTGGCACAGAACCTTGCTTGAATTACATTGAGAAACAAAGTCACCAACATCAGCATAAGAAAGAAAGTTGGCACAGAACCTTGCTTGAATTACATTGAGAAACAAAGTCACCAACATCAGCATAAGAAAGAAAGTTGGCACAGAACCTTGCTTGAATTACATTGAGAAACAAAGTCACCAACATCAGCATAAGAAAGAAAGTTGGTACAGAATCTTGCTTGAATTACATTGAGAAACAAAGTCACCAACATCAACATAAGAAAGAAAGTTGGCACAGAACCTTGCTTGAATTACATTGAGAAACAAAGTCACCAACATCAGCATAAGAAAGAAAGTTGGAACAGAACCTTGCTTGAATTACATTGAGAAACAAAGTCACCAACATCAGCATAAGAAAGAAAGTTGGCACAAAACCTTGCTTGAATTACATTGAGAAACAAAGTCACCAACATCAGCATAAGAAAGAAAGTAGGCACAGAACCTTGCTTGAATTACATTGAGAAACAAAGTCACCAACATCAGCATAAGAAAGAAAGTTGGCACAGAACCTTGCTTGAATTACATTGAGAAACAAAGTCACCAACATCAGTATAAGAAAGAAAGTTGGCACAGAACCTTGCTTGAATTACATTGAAAACAAAGTCACCAACATCAGCATAAGAAAGAAAGTTGGCACAGAACCTTGCTTGAATTACATTGAGAAACAAAGTCACCAACATCAGCATAAGAAAGAAAGTAGGCACAGAACCTTGCTTGAATTACATTGAGAAACAAAGTCACCAACATCAGCATAAGAAAGAAAGTTGGCACAGAACCTTGCTTGAATTACATTGAGAAACAAAGTCACCAACATCAGCATAAGAAAGAAAGTTGGCACAGAACCTTGCTTGAATTACATTGAGAAACAAAGTCACCAACATCAGCATAAGAAAGAAAGTTGGCACAGAACCTTGCTTGAATTACATTGAGAAACAAAGTCACCAACATCAGCATAAGAAAGAAAGTAGGCACAGAACCTTGCTTGAATTACATTGAGAAACAAAGTCACCAACATCAGCATAAGAAAGAAAGTTGGCACAGAACCTTGCTTGAATTACATTGAGAAACAAAGAATGAATTGGTTTGGCCATTAAACAAGAATACATCCAAACTGCACAGCAGCGTTTTCCAAAGTGGGCGTTACCGACCCCGGTGGATGCTGAAGCGTTCTAGGGGGTGGGGGGTGATAGTTGGTTCAGAAGAATTTGGGTGATGTTCAGGCGATTAGGTGTCGGTGGTTCCTTAAAGAAGAAATTAATAATAAATATTTTTAAGTAAATTATTTTTCGTTATTTTTCTATTGAATAATCATTTAAAATTTGAATTCTACATTCTAATTAATCTTATGTCCGTATTACACGATCCATTTTTTCATCAATTTTCTATTTCATGCATATAATCGTTTGAAAATTGACCATGTATGACATGAATATATATACATTTTCTATGTCAAAGAGAAAATAGAGCACGTATATATGTGGTAGGGGGCGTTGGCAAACTGTTATAATACGGAGGGAGGGAAGAGGCGTTACAAAGTTTATGGTGTGCAAGCTGGGCGTTGGGTCGAAAAAGTTTGGGAATCTATGATCTAGATCAGCGTTTCCCAAAGTGGGCGGTACCGCCCCCTGTGCCCGCTGAAACTTTCCAGGGGGCGATAGTGGGTTCAGAA
Organism: Arion vulgaris; assembly: GCA_020796225.1. Classification (NCBI taxonomy): domain Eukaryota; kingdom Metazoa; phylum Mollusca; class Gastropoda; order Stylommatophora; family Arionidae; genus Arion; species Arion vulgaris. Next base: position 5,236,267 of record CM036777.1, on the reverse strand, counting down.
ACATTTTGGGAGTTTTTTCGTGATTTTGCGATTTAATAGTCATTAAAAGTTTGAATTCTGCATTTTAATTCATCTTATGCCCATCTTACACGATCCATTTTTCATCAATTTTCTATTTCATGCATATATAATCATTTGAAAATTGACCATGTATGACAGAAATATATATCAATTTTCTATGTCAAAGTGAAAATAGAGCATGTATATATATTTGGTGGGGGCGGTGACAAACTGTTATAATGGGGGCGTTACAAAGTTTATGTCGTGCAAAGTGGGCGTTGGGCCTAAAAATTGGGAATCTATGATCTAGATGAATAAAAACTGTTACAATTTTTAGACGTCTCTAAAGCCCTAATTGAAAACCACATTTCTCGTGATGTAGTTTCAACCTGGTGTAAATTTCACTGCGCAGCGATTTTATAAACACAATGTAATAGCAGTAGCAGAAGAATCCTGTGCTATGATGCCAATCTTTCAACCGTAGATATTTGTAGACCTGACCACAGCCAGGCTCTAGCACTAGAACTAGAGCCTGGCTGTGACCTGACCTATTCGCATTGAGGATGTCCCTAAGCGTTGTCCACGTAATGTTTTTCGTAGTCTTCCTGGCATTAAGCATTGGAAAAAGCAGCAATATCTTTAAAAAATATATATATGATATTAAGTGATTAAACAGTTTATGTATAATATAAACCAGTTGCTGCACAGTGTCGTGGTTTTCTACTTTTTTCTTGTTCTGCTCTAGAGGCTTATGTTATAGTTCTTTTTGTTTTCTGACAAGACTTTGCTATGCCGTATATCCATCTTTTTCGTGGTCTTCCTCTTGTATTCTTTCCTGTTGTTTTGTAGAAGACAGTATTTTTTTCCGATTCAAAAGGACTTGCGCTTTCAGCTCTTCGGCTCGGTGCAATGGACATCGTAACCCTTCGGTTCGGTGCTACGAACACCGTAAATCTGGAGAACCTGTAGCTTTTTCTGCGGAATTGAACCCGCACTCACAGAGGGCTTGTCACACCGTCGTCCAACTCGCCACGAACACGCTGAGCAGGCGGGCGTAGAAGACTGTTCACAGACAAGTTTATGATAGGCTTGCAGGTATGGCTGCTGTACAAAGCGGGCGAGCAATGGACCAGGATGATATTCTAAATTCCCTAAGGGAGAGAGGTCGTGTACATGATTCAAGTGATAGTGGTGAATCTACAACACTAACCGAACTTCTAGAATCCCAAATCAAGTGTGGTGTAGCTAGACAATAATCGAAAAAGGGTGGAGACTGCAGTAAAACTTGGAAAAATAGCTAAACACGTAAAAACAAAGTACTATAGTTTTACAAAATACATAAACAGTGACGATAAACAGCAACGTTTCGACCAAAGGCCTTTATCAAGCAAACAATACAACAAGCATGACGAATTTTGAGGAACACTATAAATGGACGATTACATGTGGAAACATGTAATCGTCCATTTGTAGTGTTCCTCGAAATTCGTCATTCTGTTGTATTGTTTGCTTGATAAACCTTTGTCGAAACGTTGCTGTTTATCGTCACTGTTTATGTATTTTGTAAAACTACAGTACTTTGTGATTACGTGTTTTGACAATCAAATAGTTCTACTGCAGTCTCATCCATTTTGTGAATATATCCTTTCACATGACTTAGCTAATGGTCCGTGGTAATGCAAAGTTTGAGAACCGCTGGTATAAACAATATATTTATATATAGCCAGTGCCCCCGTGCCCAGCGTGTTCGTAGCGCGTTGGACTACGGGTGACAAGTCCTCTGTAAGTGCGGGTTCAACTCTGCGGACTGGCAGAAAAACTACGGGTTTCCCAGATTTACGGTGTTCGTGGCACCGAACCGAAGGTTACGATGTCCATGACACCGAGCCAAAGAGCTTTCAGCTCAAGTGCTTCTGGATCGGAACAAAAAAAAAACAAAAATATAGCCAGTAATTGGTTTTGATGTTTCAATTGTTATTTTTCCGGGCTTATAATTTATTGATTAATATTAGAAATATCCCTGCCCGTGTGTTGCAGGGAGCTCAAGGAGCAAAGAATAGCAACACTGCAACCTACAAGGCATGTCGTCTACAAGGCATGTCCTACAAGGCAGTCGCCTCGACTGATGTAGGACCTAGGGAAGCTACCCTAGTGAATAAAATACATCACTGAAGTCGAATGTGCTGGTCTACATTTAGGCGCATAACTGGCACAGCACACAATAGCTCTTAGACTCAGATCACATACAAATCACACCGTGTGGTTAACAATTGGTCGATATTGAGCGCTCAAAGAAGACGATTTAAATAGGGGGATTTGTGTGGTTTCTCTCTCTCTCTCTCTCTCTCTCTCTCTCTCTCTCGCTCTCAGTTTTAATTTCTTTAGTTCAAGGCGCGGATTGTTCCGTATATTTTTTATGTACCCTGAGGGCTGCTTTAAATATGTTTTCGGACCGGTTGTAGCCTGCGGGCCGTAGGTTAACCACTGGTCAAAACAATAGACAGCAATTGCTTTTGTTTGAAATGTTATTTTTCCTGTTTTATAATTTATTGATTAATATTATAAATATCCCAGCACCCCAGACAGACATGTAAATAAACAAAGTTCGAAACAGTTGGCAGCTGCATGAGAGGATCAGGGTTTGGGTGACCTCAATTTTCCGGGGTCTGGTGTGGATATATTCTCCTAGACACGCACGGATATGCAGTAATTAGCTAGTTAACATGCTGGCTTAAGAGAGGCCCCATGTGAGCACATGTTATCTGAATAAGGGTTGACAGGGTCACGTCATGAGTTCCTTATTGTAGGATATTGACTCGGATATCCATATTGAGAACATACATTTTCCCAGTGGCTACTTATGGTTGTGAATCATGGATCATTACACAAACAACAAGAATGAAAATCCTGTCCTTTGAAACTAAATGCTACAGAAAGATCCTAGGAATACCATGGTCAGAAAAGAAAAGAACACTGATGTCCTGAAAGAACTAAATGTTAAAGAGAATTGACTGATAAACAACATACTATTGGCTGTCCACTCTTGCCGTTAAGCGTAGGGATGGGAGCTTTAATTTGCGTTCTAGGGCCATATGAGTCACCCTTGTTGTGTTGTATCCGTGTTTATGTAGTGTGGTCTTGATATTGTCTATCCATCTTTTTCTTGGTCTTCTCTTAGCTCTAGTTCGTAACAACATACTATACAGAAAAATTAGATACTTTGGTCACATCAGGCGTCACGATGGTCTGGAGAGAACAATATTAGAGGACAGGGTCCCCGGACGCAGAGGCAGACCAAGAAGAAGATGGCTACAAGATATTAAAGAAACCATGAACATGACCATCGACGAAGTGGGTGAACTGGCAAGAAACAGAGTGAATTTCAGATGTGCTGCGAAGAGAGCAACGTCCTATAAAGGACGCGCACCTAGATGATGATGATGATACATATGGAAGCCATATTGAAATTGCAGAAATTTGCCGTCATTTGACGATTTTCGGTATTAAACTCTATTAGGGCATATGAGAATGAGAGGACTGTGTAATCAGCGAGCTATAGGAACTAGAAGCATGTAAAATCTTTTGCTGTAAGAAAATAAACACTTAAGTGTCTGCCAGAGTGTAGGGGCGTTGTTTATGGTAGTTAACTTTCAAACTAACCAAGCAAGCAACCAACCAACCAACCAACCAACCAACCAGCCAACCAACGAACCTGCCAGCTAACCAACCAGCCAGCCAACCAACCAACCAGCCAGCCAGCTTGCTAACTAGCTAACTAACTAACTAACAAACTAACCAACCAACCAACTAACCAACTAGCCAAGCAACCAACCAACCTGCCAACCAGCCGACCAGCCAGCCAGCCAACCAACCAACCAGCCAGCCAACCAACCAACCAGCCAGCCAACCAACCAGCCAGCCAACCAGCCAGCCAGCCAACCAAGCAACCAACCAACCAACCAACCACCTAGCTAGCTAGCTAACTAGCTAACTAACTAACTAACTAACTAACTAACGAATTAACTTTTAACATCTGAAACCTCTTTTACATCGTCTAAATCCTCCTTTTCTCACATTTACCCATTCGAGATCCACCTGCCTCTACATTTACTCCACTTTCACTTTTCGTCTATGTAACTTTTAATCTACTCACATTTGACATTAGTCATCAAGTGTTTGTCTAGTAACTTGTGCGACACTGAAAGGCACATTTAAAAAAAAAAATTGTAATATAATATGTATTGATATTTTTGTCTGAGCTCTTTGTGTTCAAATTCGTATAAGGTTAATTCGAGATGTATTCTCCTTCTGCCTCTCTTCCACCATTCACTTCTTTATAGAAGTGTGGAGGACGTAGTTATCATGTGTTTGCTTGTTTTAAGGCACTTTGTAAGCTGATATTCATGTTCGTAAGGTTGTTCTTGAAGCCATCGCTCCATCTTTTGCGCGGTCTTCCTCTTACTTTGTATTGATTAAACTCTTTCTGTGTGACTTTCTGTGGTAGGCGATACTAGGGCATTCTTGTCTGTTGTCCAAACCATTTAATCTGTTGTTCTTTTATGAATTGCATGACTGGTTTCACATCCAGTCTTCTTCTGATTTCTTCATTTCTAATTTTGTCTCTTATTGTCACACCTGCAACTCTTCTAAGACACCTCATCTCCGTCGTTATGACGTGGATTACATTTCAATTTTGCTAACAGGTTCGAACAGTGGCGGCTCGTGCTCAGTTTTGTTGGTGGGGCCAGACATTTTTCCCCGGATAAATCATGGCTTTTGGTTGTTATATTTTAATTTATAAAATAATAAATACACGTTATACATTATTTTTGGTGGTGCCCGACCCTAATGGCCCTTAATGACGAGCCGCCACTAGGTTCGAGTCTGATATTACCAAGAACGAGTATCTGTGTCATAGAGGTTAGGAGCTCGTCTTTCGTGTCAAAGGTACAATGTTAGCTCCCTTGTGGAGCTATAAGGATATTTTACAGAGATCCTGATCGCAGTGTAGATGAGATCAAGTTCCTAGTCCTAATGGAAACGAACGATAAAACGTAGGTCCCATGTTCAATTTGAGCACCTAAAAGAACAATTGGCAGTTCAAAATAGAGAAGAGCAGGCTGAAAAGCCGCTGCCTGGGCAAACTTCATTTGAAAAGATTTAAAATAAAATTCCTACAAAATATCTTTACCATCTTCAAAATTATATCGGGGAACCTCGCCGGTTCTACGGAGTTCGTGCACTGTCGCTGAGATCTTCCTGTGTAAGAAAGGGATCGAAGCATACATGGTTACTCACCGAAGTGCAATGATGATGGTTCAATCAATCAATCAATCAATCAATCATCCATTTTGAAACCGACGTGTTCTCAGACAAAGATGGTATGAAAGGAGCTGTAAACACAAATCTGTGGATGAGAACAGGGCAGGAAGCCATGATACCTAGGTAAAAAGGAGAAAAAATGGCGATGGGTCGGGTATACCCTGCGAATGACAGTCGAGTGTTAATAAAGGAACCCTTTCATACCTCGTGGTATATAGGTCAATACAGTGTTATACCTGTATTTTTCATTGACCGCCGGCACATGATGGGTGATGTGGTCAGCATCACGCCGGCCGCCTTTACTTTCCCAGAGCATGTCTGGTACCCAGTTGAGGCTGGGTCGACCTGAGAGCCGTCGTCGTGTATATGTATATATGAGCCGTTGTAGCGTAGTTGTTAGTGAACTCGCTTCGCAAGGCTGGTGGTCTGGGTTCAGATCCCGCAATGCGCGTGGAATTTTTCCCGACCACGAGTGTTACTAGACAATCACTTTAGTAGAACTCGCAGAGCAACATGGACGTCTTAATCAGACCTCACCAGCGTGTTGTCCAGACTCACAAGGGGAACAAAGAATAATAACACTGTGACCTACAAGGTATTTATTAAGTGGTGATTGAGGAAGGGGCCTAAGGAAGCTACCCTAGTAAATAAAAATGTGCTGCCATACTTCTAGGCGCATAACTGGCGCAACGTAAATCGCTCTTAGGCTCTGATCACATACAAATCTCACAGAGTGGTTAAAACGTGGTCGTTATGGAGAGTGCGAAGAAGAAGAAGAAACAGACATTAAGACTGAGTCTTCTAGACGAACTGAAAGGTAGCAGATTATCCCGGAATGCCATATAAAAAACGAACAAGGACCAGAGATAATTGAGAACAACTGTTGGAACTCTATGCTCCTCGAGGAGCAGAGAGGTATAAATATTTCTTCTAACACTGATATCAACTTTGTCCTCCAGTAATTGGTACATTCTTTCAATTTCCCCTTTCTTTGGCAAACTTGACAAGATACCCGTCTTTCTAGTCTGCTGATATTTTCTTTCCTCCTCAGACATTGTCAAGTAATTTGTTAAACATTTCTGGTGATGTTTCTCTGTTCACGCTGATTGTCTCAGTTTTGATGTTGTCTGTTCCAATTGTATTTTCTTCCTTCAGGAGTTTAATAGTTTTATTTAAAAAAATAATTTTGGTTCGTTTTGAATTTAAGCGTAGTCACGGAGCCTAAAATAATACATCTACTGATTTTTCGTAAAGGCTTGCTTTCTTTATTACCCGTGTCCATCGCAATCAGGCGAGCCTTACTCTTACTTTAAAGGTATTTGTAATTTAGAACTTCAATTAATTGGTTTTAAAGGGTTTTAAAGCCGAAGGATTGACTTCATTGCACCGGGTTTTACCCCATATGGCTGGTCCCCCTCTGCAGAAATGGCATGCACCCTGCCGAGAGTATTGCACAAAGCATGAACTCCGTATCTCCGGCAACAATCCTAGGGGTCTATGGAAAAAACTGCACTCGTGAACAGAAGGCCGCGGTCCGGATTCGAATCCACGATCTTCGACTCGCAATGCAAAGGCCTTAACCACTCAGCCACAGAGACTCCCTCAAGTAATTGGTTATTGTGAACTGACATCACAGCACTTCATGCAGACCCATATGCGCTCATTCTCCGCTAACAGATTTCGAAGGGTGGGCAAACTGATGGTTCATGTCGCTCACTGATTAATCATACTTCTCTCTCTACCTCTCAAGCATCCAGCTCTACTTGAGTACCGTGTAATTCCAAATTCTCTAAATTTTTCGATTGATTCAAAGTCTATTTTATTGTCCTCATCCAACAGCAGATAGCCAAGAGACCGAAGAAATTCCCCCTTATCTATCCTAAACTCTCAAATGAACTATGAACTATAAACTCTCAAATGAACTATGAACTATAAACTCTCAAATGAACTATGAACTATAAACTCTCAAATGATCAATGCTTTAAATGCAAGCATGTGCGCTTTTTCGTTGCCGCGAACATGAAGGAAAGGATCTAGGAGCGTGCATTTCAACCTCGTAATGTGTAGCCAAGTGGTGTCTGTGGCTTAGGGGATTGTGATTCGGTCTATTAACCCCGACGTTCTAAGTTCGAATCATGCAGCGGACAGTTTGGTTGCAAATTGTTTCGAGTGAATTTTTACAAAAGTACGATGGCACCACCAGTTCAGAAAGCAATAGCAAACTACTGAACGTAATAAGGCCTAGAAAAACTACAAACGTGTTAAAAAGCATGGGTAGATTCGCAAAGTCCTGTAAAGGATATGCAATTAACTTTAACTAACCAATATACTCTTGAATTTTGTTTGCAACAGAGAATGCGTGCATATTGTCTAAAAGGACACAATATGTACGCTACTAATAATTTCACATTCCCGGGGGAAAAAATTGATTAGAATGATTGTAAAAAAAATAATAAGTCCTACAACATATTTTCACCATTTTCAAAATTACATCGGAGACTCTCGGAAGAGCTACGGAGTTCGTGCACTGCCGCTGCGATCTTCCCGTGTAAGAAAGATATCAGAGCACACATGGCTACTTACAAAAGTGCAATGATGATCGTCCTATCAATAAATCAATCTAGTTTTCTGTTCTGTTTTCTGGTGATAACTATGTTGTCCTTTTTGTCAAAACATACATTTCTGCAATAACCAGTCTTTGTGAAGCAAAGATATTTATTAGAAGTTCTCCGTTTTTCATTGGCAAAACACGTAATCACAAAGTACTGTAGTTTTACAAATTATAAAAACAATGACAAAATACAGCAACGTTTCGACCAACAAGGCCTTTATCAAGCAAACGAACAACAGGAGTGACAAATTTAAAAAGCAAATGGACGACCAAAAACAAACGTTTCTAATAAAAATCTGGAAATAAAAACGAAAATCTGGGAATAAAAACGAATAACGAAATAAATGTAACACAAAAACACACATAAAAACTAGAAATGGAACGGAAGAGAAACAATGAAAAAATCTAGTAAATATATAATTTGAATACATGCAACATATGCCCATATAGATTACAAGGCATGAGAAGAGAAAGTACTAAGAAGCATAGGAATGTAATACGTTGAGCCCACGTGGTCGCAAGGTACCATATAAAGAAATCAACCAAATCTCCAGAGCAAATCGACTGCGATCATCCGAGGAACACGATCGGATGGCTGTGATCTGGACATCGTGAGCTCCTAAATGGCCAGTATCATTGAAATGGGTGGCTACATGAGTCACAGAGCATTGGCGTATGTCGCGCAAGTGTTGGGCGAATCGGTCACTGAGCCTCTTACCTGTCTCGCCGATATAAGCCTTGTAACAACGCTTACAGATAATGGCATAGATAAGATTACGGGACTCGCATGTGAAACCATCGTCAATAAGAAACGTGGCTAAAGGAAAAAACTAACTATTTTTCATTACAGTAATAAAAAATATATTATTTTACATATCGTCAAAGAAACATTAACCTTTAGAAACGTAAATAAAATATCGAACTTCAAGCTATAAAGTTTAAAAACTCAATTACGATTTTTCATTTCCAATGTTGACTCCGTCCTAATATATTTAAATAGCTAAAGTAAGTTTAAACATTTGAAATTAGATGTCTGGGAAAAATAATGAACATAAAATGTAACGAATTCAAAAGTGATGAAATGTTAAAGTGTCTTGTAGCAACTGTTATAAGAAAGAGAAGATGGAGATATGTTGGAAATACTCTTAGCAGAAATGATGAAAGAATCAAAATGGATTCACGAAAGATAGGAAAAACTCAGAATCGAATTTTGCTGCTAGAGGCGAAATATATCGGACTCGATTATTTTATAAGGCATTTAACGAATTTTTCAGGATAGAATGGAATGGAGAGATTGTTTGCAGACCATAGGTAATCGAGGGGCAGACTTCACTCTGTGTAATTTGTTGCTTTCAAGTAGACATTTGACAACACAGATAGACAATAAATGTGGAATATCCTAAAACACCATGGGGTACCAGAGAATACTGTTAACATCATCCAGTAACTGTATGAGATGTCTGCCTGCCAGATCAGCAACGATACAGGACTGCCCGAGAAGTTCTAGCTCCAGAGATATTACTGATGTTAGTTAGGGAAGCCTTATAACACCCCGCTACTTGATTGTGATACATGCACAGGACAAGCCAGGTCTAGAAAAGTCACTCAGTGGACCTATATGTCAAACTGAAAGGACCTGGACTTCGGCGATGATCTTACCTTGCTGTCAGACAAATTACAAGACATACATGAAAAGGTAAAAAACAAGATCATAAGATTAAATGCTAGTTCCAGAGACCAGATCATACTGAGAGGATCACCATTAAAGGAGGTGGACACAGTTACATATCTGGGAAGTGTTATCAACATTCGAGGTGGCTCAGATGAAGATGTTAGGGGTAGAATACAAAAGGCAGGATCAGCCTTTGCCATTATAAAGAACATATGGAGTTCAAGAATGATCAGGAATAAAACTAAGATAATGATATTTAACTTAAATGTCAAGGCTGTCCTTCTATATGGAGTGGAGACATGGAGAACAACTAAGGGGAACATCAAAAAGTTGCAGAAATTCATCAATAGATGTCTGCGCAGGATATTCCATCTGCGATGGTATGACAGGACTACAAACAGGAAACTCTGGGATAGAACAGGACAACGACAGGTGGAACAAGATATAAGAAGCAGAAGGTGGCACATACACTGTGGAATCCCCCTAACAACATCACAAGACAGGCTCTCCGATAGAATCCCCAGGGAAATAGAGGTAGGGGAAGACCCAGTAACACCTGGACACGGGAGTTTGAGACGGATTGCAAGAAAATGGTGAGAGAAGTGGAGAGATCTGGAAAGGATAACCTTGGATAGACGGGCTTGGAAAGCATTGGTTGCGAACCTACGGCTTCCCTCGTGGAGAAAGGTGAGGAAGAAGGAAGGGCATGAAAAAGTGGATATCTTGGAAGAAACAGTACAACGTGTCAGTCTTAAAATCAGTCAAGAGAAGATAAAAATACTGCGTACCAACAACATACAGCAGGACCCACTATTGATTGAAGGAAGGGATATAGAAAATAATGGTGAATTTGCATACCTTACGCTTGTCATCGATCGCTATTGAAAAAAGCGAAAAAAAGCAAGCTTTGTATGATTCCCGATGTAACCACAACATATTATTTTGTATTGTTCTGAAAATGTATACTTCTATTGTGCAGTGGCGGCTCGTGATCATTTTTGTTGGTGGGTAGAATAACAATTTTCGAAAAAATCATGGTTTTTTCTATGCTTATTTCGAATACAAACACCACCACCACTTTATAAAGTAGGTCACAACTCGCCAACTTGTCTAAACGCCCATTTTTGTAAACAGATTGATGGAACGGACGATTACCGTAAACTATTCCATGATGGTTTATTACTTATTTCTATTATTTTCTATTATTTTGTATATATTATTCGGTATGTACACATCCGGACAAATGTTTAGCGCAATAACACCGTTTAACCGTGCACCGGCCTTGCCAACTATACATTTCCTCACTGAATGAATGAAAATAACATATTTTTTGTGCTTACTAAAAGTTTAAAGAGATGTCAGATATGGTTATGTTAACAGACGGTCTAAATAGATTACATTTAAACTGGCCCTACAAAATAGTGCGCTAGGCTGAAAATGCGTAAAGTATACTAATGAGAGAGGAAAGACGCTGAATTTTAGACTACATGCTATTTTAGCTTATATATTCAACTTTAAAACTAATCAGTATTATGTGGAAAGTAATAAATATGAACAAATAATTTCTAAAATAATAATACATGTTACACATTACTTTTGGTGGGGCCCGGCTCCACTGGCCCTTAATGACGAGCCGCAACTGCTTCTACATAACATTACCACAATATAATGCTCAAGAGATGATATGCAATCTTCTACAACGGTATATAAATAAATAAAAAATATTAAATTAGATATATTGACCTATATGTTTGTTATCATATTGCTTTTTGCATTTTAACAAGGCGCTCGATATCAGATACCTTATGAGAAGATACTGACAGACTTATTGAATTCTATAAATGTGTACTTCTTATCCCTGTTCGTGTTTGCCAATTGACACATTTTTATTCTGTTAAAAAACACGAAAAATCCCAAACAAAACTAACGCCCACAAGCATAAAATGCATCCAACTTGTGTAATTCTTCCTCTCGTGTGTTGCCGGGCTCACAAAGGGTGCAGAGAATAGTAACACTGTGACCTACAAGGCATGTCGTAAGAGGCGAGGCCTAGGAAAGCTACCCTAGTAAATTAAAAGCATCGCAGAAATCGGATATGCTGGCATACTTGTAGGCGCATAACTGACACAACGTACAGTTGCTCTTAGGCTCGGATCACATACACATTACAAAGAGTGGTTAACATGTGGTGGATATGGAGCGTTTGAAGGAGAAGTCTAACACTTTTACGCACCAAATCTCCATGTTTTAAGTATATGTCGGCTGTATACTTTCTTTTGACACTGCGGAAGCGGGTACTCTACTGAACCGATATTAATGTATGGCAGCGTATCATGGACAATGAACAATCAATCAATAAATTCATTGGAAGCCCCAGAGATGTGGCTTTACAATAGAATGCTGAAAATTCCATCGACAGCCAATAAAATAGATGGTAAATTTAAAAAAACAAAAACAAGCATGCACACAAAGAAACCTTATCAAAAGAATAAGAATCTGACAATCAAGGTTCTTCGGGCATATAATGCGAAGAGAAGGTTTAGATCATTTGGTGACAACAGGTAAAATTCAGGGAAGGAGAGATCGTGGAATAAGATGTTGGATGGTCTGATATCGTGGTTCGACACAAGATCGACGCCAGAACTGATTAACTGCACCAAGAAGAGAGAGAGAGAGAGAGAGAGCTGTGAAGAGACATGATCGCCTACACTGTCAAGCATGGCACTTGATTGATTGAACCAATCTTTAGTAAAAAGTTTGTCCTGGTTTTCATTTTCAAGTTAGTGTTCTGTTTTCAGTCAATCAACTAAATCTCCAGGTCATAATAGGGTCGTGCCAACAGCAACGTCAAATGAAGTGCAAATATATTCAGGCTAATCTCACTTGATCGAATGTGCTCAAATCTCTCTCCAAAAAAAAGTAATAATTGAAATTTAAAGTTTGTAAAACTTTCCAGAAGACTGACAAATGGTGTTTATAATTTAGATTGAATGATATCTTCTTCTAATCAGGGCTGCGAGTTTTAACTCTTGGGCAGCCAATTAAGAGGCAGTGCTAGCAGGAGTACTAAAAATGTGATTCTTAAATTTCAAGATGTACTCGGTAATCTAATTAAAGGTTAACGAATTGTGGACACATTCCTTTTAAAACTTTTAGAATTGGTTAAATAGTTGTCACTCTTGGGCAGCCAATTAAAGGGTATAACGATCATTATGAACATTAGCAGCTAGGGGGCGTTACTGGTCGCTGTCGACACAAACGAGTTGAGAATAGCAAATTAATGGACTTTGTCACAGAATTTTCATATGTGTGTACAGCCGTTGAATATTCCAAAAGAAGAAGAAAAGAAGCAGTGTGGTATCTCTTTCTTTCTCTCTCTCTCTCTCTCTCTCTCTCTCTCTCTCTCTCTCGCGATCGTACTTTTTGTTTTCATTTTGATCATTCTTATTGTGATATATAAACAGCCTTTACCAAGAACGTATTTTTACGTCACATCATTCAGCGAAATTTGGAGCTCTAGTGCTTATCCTTCGGCGAGGTGTCCGGTTTCAGCAAGCGTTTACTTCGTTCGTTCTCTGTCAGCCTTTGGCTGTCCCCAGCCTACCTTTCAAGGCAGCAGGTTGTTATTTTCGTTTAGGTTAGCGACCTTTAGATAACCTTTCCTCCCGGGTTGTTGAGCGTCATCTGCCCAGGTTACCAGTCTTTTTTGACAACTCATTTTGCCTGACGTCCAGTTTTGTGTACGGTTTACTCCGCTAACATATGATTGTCCCCAATCTAACTACAAGGCAGTAGTAGTTCCTGCGAGGGAAAAGCCTTAGTGTATCGTCCGCATGCATGTTTACTTTGCGTTGGTGCCTGCTCACCGTGTCTATCAGCTGTCACCGTGCTCACATTCACCATGCCTCCAGACCGACCTGATACTGAACTCAACTCGGGCCTTCACCACAGGGCTCCGAGTTTCTCCCAACGTGGGCCCACGTGCAGCTATTTTCTGGGTCTGAGTTTCGCCCCACGTGGGTCCACGTCTCTTCTCTGGATGCACCCTTCATCCCTTTATGCGGCCATTTACTCCGGGAGAGTTGGTATTCATTCACAGACGATCGTTCTCTATTATTCCTCACATTTTAGTAACCATTTACGAGACTTTCATCGGATTTCGACCATTTTGTTCAGGGATTTTGAACCTGCATTGCTTTTCCGTGCTTGCACTACTGCCACTACCTGTAGCTCTCCATGGATCCCTACCCGCTTAGCCAAACAGGAACCGTTGTCTGTTACCAGGGTCACCACTTGGAGGTGGGGTAGGATCTTGATTAGTGCCAGCTCCCTAATCCTAGCGAGGCGTTGTCCCTATGCGCCTTTGACTCCGTGTTGTGGTATGAAAGTGGAATGTTTTGAATGACGTCTTTGCTTATGTTGTAGGTTCGTTATTTAAAAATTAAATTTTCGATTGAAATAAATTTGATTTTGACGCGACAACGTTATTATTTCTTCTGAGAAATAAAGATGGTAATGATAACTTGTCTTCTTGGCCTAAATGTTGTACAATTTGCATCTTGTCGACGTGCCGGATGGAAACTAATCGCGGGCCGTAATTGTCCCTCAGGCCGAAGAATGCATAACCTTGGTGTTCACAGGGCCGTGCCGTGCTATGATACAGAGAGGCGGCAGCATAAGAGGGGCGGCATAAGAGGGGCGGCATAAGAGGGGCGGCATAAGCAGCAAAATCAAAATCACATTTGAAGGTTATTTTAATGAAAAAAACACTAAGGGGCAGCATTTCGTAGACTTGCATCGTACTGAGAAAATATACTGCACGGCCCTGTGTGTATATATATACTCAAAATGAAGCGACCAAATACAGTTTAGATTAATTGTATTTTTTATTTCTTAGATTTTGTTAATCTTAATCGTGTGTCGCTTTGAAACAATATTTTTTCCCGACATTTTCCTCATTTTTTATTTTGAGTTCAAGTCACTGGCTACGGTAGATTGTCAAGTTTGTTCGCAGGATGAATTACACAGTCTTCCAGACTCCCGAGTTATCTCATACCCGGATGTTGCTGACAAGATGATCGTCATGGTAACAGATCTAACTTGGACTAACCCATATCTTCGTATTTGCTTCGGATTTAGCGTTTAAAAAAGGGTTTAAAAGCCGAAGAATTGACTTCATTGCACCGGGTTTTACCCCATACTGTTCGGTCCCTCTCCGCAGAAATGGCACGCTACCTGCCAAGAGTATTGCACAAAGCACGAAATCCGTAGATCCAGCAACTATCATACGGGTCTCTGGAAAAAACTGCACTCGTGAACAGAATGGCGCGGTTCGGACTCGAACCCACGACCTTTGACTCACATGGCAAAGGGCTTAAATACTTAACCACAGAGACTCTCGAATTTATCGTGTTGTATTTGACGCAGCAACTACACTTAGTCATTGGGAGAATCGTATTGTAAGTTTGTATCTATTTCATTAATGCTTTTATTTTGTTTGTTTTTTCTTCTTCATTTTCTTCACATTTCAGCTCCCAATGGAGCACAGATCTTCAACAAACTTCTTCCAGCTCTTCCCTCACTTTTTTTCCCCAATCCAGAAGCACTTGAGTTTTCAGCTCTTCGGCTCGGTGAAATTGAAACATCGTAACCCTTCGGTTCGGTGCCACGAACACCGTAAATCTGGAGAACCTGTGGCTTTTCTGCCAGCCCGCGGAATTTAACCGCGCTCACAGGGGGCTTGTCACCCGTCGTCCAACGCGCTACAAACACGCTGGGCAGGCGGGCGCTCTTCCTCTCTCCTACCATCGCTTTATATTCATTTTAGTTTCACCAAATTTTTTAAGAGAGCCGCAGTAGTGAAGTTGTTAGTGAACTCGCTTCTGATCTTAGTTATCCGGGTTCAATTCCCACACTGGGCGTTGAATATTCTTTCTATCGTAATGACTCTCAGGTCGATCCAGTCTCAATTGGGCGCCAGGAAAAGCACTGAGAAGTAAAGGCTGCCAGCGTGATGTTGACCACATCATTCATCGTGTGAAGACGGTCAATGAAAAGTATGGACCAAACACTGTATTACTTAACCCTTTCGCTGCTACATACTTTCTGAAAGCAGAGCTAAAAATAACTACTCTTTGTTTCAAGGTCACAAACGTGAGTGTACGTCTACTGCAGTGACAGTAGCAATGTATAACGTGTTAACACGTCTTTAGCCCACAGAGGAGAGATAATAACAGACGTGTTAATGCATCTTTAGAAGTGAATGGGAAAAACGTATATATACGTCCTTAGCAGCTAAAGGGTTAAGATACCTCGATTTATAAAATGGCTCATCTACTTGATTTTTTATTTTACAAAGTTTTGTGGTGTTTTGTTTTAATAAGTAGGATAACTCCTAACCTGAACAGCGTCACGGCGACTGCACTAGCCATGCGGTCATTAAATCCCGCAGGCACATGTCCCCCCTGTGTTAAAAATGAAAATCATAGCATTTCCTTTACATGACGTAGGCCATCAACCAAAGAAAACGAGTCGTTGAGTTTTTAGGCACCACTTTTACGTTCAGTAGTTTTTCATTGCTTTCTTAACGGTGAAGGCTTTTTTTTTTACCGTTTGGAACAAATTTTTCTCTCTCTCTCGCGATCACATAAAAGCCCGATGTACCAGATCTCTCCATAAATTCATTCATGTGGAAATCTGATTCATGCAGCCGTAGCATGGGTGGGTTTCATCACATCTTCAGCACCATTTTGAGTTTTGGTGCTTATCCTTCGGCGATGTGTCCGGATTCAGCCAGCGTTTACTGGTTTCGCTCTCCGTTAGTCTTTGGCTGCCCCCAGCCGTCCTGCAAGGCAGCAGGTTGAGTTCTACACATTTAGAACACGTACATCCGATTTCAGCCAACCTCCTTAGTCGCCTCTTACGGCATGCGTGACAGATACCAGTGGTTCTATTCTTTACACCCCAAATTTGGGCCCTGGTAAACACTCGGGCGCGGGAACAAATTTGATTCCAAACTGCACGGCGCGAGGTTTGAACCAGGTACGTTTAGTTTGTGATCGAGCTCACTATTACTATTGCTTAAGCTACATACGCACACATCACATAAAAAGCGGTGTTACAGGCAGTAACGATAGTTCTTATTTATTATTATGGTTTTCAAGATGGCGGCCGAATGTTGTGTATAGTGACGGCGCTCTCAAAATTCGGGAATTCTATTCTAATTCTGTACATTGGATTAAAAATATTCGCACGGAGTGCTCATATTCGATAGTTTAAACAGGATTACTGTGTTTTTGTGGTGTTTTATTTCCATTCTGGGCGGTATGCTGCCGGATCGAGTTTCCGCCTTCACACGCATCGTCACCGCAATGTTTTGAAAACATCGATCCGCTGCCTTTACGGAAAATTGTGTAGCAATCAAAGGCTAGGGAATGCTAACCCGAAACAAATGCTTGCAGAAAACGGATGCACCAGGCCGTAAGGCGCATAACTTAGTGCAACGACCCCTCACAATGAGGAATGTGATAACGGATTCTACGGTCGCCGATCTGCCTCGGAGATTTAGCCACGCAGTAAGAATGTCGGACCCACCGTCGCGAGGTGGCCAAAGAGTGGCCACTACACCAGCGCCCAAGACAAACTGTATGGCGTGGCTGATAATATGAGGCAGACGGCTGCCTTTATTAGAGAATCTGAAATCCCAATCTAGTGAGAATGCAGAAGACAAACCGTATGGCGTGGCTGATAATCTGAGGCAGACGGCTGCCTTTATTAGAGAATCCGAAATCCCAATCTAGTGAGAACGCAGAAGACAAACTGTATGGCGTGGCTGATAATCTGAGGCAGACGGCTGCCTTTATTAGAGAATCCGAAATCCCAATCTAGTGAGAACGCAGAAGAAGATCTATTATTATGACTGTTATTACATATTACAACCAAGGTACTACAACATATTCCCATCTTCCTCATCGATTGACATTTTTGCAAACCACCTGTAGGAGGGCACAGACATGTATATGGACATGGCTATGCTGGGGCATACGGCTACCACCCCACGGCAGAGATTGCCTCATACTAGAAAAGTAGATAGGACAGTAGAAACGATCTCGAGATAATAGAAGGAGACACAGATAGGGTTTGCACGCCAAAAGCTGCACACTATGGTGAGAACAGTAGCACTAGAACGAGGCTGGGTTGACGTTGGTTAGTTAGGATTGCTAAGCAACGATAGTGACAACACGAGAGACCGATATAAACAACCCAAAGGGAAAGACATATGAATCGCTAATAAACCTGTACTAACATGAAATGGGAGAGCCGCGGTAGCGTAGTTGTTAGTGAACTCGCTTCTCAAGGCTGGTGGTCTGGGTTCAACTCCCACAGTGGGCGTGGAATTTTTCCAACCCCGACGGCTCTCAGGTTGACCCAGCCTCAACTGGGCATCAGACATGCTCTGGGAAAGTAAAGGCGGCCGGCGTGATGCTGACCACATCACCCATCGTGTGCCGACGGTCAATGAAAAATACAGGCCTAACACTGTATTGCCCTATGTACCACGAGGTATGAAAGGGTTCCTTTACTTTTTTTTAAACATGAAATGGAGTTTTGTTATCTAATTGTCTAGCCTATAACACACCTAATAACATCTTATCTCTACCCCTACTCTTCCCCCCAAAGGAGGCATAGGTCCCCAACCAAGGCCTTGCAAGCTCTCATGACCTAGTTTCAGTTTCAGTTTCAGTTTGGAATATCTTCATTGCACTCCGGACATGTCCATAGGTGCTCCGACCTCCTTCGCAATATCTCCATCAGCGTCCAGCGACTGACCGTACCAGTTCTATTTTGATTGATGAGCCTACTCGTATACCTGTTGTACCGTTCTTTTCTTGCCACCCCAATCTTCAAACCCAGTTCTCGCAATCTAGTAGTTGACATGGATTGGTTTAGATGAAGGTCTTCTCTGCGGCCACGCTCTATGAGGGCGTTCATGATGTCAGCTCTGTCCATTGGCTGGCCCTCTGATATAGCGGCAGAGCCAGCCAGCCTGTCTGCTCTCTCATTGCCAACGACACCCATGTGCCCCGGAACAAAGACAAGTGTAATTCTGCTAATTGATGACGCCTGCAGTGATTCAGTCCATTGCCTGCGCACCGAACCGGCCTCCACCTTTCGGATCATACTCAATGAGTCACTCAGAATGAACGCATGAGTGTAGTTTTGTGACTCTAGCCAGAGCAGTGCATTGGTCACCGCCAGTACCTCCATTGTCATGCTGCTTGTTGTTCTCATGACCTAACAATATGGCTACCACCAATTATTCTTAAGGTATCTTAACCTCAACTTTTGTTGTAAAGTTCAACTATTTTGGACAACGGCGTGAAAAGCTGGACGAGACAATTATGAAAGGTGACACTCCGGTAAAGAAGAGAAAAATAAGACATATTATTCCTATCTCCTTAAACTAAACCAGTTCCCGATTAGTTCATACTAAGTTTAAAAAAAGAACCTCACTCTCATCTACTCTCTCTCTCTCTCTTTATCTTTCTCTCTCTCTCTGCTTTTTTAACCTAGATTGGGACATAGGCCTTCCACCAGCTCACGCCAAATCTTCCTATCTTTACCTATCTCTTGCAGCTCCCTCCAGCTCTTCTTTATATTGTTGATCTCTGCCTCCAAATCTCGTCTCCATATATTTCTCGACCTCCCCTTCTTTCGCAATCTCTGCAGGTTCCAGAAAAGGACCCTTCTTGTTATATTCCCCTCAGCTCTTCGCAAAGTGTATCCTCTTCAGCGTCTTTTTTTAATCTATTGGTTCACTGGAATCTGTCTTATTCTCTCCATAAGTCCCTCATTTGTGACCCTATCATACCATCTCAGTCCCACTACTCTGCGCAGACACCAGTTCCCATCTACTACTACTTACTACAAATTGTTATAATTTTATTCATTGAATGGTAAGCGATAACTCTCAGGAACCGATAATATCACCGTGTAATCGTACTTTATATTTATTCCTCAAATTGCTCGTTCCAATAGATTAACTGGTTGCCATTGTTCACGTTATTCCTACAAGAATACCGAAAGTAATCGCTCATGAAGTCTCAGATAATAAATCGGATATATTGGACAGATTGGATGTAGCAGACATCTTGTACTTTGCTAGCGATGTCACAAACCTAAGCGTGTATGAGTTGGTAGACAGTAAACTAACGTAATTATTCCATATATTTATATGCTAGGGAGTTTTTAGTAGTTGGGAATACTGACATGTTAAACTCTTCATTTTTGTGTCTTCCTTCCTTACTTTCTTTTTTCATTCCTCCCTAACATCCTTTATTCCTTCATTTCTTCCATCCTTCCTTCCTTCCTTTTTCATTTCTTCCTTCCTTCCGTTCTTTATTCCTTTATTACTTCCATCCTTACTTCCTTCCTTTTTCATTTCTTCCTAACATCCTTTATTCCTTCATTTCTTCCATCCTTCCTTCCTTCCTTTTTCATTTCTTCCTTCCGTTCTTTATTCCTTCCATCCTTACTTCCTTCCTTTTTCATTTCTTCCTTCCATCCTTTATTCCTTCATTTAACCTTCATTCCTTCCTTGTTTTTTTTCATTCATTCCTTCCACCCTTCTTTCCTTTTTCATTCATTTCATCATTTGTTCCTTCCTTACTTATATTCTGCATATCTTCCCTACACACTTCCTTTCATTCCTTCCTTCATTTTTTCATTCCTACCTTCCATTTTTCATCCCTTCCTTCCTTGTTCCATTCTTTTTTTTCTTTATTAGTCCCTCGCACCCTCTCTTTTCTCTCCTGTCCTTCCTTAAATCTATGTTTCATTCCTTCCTTCAAACCTTCTGTCTATCAATCCGTCCATCTATCCATTCTTTCTTCCAGATATCCATAGATCTATCCACCCTTTCTTAAGAAGTGGTTTTCTCCACTTCTATTGTATCCTTTGCTTGATAAAGACCTTTTGGTCGAAACGCCTCTGCATATTGTTTTTGTAATTTGTAAAACTACAGTACTTTGTTTGTACGTGTTTCGCCATTGCTAATAATTTTAGTGCAGTCTTCCCTTATATCGATAATAGTTCCAGTTTGGAATATCTTCATTGCGCCCCGGCCACGTCTATAGGTGATCCGATTTCCTTCGCAATATCTCAAACAGCGTCCAGCGATTGACCGTACCAGTTCAATGTTGATTGATAAACCTACTTATGTACCTGCTGTGCTGTTCTTTTCTGTCCACTTCAATGTTCAATCCAAACTCTTGCAATCTAGCAGTTAATGTGGAGTGATTTAAATGAAAATCCTCTTTGCATCCATACTCCTTAGGGCTGTCAGAATATCAGCTCTATATGTATGTCAGCCAATGACTGACCCACTGATACAGAGTGTTCAACTTAAAAGCAGCCCCATTGATAAATATAAATTTGCCAGGTACGCATTGCATCTCCGTCTATTTACTATTTAAACCGGCTCTGCTAGCTTGTCCTACGTCACATTTGTTCATCGCCCCTTCCGCACTACAATTACACACCATCACACAACCTTGACCTATACTACGTCATAACTGAACCTTCTCATTTCCATACATATATGCCAGATTAGCTCCATTCATGGGCTGCTTTTAAGTTGAACACCCTGTATAATGGTAGAGTCAGTCATTCTGTCTGCTCTCTCATTGTCATCGACACAAATGCTGTCATAACGGAACACCATTCATGGTATCGAAAGAGTTAACTACTGTAACCATGGGCGGCTCGTCATTAAGGACCAGTGGGGCCCGGCCCCACCAATAATCGAAAGGGAATAACTTCCAGAATAGTAAATGTTAGAAAAATGCCATGATTTTTCCGAAAATGTGTGTCTGGCCCCACCAAGAAAAATGACCATGAGCCACCGCTGACTGTAGCAATAAAATGAAAATTGAATAGAGGGACTGAGATGGTATGATAGTTTTACAAATGAGGAAGTTATGGAGAGAACAAGACAGATTCCAGTGAACCAAGAAGTTAAAAAAAAAAATCGCTGGCTCTGGATAGGACACACTTTGAGAAAATCAGAGGGAAATAGTACATGAAGTGTCCTTTCCATGAACCCACGGAGACAGCGAAAGAAAGGCTTTGAAATACACGGAGACGAGAGATGGAGGCAGAGATCAACAATATAAAGAAGAGCTGGAGGGAGCTGCAGGAGATAGCTAGAGATAGGAAGATTTGGCATGACGTTGGTTGAGGCAGAGATCAACAATATCAAGAAGAGCTGGAGGGAGCTGTAGGAGATAGCTAGAGATAGGAAGATTTGGCATGACGTTGGTTGAGGCAGAGATCAACAATAGAAAGAAGAGCTGGAGGGAGCTGCAGGAGATAGCTAGAGAGGAATTCTTGGCATGAGTTGGTTGAGGCAGAGATCAACAATATAAAGAAGAGCTGGAGGGAACTGCAGGAGATAGCTAGAGATAGGAAGACTTGGCATGAGTTGGTTGTGGCAGATATCAACAATATAAAGAAGAGCTGGAGGGAACTGCAGGAGATAGCTAGAGATAGGAAGACTTGGCATGAGTTGGTTGAGGCAGAGATCAACAATATAAAGAAGAGCTGGAGGGAACTGCAGGAGATAGCTAGAGATAGGAAGACTTGGCATGAGTTGGTTGAGGCAGAGATCAACAATATAAAGAAGAGCTGGAGGGGCTGCAGGAGATAGCTAGAGAGAGGAATTCTTGGCATGAGTTGGTTGAGGCAGAGATCAACAATATAAAGAAGAAGAGCTGGAGGGAGCTGTAGGAGATAGCTAGAGATAGGAAGTCTTGGCATGAGTTGGTTGAGGCAGAGATCAACAATATCAAGAAGAGCTGGAGGGAGCTGCAGGAGATAGCTAGAGATAGGAAGTCTTGGCATGAGTTGGTTGAGGCAGAGATCAACAATATCAAGAAGAGCTGGAGGGAGCTGCAGGAGATAGCTAGAGATAGGAAGTCTTGGCATGAGTTGGTTGAGGCAGAGATCAACAATATCAAGAAGAGCTGGAGGGAGCTGCAGGAGATAGCTAGAGATAGGAAGTCTTGGCATGAGTTGGTTGTGGCAGAGATCAACAATATAAAGAAGAGCTGGAGGGAGCTGTAGGAGATAGCTAGAGATAGGAATTCTTGGCATGAGTTGGTTGAGGCAGAGATCAACAATATAAAGAAGAGCTGGAGGAGCTGCAGGAGATAGCTAGAGATAGGAATTCTTGGCATGAGTTGGTTGAGGCAGAGATCAACAATATAAAGAAGAGCTGGAGGGAACTGCAGGAGATAGCTAGAGATAGGAAGACTTGGCATGAGTTGGTTGTGGCAGATATCAACAATATAAAGAAGAGCTGGAGGGAACTGCAGGAGATAGCTAGAGATAGGAAGACTTGGCATGAGTTGGTTGAGGCAGAGATCAACAATATAAAGAAGAGCTGGAGGGAACTGCAGGAGATAGCTAGAGATAGGAAGACTTGGCATGAGTTGGTTGAGGCAGAGATCAACAATATAAAGAAGAGCTGGAGGGGCTGCAGGAGATAGCTAGAGAGAGGAATTCTTGGCATGAGTTGGTTGAGGCAGAGATCAACAATATAAAGAAGAAGAGCTGGAGGAAGCTGTAGGAGATAGCTAGAGATAGGAAGTCTTGGCATGAGTTGGTTGAGGCAGAGATCAACAATATCAAGAAGAGCTGGAGGGAGCTGCAGGAGATAGCTAGAGATAGGAAGTCTTGGCATGAGTTGGTTGAGGCAGAGATCAACAATATCAAGAAGAGCTGGAGGGAGCTGCAGGAGATAGCTAGAGATAGGAAGTCTTGGCATGAGTTGGTTGAGGCAGAGATCAACAATATCAAGAAGAGCTGGAGGGAGCTGCAGGAGATAGCTAGAGATAGGAAGTCTTGGCATGAGTTGGTTGTGGCAGAGATCAACAATATAAAGAAGAGCTGGAGGGAGCTGTAGGAGATAGCTAGAGATAGGAATTCTTGGCATGAGTTGGTTGAGGCAGAGATCAACAATATAAAGAAGAGCTGGAGGGAGCTGCAGGAGATAGCTAGAGATAGGAATTCTTGGCATGAGTTGGTTGAGGCAGAGATCAACAATATAAAGAAGAGCTGGAGGGAACTGCAGGAGATAGCTAGAGATAGGAAGACTTGGCATGAGTTGGTTGAGGCAGAGATCAACAATATCAAGAAGAGCTGGAGGGAACTGCAGGAGATAGCTAGAGATAGGAAGACTTGGCATGAGTTGGTTGAGGCAGAGATCAACAATATCAAGAAGAGCTGGAGGGAGCTGCAGGAGATAGCTAGAGATAGGAAGTCTTGGCATGAGTTGGTTGAGGCAGAGATCAACAATATCAAGAAGAGCTGGAGGGAGCTGCAGGAGATAGCTAGAGATAGGAAGATTTGGCATGAGTTGGTTGTGGCAGATATCAACAATATAAAGAAGAGCTGGAGGGAACTGCAGGAGATAGCTAGAGATAGGAAGTCTTGGCATGAGTTGGTTGTGGCAGAGATCAACAATATCAAGAAGAGCTGGAGGGAGCTGTAGGAGATAGCTAGAGATAGGAAGATTTGGCATGAGTTGGTTGAGGCAGAGATCAACAATATAAAGAAGAGCTGGAGGAAGCTGTAGGAGATAGCTAGAGATAGGAAGACTTGGCATGAGTTGGTTGAAGCAGAGATCAACAATATAAAGAAGAAGAGCTGCAGCGAGCTGTGGGAGATAGCTAGAGATAGGAAGATTTGGCATGACGTTGGTTGAGGAAGAGATCAACAATATCAAGAAGAGCTGGAGGGAGCTGCAGGAGATAGCTAGAGATAGGAAGATTTGGCATGAGTTGGTTGAGGCAGAGATCAAGAATATCAAGAAGAGCTGGAGGGAGTTGTAGGAGATAGCTAGAGATAGGAAGACTTGGCATGAGTTGGTTGAGGCAGAGATCAACAATATCAAGAAAAGCTGGAGGAAGCTGTAGGAGATAGCTAGAGATAGGAAGTCTTGGCATGAGTTGGTTGAGGGCCAATGTTTCAATCTGGGTTAAAAAGGCGTGAGAGAGAGAGAGAGAGAGAGAGAGAGAGAGAGAGAGGTAGAGAGAGAAAATGAAAATTGACAAGCAGATTCTATTTTCGGTTTTTCATTCAGTACTTTTTGTATTAGAAGTCCTACACTCATATTTGTTGTTTACGATGAATTCATAATTACAACAGCAGCAACAAAAAATCGACGTTTCGACCAAATGACCTTAATCCAGCACAGGAAAGACACACACTCACATTTTGACACGTGCACACAAAAACATACACACACACACATGCACTGGCACAGACACACAAGTAGTTATAACGTAATTAAGTTTGTTCTCGTCAGAATGAATCCATAAAGAACTTCATTTCAAAAGTAATATTAACAACTCAGAAATAACATCAAACAAAATGAGGAATTAGAAAGAAACAAAATGTATTTAGAGTACAATATCGTAAGAACATGAATGGGATGTATATAAAAGAAACACAAAAAAACACAACACAATCGGACAATGAGGCCAATGATGATGATGATGATGGTGATGTTGGTGATGATGATGATGGTGATGATGGTGATGATGATGCTGATGTTGATGATGATTATGATGGTGATGATGCTGGTGATGATGATGATGTTGATGTTGTTGATGATGATGATGATGATAGTAAGAAAAAGAATGGAAAGTATACACAAAAGAAACCACAAGACCATGGAGTTAAAAAAGACGGAACAATGGGACAGAGCATAGAGGAGTTGATAAGAAATAAGACATAGCTAATACCACACAAATAATGAATATAAAATGGAACGAATTCAGAAGAAGTAATGAAATCAGAGACATGTCTGGTCAACCACTAGTAACAACTGTTATAGGAAGGAGAAGATGGAGATATGTTGGATATACATTGAGAAGAAATGACTGGTCAACCACTAGTAACAACTGTTATAAGAAGGAGAAGATGGAGATATGTTGGATATACATTGAGAAGAAATGTCTGGTCAACCACTAGTGACAACTGTTATAGGAAGGAGAAGATGGAGATATGTTGGATATACATTGAGAAGAAATGTCTGGTCAACCACTAGTAACAACTGTTATAGGAAGGAGAAGATGGAGATATGTTGGATATACATTGAGAAGAAATGACTGGTCAACCACTAGTAACAACTGTTATAGGAAGGAGAAGATGGAGATATGTTGGATATACATTGAGAAGAAATGACTGGTCAACCACTAGTAACAACTGTTATAGGAAGGAGAAGATGGAGATATGTTGGATATACATTGAGAAGAAATGTCTGGTCAACCACTAGTAACAACTGTTATAGGAAGGAGAAGATGGAGATATGTTGGATATACATTGAGAAGAAATGACTGGTCAACCACTAGTAACAACTGTTATAAGAAGGAGAAGATGGAGATATGTTGGGCATACTCTGAGAAGAAATATCTGATCAACCACTAGTAACAACTGTTTTAAGAAGGAGCAGATGGAGATATGTTGGGCATACTCTGAGAAGAAATATCTGATCAACCACTAGTAACAACTGTTATAAAAAGGAGAAGATGGAGATATGTTGGAAATACTCTGAAAAAAATGATCAAAGAATATCAAAGCAGGCATTGAAGTGGAATGCAAAGGAATGAAGAAAGAGAGGACTACCCAAGGAGACCCTGAAACGAACGTTGCTGAGAGAAGCAAGACATATCGGACTCAGTTCCATAGGGGAAACTGAATTACCCAGAATAGAATGGTATGGAGAAATTGCTTGCATGCCCTGTGTAACGTATGCATGTGTAACGTATACAGCATAATGCATGATCGATTGAAATTTAAGAAAGTGTGCTCAAGGTGGGTACCCAGACAATTGAAAGAGGAACACAAAATGAACCGATTTGGCCTGTCCTTGGATCATCTCTGTCGATACGAAGATGAAGGAGAAGAGATGTTGAACAGGATTGTTACTGGGGATGAATCATGGGTGCATCACTACCAGCCCGAATCAAAGCGTGCTTCAATGCAATGGAAACATTCTTCTTCGACTTGTGTCCAAAAATTCAAGGTTACGCCATCAGAAGGGAATGTCATGCTGACGGTGTTCTGGGATTGTCAGGGAGTGTTTTTAACCAATTTCAAGAAGAAAGGTGACAATGTGAATTCCGAATCGTACTGTGAAGTTCTATCGATGCTTCATGATGAAATTCGAAAAAACGTCCAGGAGTGTTGTTTCTTCATGACAATGCCAGACCACATACGGCTCGATTAACTCAGGGGAAAATTAACAAACTAAGGTGGGAAGTTCTGGAACATCCACCTTACAGTCCCGACTTAGCCTCTAGCGATTTCCACCTCTTTGGTCCACTGAAAACCCACCTTGGCGGGAGACATTTCGTGAATGACGCCGAAGTTGAATGTGAAGGGAAAACGTGATTTAGAAAACAGAGCCCGCAGTTCTATGCAGCCGGTTTGGGAGGATTGATAAAACGATGGGATAAGTGCATCAATGTTGGTGGAAATTATGTTGAGAAATAAAGGAACAATATATGTATAAAAATAAACTGGTTTCAAGTTGTTATCATGTTTAGTTATTTTTCTACAGCCATTTGTGGCTTACTTATTGACTTCCCTCATTTTGTGTTCATAGTGACATGTTTGCATTTTAAAATTGGCGCCATTTGTCCTGTCATTTGATTTACTTTGTTGCATCTGTGTTGAATTTCTTAAGTCATTCTTCCATTTGCTGAGAAAAAATTCTCCCTGGATATGTAAAGTTTTTAACTTGTGTCTCACACATATAGGTCATTTGATAAAATACAAAAATTAAATGACTCGCTGCGAACTACTTTCAAATCTTAAAATTTCTCTAGAGCCAAAATCATTACCACTCTCTTTAGAATATCATTTTGAAAGCATCTGATAAGTCAGAGCTTTGAGTTAGACAAATTGATCTTACTATTATATTTGAAGCATTTCTGTTTCTCAGAAAACTGTAGATTGTACTAGGAAATCGAGAAACGATGCCAACAAGGCCAGAGTAGGGAAGTAGCTACTGAGAAAATGATTCTGTTACTAATTGATATGAGTAGCTGATAGGAGGTAGCGTATGTGGCCTAGGGGATAGAGACTTGGTCTATCCCACAGTTTGGTTGCAAATTGTTTCGCATGTTTTTTTTCAAA
This sequence comes from Arion vulgaris, assembly GCA_020796225.1. Classification (NCBI taxonomy): domain Eukaryota; kingdom Metazoa; phylum Mollusca; class Gastropoda; order Stylommatophora; family Arionidae; genus Arion; species Arion vulgaris. The sequence goes on along the minus strand of CM036777.1, from coordinate 5,208,458 downwards.
AAGGACGACTGCACCACCCGTTCAGAAAGCAATGGCAAACTACTGAATGCCTAGAAAAATCACAAACATCATTAAAAAACTGGGACTGATTCGCAAAGTCATGTAAAGGATATGCAATTAACTTTTAGCTGTTAGGTAGATAGACAGATAGATAAATACAGGGTGTTCAACTTAAAAGCAGCCCCAGTGATAAATAGAAATTTGCCAGGTACGCATTGCATCTCGTATATTTACTATTTAAACCGGTTCTGACTAGCTTGTCCTACGTCACATTTGTTCATCGCCCCTTCCTGCACTTCAATTACACACCATCATACAACCTTGACCTATACTACGTCATAACTGAACCTTTTTCGATTAAGAAGCACTGGAGCTGAAAGCTCTTCGGCTCGGTGTCATGGACATCGTAACCCTTCAGCTCGGTGTCACGAACACCGCAAATCTGGGGAACCTGTAGCTTTTCTGCCAGTCCGCGGAGTTGAACCCGCACTTACAGAGGACTAGTCACCCGTAGTCCAACGCGCTACGAACACGCTGGGCATGCGGGCACTGAACCTTTCTATTTCCATACATATATGCCAGATTAGCTCCATTCACAGGCTGCTTTTATGGTTGAACATCCTATAGATTGAGAAATATAAAAACAAATAGATAGATAGATAACATATATACAGCATCTTGTTGTAGCCTTGCTATGTTATGCGATCGACGTTTATTGTCCCATATCTATACACGAGATGTCTAGCATAGAATACACATGCATATAACGTGAGCACGGTTGTGAGTGCGGGTTCAATTCCGTGGGCTGGCAGAAAAGCCACAGGTTCTCCAGATTTACGGTGTTCGTGGCACCGAACCGAAGGGTTACGATGTCCATGGCACCGATCCTAAGAACTGAAAGCTCAAGTGCTTCTGGATCGAAAAAAAAAATCACTCCTTAGATCTTAGATTACACATAGCAACCAGTAAACAAAACTTCTTTCACACATAGCAACCGGTAAACAAAACTTATATCACACATAGCAACCAGTAAACAAAACTTCTATCACACATAGCAACCGGTAAACAAAACTTCTATCACACATAGCAACCAGTAAACAAAACTTCTATCACACATAGCAACCAGTAAACAAAACTTCTATCACACATAGCAACCAGTAAACAAAACTTCTATCCCTTTCAACATTTTTTTCTACACAATGTTTTGGACAAAAGCCTTTTTAAGTGCTGGTGTAATCGCTTCTGTCAGGTAAATATCAAGATTTTGCAATTTATTAAAGTTTATAAATAATTTAGCCATTTGACGAACTTTTCATCTGATCCAGCTTAGCAACATACTTCAGATTTTCTTTGATGAATTTCTGAAATCCTCCAAAGTTTATTTTATTGTCTAGTTAACCACATTCTTCAATGTACATGAATTATTTACTGGGACCGTTGTTGTATCTGACTCTCAGTCGATACTTCACAAGAACCAGAAGTCGTGGATGTCGTCTATAGAAGTTTCTAACCTCCAGAGGCTTACGTGGATACACTGTCCTGGGCATGCGGGTGTTTGCGGTAATGAGAGAGCGGATAGGCTAGCATCAACAGCATCGATTATTGGGGAGTTGAAGATGGATAGGGGGATATTCTTCGGTCTCTTCGCGACTCTCTGTTGGATGTGGGCACGAAAATAGATGTTTAATCGATCCAACGATTTAAGCAGTTTGAAGTTACGCAGTATACAAGTAGAACTGAATGCCTTAGGGGCAGAGTTAGGAGTGTGTTTAATCAGCGAGACACAGGAACCACCAGTATGCAACTCTTCGATATCTGTTGCGGGAGACTGATCACCTATGGGTCTGCCTGAAGAGCAATGACGTCAGTTTAGCAACCAATAACCAATAACCATAGTTAGGAGTGTGTTTAATCAGCGAGACACAGGAACCACCAGTATGCAACTCTTCGATATCTGTTGCGGGAGACTGATCACCTATGGGTCTGCCTGAAGAGCAATGACGTCAGTTTAGCAACCAATAACCAATAACCATAGTTAGGAGTGTGTTTAATCAGCGAGACACAGGAACCACCAGTATGCAACTCTTCGATATCTGTTGCGGGAGACTGATCACCTATGGGTCTGCCTGAAGAGCAATGACGTCAGTTTAGCAACCAATAACCAATAACCATAGTTAGGAGTGTGTTTAATCAGCGAGACACAGGAACCACCAGTATGCAACTCTTCGATATCTGTTGCGGGAGACTGATCACCTATGGGTCTGCATGAAGAGCAATGACGTCAGTTTAGCAACCAATAACCATGGAGACCATTTACTACTACTCAAGGTTATTCGTGTGTTTAAAAAAACGAAAGATCTAAAGTAGAAGAATTGCACCAAATTTTCACATTTTAGCTCGGTCACCCTCCGTAGAAAGGGAGACGCCATCTGTTTAAGAGTCTAGAGCAGCGGTTTCCAAACTTTGCATTACCGCAGACCCTTTCCTTCCTTCCTTCCTTTCGTTCGCTTGAAATATGTCTATATATTCAATGTTGTCTCTTGTATGAACTTCACTGTCTTTTGTAGCTCACACAGAGGTCCGTGTAGTTTTATGTCGAGTGTCGTTTCGTTAGGCCAGTGAGTTTGCCTCAGTGTATCATATTCGGGGCAGTCTTGAAGTATGTACTCTGCAGTCTGGTTTGCCTGTCCACATGTACACATGGCTGAATTGCCAATCTTGAATTTTGTATACATGTGGCTGCGGAGTCGATTGTGTCCTGTTCTAAGGCGCAGAATAACAACTTGTTCCAATCTGCTCATATTATAGTAATCGTCTTGTGTTGGTATTTGTGGCTTTCTCATTGATTTAATCATCCTTTTCTTTTGCTGGTAGGTAACTGGCACATTCGGCTGCTCTCCTGCAGCACCTTCCTTGGCCAATCGGTCTGCTGTTTAATTTCCTGGTATTCCACAGTGAGAGGGTATCCACTGCAAGACGACCCTGCGATGCTTGAACAATTTAGACAGTAGGGTCTGTAGACCTGGCAATTTTCTTTACTGAAGTGCTTGGAGTGCTGATTTTGCATCAGTCAAAAATACAACAGGTTGAGGATCGGGTCTGGTATTCAACAGTTTTCAGTTGCCACCTTGATTGTCTGAATTTCTGCATCATAGTTGTGACAGAATTTCTCCGTTGGTACTTTAATCGCATCTCTAGCGTTGTTTGGGTATTCTATGTACACTCCTGCTCCTCCATTCTTCACTGCATTTTGTGCTGACCCATCCGTGTATACCCGGACCCAGAGGTCATGTGGGTATTCTTCATCAAGTAAACTGAGAGTGACTGTCTTGCGTTGTATGCTGTTCTGCTCATCCTTGTCGAATATTCCTTTCACTTCTGTCTGGATACATACTTCTGGTTTAGTCTCCTCTCTCCAAGGGGTTTGCTCTGGCACAGACTTTAGGGACCGCAGACCCCTTTTGAATACATTTTACTTCCGCAGACCCCAAAAGTTTCTATTGATTAATTGATAGGCCCCTCATCATTGCAATTCGGTGAGTAACCATGTGTGCTCCGATCTCATTCTTACATATGTAGACCTCAGCTGTAGTGCACAAACTCCGTAGCACTGACGAGTGAAGAAAGTTTCTATTATTTGAAAATGGATAGGAATGAATTATCTGTATGTTACAATAGTAAATCCTCCCCATGAGGCCATTACCTTGTAGTGGTGGGAGGCTTGCGTGCTCCAATGATACAGTGAGCTATGACGGCGGGAACTTATGTTCCCGGAAGGGTTACCAAAGCCGGAAAGGTCACTGAGGAGGGGACAGACGAAGCATGGTCTCCTGGTCCTCCAGGTTGGGGGTTGGGCTTGGGACTAACGATCCCATCCTTTAAAAAAATTAAAGTTACGGAAACAACAACAAACATACAACCTATCTATGGGCATGAAGGGCTACCAGAGTCATTGACTCACATGACTGGAAGTGGTGAAAGCCGAAAGGAAGCTACTTTCACGAGGACGGAAGTCCTGAATGCCAAAACCAAGACCAGAATTGGATGCTGGAATGTAAGAACAATGTACGAAACCGGAAAACTATCACAAATAACAGCAGAAATGAGAAGATATAATCTACATATCCTAGGGTTTAGCGAGAGCAGATGGACAGGAAATGGAAGAAGTACCACTGCAACAGGTGAAACAGTCCTTTTTCTGGACGAGACGATGACCTACACCATGAAGGAGTAGCAGTAATCCTAAGAAAGGGCGTGGAAAAGTGTCTGTTAGAATGGAAACCTATCAGCAGCCGCTTGATTAAGATCAGACTAAAGGGGAAGCATACAAACATCACAATCCTACAATGCTATGCGCCAACTAATGATAGCGAAGATACAAAGAAAGACTCGTACTACGAAAACCTACAAGCAGAATTAGACAAGTCACCATCCCATGATGTTATCATTGTTATGGGAGATCTAAATGCGAAGGTCGGACAAGACAACACGCATAGTTATAGAACTATGGGAAAATATGGATGTGGTATGATGAACGAAAATGGGGAACGTTTAGTAAACTTCTGCAGCATGAACAATCTCGTTATAGGAGGAACCCTATTTCAACATTTAGATATCCACAAATTAACATGGTATTCCCTAATGGCAGAGATAAAACCAAATAGACCATATAATGATCAATGGACCCTGGAGACGCTCGCTGCTAGATGTTGTAGTCAAGAGAGGTGCAGATGTTGGTAGTGACCACCACCTAGTCACAGCTTATGTCAAACTTAAACTAAGAAAAACAGGACAACAGAAAACTTCCAAAAGAGGTTCGATGTGGATAGACTAAAGACACGGAAGTAAGGGATAAGTTTATAATGCAGATAAAGAACAGATTCCAAGCCCTAGAAAGTAATGAAACTACGGATGAAACTGACAACATAGATAGAACATGGGACAACATAGCATCTATATATAGCAAGAGCAGTGAAACATGTCTAGGGTACCGCACAAAGAAAAGAAAAGAATGGATAACACCAACAACATGGAAAATAATAGACAGCCGAAGAATATTAAAAAGAAATTGTTAGACGCAAAGTCCGAAAGACTGAAAGCAAGATACCAAGAACAGTACAAAAGCGCAAGTAAAGAAATCAAACGGGCTGTGAGAGCCGACAAAAGAATGTATGTTGAAGACCTGGCAGTACAGGCAGAAGAAGCAGCAAAAAGTGTGATCAGGGAACAGTGTACAAAATTACAAAGCTAATAAGAGGGAAACATTACAGAAGATCAAATACTCTCATAAAGGATAAGAATGGAATACTATTGACAACGGAAAAGGAACAAGAAATACGATGGACAGAGCATTTTAAAGAATTGCTAAACAGACCACCTCCAACGGTAGTAGCAGACATACCAGAACCAACAGAGGAGTTAGAAATTGGCATTGAAACACCCAGCCAGGATGAGATCATTACAGCAATTAAATCTCTTAAGAATAACAAGGCACCAGGGAATGATAACTTAAACGCAGAACTATTCAAAATAGACCCAGAACTTGCAGCTAATATATTGCAACCCTTGTTTACTACTATATGGAATGCCCAAATAATACCTGATGCATGGAACAGAGGAGTCATCATCAAGATACCCAAAAAGGGCTCCCTTGCCGATTGTAATAATTGGCGTGGAATAACACTGCTTTCTGTCCCAAGTAAAATCTTAAGCAAAATCATCGTACAACGTATTACTGACGCTGTGGATAAGAAACTGAGAAAGGAACAAGCAGGATTTCGCAGAGGACGGAGCTGTATAGGCCAAATATTTGCTCTTAGAAATATCATAGAACAATGCACAGAATGGCAAAGCAAACTCTATATCAACTTTGTAGATTTTGAAAAGGCTTTTGATAGCATACACCGCGAAAGTCTATGGCGTATCTTAAGATGGTATGGAATCCCACTGTGTTTTATAAATATTATAAAAGCTGCTACAGCAAGTTTGCATGCAGTGTTGAAACTTCAGAACTAAAGTTTGAAGTAAAAACAGGCGTGCGACAAGGATGTGTTATGTCAGCCCTATTATTCAACACTGTCATAGATTGGGTGATGCGTAAAACAACGGAAGATAAGGCAAGAGGTATTAGATGGACGCTCGCATCCACTCTGGAAGACCTAGATTTTGCAGATGACATCGCACTCCTATCTCATACACATAGAGATATCCAGGAAAAGACCTGCCGCCTTAACCAATATAGTGAGATGGTTGGGCTGAAAATAAATCAGAAGAAAACTGAAGTAATGACTCTGAACATAGCAACCCCAGCACCAGTCAAACTAGAAGGTAAAACCCTCCGAGATACAACCGCTTTCACATACCTTGGAAGTGTTATTAGCAATGAAGGAGGCGCTGGATCTGACATTAAAACAGACTGAGTAAAGCACGCAGTGCATTCATGACCCTTCAGACCGCCTGAAAATCTGCCCAATACAGCATCAGAACCAAGACTAGTATCTATAACAGCTGTGTGCTGTCAACTTTGCTGTACGGATCGGAATGCTGGAGAATGACAGAACAGGATATGTCCAGACTCTCCGCCTTTCATACAACTTGTCTGCGAAAAATCTTACGCGTGTACTGGCCGACTACTATCTCGAATCAAGAATTGCTTGCACGATGCCAACAAGAGAATATGGGCACTATCATCCGAAGACGACGCTGGAGATGGATTGGACATGTGATGCGCATGGAGACTGGCTCCGACACGAAAACTGCACTGAGATGGACCCCAGAGGGTAGGCGAAAGCGTGGAAGACCCAAGACAACCTGGAGGAGAACGATAGAGCAAGAGCTGAAGGAAATGAATCATAGCTGGAACACAATACAGAGGAAGGCCATGAACAGGGAAGAATGGTGTACGTTTGTTGCTGCCCTAAACGCCAGGGGCGTAACAGGCTAAAGAGAGACAATAGTAAACAATGTCTGCAATTTAACATTTTGATAAACAGGAAGAGGTTTTCTCTTGCCTTGAGCAAGACGTGCCATCATTAGCATTATTAGTATATTTGCGTTTCAATTTCAGCCAGCGATCTATCCTGAAGCTCAGCCACAATGTATTTTAGAAAAATAAAATACATGCCAACGTTATTTATCCTACCTGTCCCAAGATAATATCAGCCAATTACTTACTTAAATTTTATTCTTCTAGCGATGGAGTTATTATTACACCACATCAACAGTCAAGCTGGCTCAATTTCTAAGACAGCGGGAAACTTCAAATGATCTTTCAAATTGTCCTGTCAGACATTTAGACTCCGGTCTAGTCCGAATCCTTTGATTTCGCAGGGGCATTAGTTTACCACTGTTTTTATACATATTTTTTATAAATTTATTTTTCTCTTTGTAATGTCAAAGATCATAATATTTCTTTCAGCGCTTGAGCACCCTCATGGACCACCAGGGTCCGCAGACTACAGTTTGGGAAACCCTGGTCTAAAGTATTGCGAAACGCTTTGACAACAATACTAAACGATCTTCAAGACAAAAATCCACCTACAAATAGGACGGCAATGTCCGATTTCTCACCCACGACCTTAAGATAAACGTTAAACTACTTCACCACAAAGATCCTTCCTTGTATCGTGTAACTAAATCACAACCGCCATGATCAACCTGTTCTCTAGTGACATTCTACAAACCCGGAAGTACATCTAATGACGCAAATCTCTAAAAAATAACCAGAGTTAAAGTTAGCATGTATTGTTAAGGCTAAATAAGAGATACATCAGATTTGTGTTTTTGTTTGTTTCGATCGTTTTTTCTCCAGCATTTTATTGGTTATTGGTTATTGGTTATTAAACTGACGTCATTGCACTCCGGGCAGACCCATAGGTGCTCAGTCTCCCCAACAGATATCGAAGAGTATGCATACTGATGGTTCCTGTGGCTCGCTGATTAAACACACCTCTCACTCTGCCTCTCAGGCATCCAGTTCGACATGAACAACGGGTAACTCCAAACTGACTAAATCGCTTGATCGATTCAACATCGATTTTAGTGTCCTCATCCAACAGAGAGTCTCGAAGAGACCGAAGAATATCCCCTTATCCATCTTCAACTCCCAACAATCGATGCTGTTGATGCAAGCCTGTCCGCTCTCTCATTACCGTAAACACCCGCATGCCCAGGACAGTATATCCACGTAAGCCGCTGGAGGTTAGAAACTTCTATAGACGACATCCACTCATACCGAAACCTGCCCTTCTGGATCTTGTGAAGCATCGACTGAGAGTCAGATACAACAACTGCCCCAGTAAATGAAGTTATTTTAATCATTCGTAATGTAATATATGGTGGCGTCTGTGGCTTAGGGGATTCTTACTTGGTCTACTAACCCCGACGTTCTGAGTTCGAATCACGCTGCAGACAATTTGGTTGCAAATTGTTTCGCGTGGATTTTACAAAAGGACGATGGCACCACCCGTTCAGAAAGCAATGGCAAACTACTGAACGTAATAATGTCTAGAAAAATATAAAAAAACTGCGCTTTAATGCTGGGGTTGATACGCAAAGTCATGTAAAGGATATGCAATTAACTTGAATGTGATAAATAAACTATTTGCCAAGAACAGCTAGAAAGTTGCTTCCCCGTTAGGCCCCTACTAGTGTAGGACAGACACACCCGAAACAAAAGTTTTCGACTTAAGAAAGTGTTCGAGTCTGTCTTGCTATTAGTCAAACATTTTCCTTTTCTGTGCTTGTACATTTCTCTTTATATAGCCTTTTTCGTCTTTACAGACGGTCAATTGGCAAGTGTATTACTGTGACAACTTCTGAGTTTTCGCTTTTATCTCTTGTTGTTCAGCTCGTATATAAGTCTCTTCTCAAAAGACTCTGCGCCCTTTCGTAATTTGGCTTTCCACACAACTCTGTCATCAGCTAGTCCCTCCCATGTGCTGGGATCTATAGAAACGTTTTTCATTGAGGCTTTGCAGACATCTTTATATCTGAGCAGTGGTCTGCCCTGGTGCCTCTTCCTCCGAAAGTTCACAGAACAACATTTGTTTTGGTAAGCAGCAAGTTTCCATTCTTCTCACATGTCCCAACCATCTTAGTGGTCTACTGCTGATCATGCCCATGATTGAAGTCAGTTTTGCACGTTGCAGTTATTTCTCTTTAATGATCCGTTTGACGCCGTATATTTGGGCTTAGATCTACGCCAAAGAGCCTTTTGTACTTTGTAAACTTTCTGACTGAGTGAGGTCGTTCAGGTTTAATAAGATTCTCAAACCTTTTAGGGCTAGTAATTGGAATACATCGGATAGTATCGTTATTATTTTTGTTTATTTTATAAAATTACATTACTTTGTTTTTACGTGTTTCGCCATTGCTACATAGTTTTACTGCAGTCTTCTTATATCGATATACTTGTGGGTTATTTTTCTTGCCTGTTGTTTATTTGTTTGTTAAGTGGAGGATTAAGCCTATCTGTGTTAATCTATGACGGGTCTAGTTTTGGTTATAACACAGCGGATTGGCCTTTTTTCTTGGTGTGACCTGGAACTAGTCCTAGAACGGACTGTTTGTTGAATTTTGTGTTCTGGTATGTGTGGTGTCCTGAAAAGGACTTTTGGTGTTGATCTGAATATAGTCCTGAAAAGGACTTTTGGTGTTGTTCTGGATATAGTCATGAAAAGGACTTTTGGTGTTGTTCTGAATATAGTCCTGAAAAGGACTTTTGGTGTTGTTCTGGATGTAATCCTGAAAAGGACTTTTCGAGTTGATATAGATCTTATCTGATCTTATCTTAACCACATTTGCCGTGAAGCGGCGTGGGAGAGTTAGTTTTCTATCTTGTGCTAAGCGTGTTGCACTTGACGTTGTCAGTCCATGCTTTCGCAGGGACTCTGAGATGTTATATATCCATCGTGATCTTGGCCTGCCTCGTGCTCTGCGCCCTGTCAATTATTGTAGGCACGTGATGGTAGTAAATGTGGTTCCATTCTCATTAGATGGCAGAACCACTTGAATCTTTGCTTCTCGATGTACTGTATGCATGGTATAGTACCAACGATGCTTCTGATATTCTTGTTTCTCACTCTATCTCTCCTTGTAACGTTGACAGCTTTTCGTTAGACATCTCATTTCACATGTTGTAATCTTTCTTTCTTGTGTCTTAGTCAGGGCCATGTTTGGCACTGATAGCAGAGAGTTGGAATAAATATGCAGTTTATCAGTTGTCGTTTGACTGCCATGTTAATGCTTAGATGTTTTAATAGTGGTTGATATAGATGTGGCCCCAAAGAGGACTTTTAGTGTTGATCCGAATGTAGCCATGATAAGGACTTTTAGTGTTGATCTCGTGTGTGATTGATTCGTCTAAATTTGCTGGCTGACTCGTGGGATGGTCTGTTGTTTGGTGTATGTTTATCTGTGATTTTAATGCTAGTTAAATTTTTTTTTTTTGGTTTAATTTTTTTTGATAAGCCAATCCACATCAACTGCTAGATTGCAAGAACTGCTAGATTGCAAGAACTGCTAGATTGCAAGAACTGCTAGATTGCAAGAACTGCTGGATTGCAAGAACTGCTAGATTGCAAGAACTGCTAGATTGCAAGAACTGCTAGATTGCAAGAACTGCTAGATTGCAAGAACTGCTAGATTGCAAGAACTGCTAAATTGCAAGAACTGCTAGATTGCAAGACCTGCTAGATTGCAAGAACTGGTATTGAAGATTGAAATGACCAGAAATGAGTGACTCAACAAGCGTATGAGTAGGCTCCCCATTCTTCTTTCTCCTCTTCGAACCTTCCACATCGACCACGTGCTAATCCCTCTCTGTGATTTATATGTGATCTGAGCCTAAGAACGACTGTACGTTGTGCCAGTTATGCGAATTACATATATGCCTGCACATGCTATTTCTGCTACTATTTCTATTTCTAATACTATTTGCGTGTATCGCCCGAATGGTTACCGGGGCCCAAATTTGGGGTGTAAAGAATAGAACCACTGTTACCTGCCACGCATGTCCATAGAGGCGACTAAGGAGGTTTGGATGAAATCGGATGACATGTCCTAAACGTGTAGAAGTCTATGCATTTAGGGGCCTACCAAACCAATGTGCAACGTATACACATTCTTGGCAAAGATCAAACATATCACAAAGAGTGATTTAAATTGGTCGTAAAGAACGAACGCACAGAAAGAAGAAGAAGATGATTTGCGTGTATGGTTACTGTCAATAGTAGACGAGCAATGAACCACTCTGATATTCGGAATGCCTCTAATATAGATTGGGCTTGTAAATGATTTAAAGAATGGTCGTATTTGTTGTTCCCACACCTCGTCTTCCAAAAACAGTTCCTTGGAAAAATCCAAATAAATTATTTAAAAATGTTATGTTGGCAAATAAACATTTATATATTATATATTCTTAGCGCATTCATTGGCAATTCAGCAATGTGTACATGTGGACAAGTACACCAGACTGCAGAGGACATACTTGAAGACTGCCCCGAATATGATATATTGAGGCAAACTCACTGGTCTAACGAAACAATACTCGACAGAAAACTACACAGACCTCTGTGTGAGCTACAAAGGACAGTGAAGTTCATACAATAGACAATATTGAATATATAGACAATATTTCAAGCGAACGAAAGGAAGGAAGGATACAAGAGACAACATTGAATATATAGACAATATTTCAAGTGAACGAAAGGAAGGAAGGATACAAGAGACAACATTGAATATATAGACAATATTTCAAGTGAACGAAAGGAAGGATACAAGAGACAACATTGAATATATAGACAATATTTCAAGTGAACGAAAGGAAAGATACAAGAGACAACATTGAATATATAGACAATATTTCAAGCGAACGAAAGGAAGGAAGGAAGGATAAACAATTATCAAAGCATCATCATCATCATGTGTCGTAGGCGATCAAGGATCTCCACAAAAATCTGTCTTTGGTGTTTGCTACCATTTCAGATGTTGACGATATTCCGCGCCATGAGATCAGGCTATCCAAAATTGTATTTCTTTGTCTTCCTCTGTCTCGTCTTCGCTCAATGTTACCAGTTGTTACAATATATTCTAAACCTTCATTCCTCATCACACGCTCAAAAAATGATGACTGCCTCTTTCGTATATTGATGATAAGCTTTCTCTGTGTCTTGACCTCATTCCACACCCCCACAATCATCATTTTAGCAGTCCATGGGATTCTCATCATTCTTCTGTAAAACCACATCTCAGTGGTCCTCAGAGAGTCTTCGATCTGTTTGTTTATTGTCCATAACTCGCATCCATTTACAACATCAAATAAAAAATACGAGAATTATTTACAAACTGAGAACAACAATTTCTAAAAAGAAAGAAAAAAAAAGTTTAAATTTTTTTAATGGACAACACAATCTAGACAACCGTAAATCGAAGATGTGTACTTTTAGTGTGTAATTCGAAGCTAGCAACTCTTTCCGCGGTATTGTTATTGTTCGGTTGATAGTTAATGTGAGAATAACTAACGAAATCCAATTAAATCAGTGGCGGCTCGTCATTAAGGACTATTGGGACCGGTCCCCATAAAAAATAATGTATAACGTGTATTTAATATTTTATAAATTAAAATATAGCAACCAAAAACCATGATTTTTCCGGAGAAAAATGTCCGGCCCTACCAACAAAAATGATTACGAGCCGCCACTGGATGAAATAAATCAAATCATATGACAGTCTGTGTGTTGTTAGGGCTCACAAGGGAAACAAAGAATAGTAAAACTGCTCTTCTCAATTTTGAACTGCCAATGGTTCTTTTACGTGCTCAAATTGAACAAGGGACTTCCTTTTTATCGTCCATCTCCGATAGGATTTAGAACTCGATATCGGGGGACTGCCTAGAGTAGTTGATAGTAGCTCGGCCTGCTAGCTGTGAGACGCCTCATAGCTCGGGTTCGAACCTACTGTCCGGCATTTGTTCGAGTCCCTGGTCTTACTCAGGACGATAACGTGAGTACCTCTGAAGTCGGAGAAAAATCTGCCTGTATGGCGAGGGAATACTAATTACGAGTACATTGAGCACACGGCTGCCAGTGTAAAGTAATTTACAATGTGCACGCTGCTGCCATTGTAAGAAATTGGAAAAACAGATTTTCACGCAAAAATCAGTTTCAGAGATGAAACTTCGTCTGAGTTGAAAGCGGACGAAAGAAAAAAAAAAAAAAAAGAACTCGATATCATCTACACTGAGATCAGAGATCTCTGGAAAAATATCCTGAAGGTGCCACGAGGGAGCGAGCCGAGTATGTTTGAAACGAAAGGTGAGCACAACATCTCTACGCCACACATACTAACAAAAAGTAAAGAAACCCTTTCATACCTTGTGGTATATAGAGCAATACAGTGTTAGGCCTGTATTTTTCATTGACCGTCGGCACACGATGGATGATGTGGTCAGCACCACGCCGGCCGCCTTTATATCCCAGAGCATATCTGGTACCCAGTTGAGGCTGGGTCGACCTGAGAGACGTCGCGGTCGGGAAAAATTCCACGCACACTGCGGGAGTTGAACCCCGGCCACCAGCCTTGAGAAGCGAGTTCACTATCAACTACGCTATTGCGGCTCTCACCACACATACTGTCACTAAACACAACGACGATTTACGGAAATCTAAAAATCTGAAATAGTCAGATCGGATCAGATCACATTTAGAGAAAACCGAGGGGACGTTGTGGTAATACTTAATAAATTGTCGCTGTAAAACAAAGACACGTATGTTTGGTATTACATAAATAATGGCGAAACACATAAAAAGAAAGTATTGTAGTTTTACAAGATACAAAAACAATAACAATACACAACAACGTTTCTACCAAAAGGTCTTTATCAAGCAAAAGATACAAGAGAGGTGAGGAATTTCACTTCTAGCACAGCACACAACATGAAGAATTAGACAATAAGTTCATAATAACTCTAAAATAAAAATCTGTGACTAAAAACGAATAACAAAATAAATGTAAAAAACTAGAAGTGGAAAAACAACCCCCAATAAAAATCAAAAATAGCGCATAAATTGCAAACATTCATCAACTATTGTCTGCGCAGAATAGAGGGAATAAGATGGTATGATAGGGTCACCAATGAGGAACTGATGGAGAGAACAAGACAGATCCCAGTGAACGAACAGGTTAAAAAGACGCTGGCGCTGGATAGGACACACTTTGCGAAAACTGGAGGGGAATGCAACAAGAAAGGTCCTTGCCTGGAACCCGCAGGGACAGCGAAAGAAGGGAGGCCGAGAAATACATGGAGACGAGATTTGGAGGTGGAGATCAACAATATAAAGAAGAGCTGGAGGGAGCTGCAGGAGATAGCTAGAGATATGAAGACTTGGCATGAGTTGGTTGAGGGCCTATGCCCCAATCCGGGGTAAAAGGCAAAGAGAGAGTATATATACATTGAACATATACACATATAGAATATGGAGCATGAGATGAGAAAGTACTAAGAAACATAGGAATGTAGTGCGTTGAGTCCATGAGGTCGCAAGGTACCATAATAATAATAATTCCTCTCGTATATACGTTATATAGGGTCTGCAAGTAATTTCTCCATACCGCTCTATCCTGGGCAACTTGCTCAATCTCCTCCATGGAACTGAGACCGATATTTCTTGCCTCTCTCAGCAAAGTTCGCAATGTCAGCAACGTAACATATACAGATATAAAACGATTCTGTAAAGCAAATCTACCTCGATTATCAGATGAACATGATCGGATGGCTGGGACCTGGATATCGCGAGCTTCCAAATGGCCATTTCCATTAGCTACCAGGGAACCAGGTCAAAAACCACATTTTTGCTAGCCATTTCTTAAAATATCATATTTTTAAACACACAGCTGTCATTAGTTTTGTCCTAAAAATATTTTTGCAATACATGGAACATTTAGTTAGTTAGTTTGTTCCTTTCGTGTCAAAGGCGGCACATAGGGCAGATGTTTTAGATCTCCATGTGATGCGGTTCGTTGATAGCAGTTGGAAATCTTGTATGGTTTTACATCTCAATAGTTTACTTTCTTGTTGGATGGTTCTTCGTAGAGTGGTCTTTGGTCTTCCACGTTTTCTTTTCCCAACTGGTGACCACATAAGGACTTGTTGATTTAGTCTCTTTTCGTCTGATCTAAGAACATGACCTAAATATTTCCACCTTCGTTTCCTTATAATATTTGATTGGCAGTCTCATCTATATTGTGATTATAATATTTGATACAGGTTGTTGGTGTGTTCTCTCACTCACTGTGTTGTTCGAAACGAAATCACTCCATTTTACTTTTAATAATTTTCAAAGCTGTCCAGTTTCTTATCAATTTTCTTTGTTGATTTCAACTTTCACAACCGTAGGTCAGTACAGGAATCACACATGACATAAACAATTTAATTTTTGTACATATACTAAGGTCTTGAGATTGTCAGATATTTGTTCACTTTTGGAACATTTGGAACATTTGGAACTTTTGGAACATTGGAATATATCAAAGCATTTAGAATTGAATTCTGTTTTTTTTTTACATTTTTGAAATATTTCTGAATACGAAAACGCTCTGTAGTGTGGCACCTGTAAATAAGCGTCCAACTCCAAGCCACAAAGTGTGGCTTTTGTTCCACTGAGAGTTAAGGCTGGAGACACACCCAGAAGAAGGGTTGTCTTTTATTAAAATCTACAGTAAAAAAGGACCAACAAACATATTGCCATACAATTTGGCCACTTGTTGCAAAAGACAATGATTTTGATGATAAACAACGGTTAGTGTGTGCATTTTAATTATTTGTTTTTAAAATAACTAATTTTCTTGAAAATATTTTTTGTAAACTCTCTTCATCGTGGAGCAGATTTCACTTACTTAACATAAGAAGCGCAAAGAATGCCAAACTTACATATGATGTACATATAACTCATAATTATAGTGTGAACCTCCGAAAAATGTCTAAACCAATTTGTTATGTGGATATGGCTTTTGCAATATAACACTTCCAAATAAAAAGTTAATTTCAAATTAGAACAGCAATATCTCTGCTTATATACAGTTTAGACAAAAGGTGGAGGTTCATGCTATAATTATGGGTGATATGTACATCATATGCCAGTTTGACATTCTTTGCACTTCTTATATTAGTGAAATCCGCTGCACGATGAAGAGTGAAGGGGGAGAGGGGAGAGGGTGGTTAGAATATATATATATATATATATATATATATTTAGGAAAATAATTTTTTTTTAAAATAAATAATTACAATGCAAAGACTAAACGTTATTTATCATCAAAAACAATGTCTTTTGCAACATGTTGCCAAATTGTATGACAATATATATGTCAGTTTTCTTTCTGTTGATATTTAAAAAGCACTACCCTTGTGCTGGGTGAGTTTACCGCGTTAAATTGAGTGACTTCATTTATCACATAAGCAAGCAAAATGAATAATCTTTATCTACTTCATCCTTCGCCCCTAGGGAAGCATAGTTCCGTAATCAAGACCTTCCAAGCCTGCCTATCCAAGGCTATTCTTCTTCCTCGGGTGGCGACGTATGAATTTCCCTAGTTGTGATTTCTGTAGCCATCTAGTTTTTTTTTTTTACGGGGTGGAGTAGATAGCCCTACGTGCAACCTCCTTAGTCGCCTCTTACAACATGCGTGTTAGGTAACAGTGATTATATTTCTTACACCCCAATTTGGGCGCCGGTAACCACTCCAACGATAATGAATAATCCAATCATAAAATTAATGAGGTAAAACATCGGCCTTGCCAATCTGATGAACATCTTATGGTCTTCCATCTCTCACAAAATGAATATGAAAATGTAATTCCGTTGATAGTATGAGACCAGGGTATGTACACAGACGTCCCAAGTGGCTTATTAAATCTTCACGCCGACTGTGCCACACCGACAGTGATCAATGACCAGAGAGTTGTTATCATCATTTATTAATTAAGCTAACAGCTATCCCCAGGGACACATGGTTACTTCTATCTTCGCTACCGTTAGTCGTGTCCAGGGGCGGCTCGTCATTAAGGGCCAGTGGAGTCCGGCGCCACCAAAAATCGAAAGGGGAATAACTTCCCGGATTAGATAAATAATAGTAAATACTCCAAAAACTATAATTTTTCAGAAAATCTGTGTCTGGCCCCACAATGAAAATTGACCCCGAGCCGCCACTGGTCGTGTGTATTAACGGCTATTTCCAGGGACACATAGTTACTTCTATCTTTGGTATCGTTGATCGTATTTATTAACAGCTAGACAAGTCATTGTCATTCATTTTTAGGGAATGTTGAAAGTGATGCAATGGAAAAACAGACCTTGACATTGGGGTCATTGCTAGAGAAGTTGATAACACACTGCAGGAGTGACCACGTGACTTGGACATTAATAAAAATAATTCCTCTTGTACCGTTATACGTTACATAGGGTCTGCAAGCAATTTCTCCATGACGTTCTATCCTGGGCAAATCGCTCAATCTCCTTCATGAAACTGAGACCGATATTTCTTGCCTCTCTCATCAAAGTTCGTTTCAGGGTCTCCTTAGGTCGACCTCTCTTTTTTGAACCCTTGCATCCCACTTCAATGCCTGCTTTGATATTCGTTGATCATTTCTCCTGAAAGGTGTGTCCAACATATCTCCATCTTCTCTTTCTTATAACAGTTGTTACTAGTGGCTGACCAGAGATCTCTTTGATTTCATCACTTCTCCTGAAGTCGTTCCATTTTATGTTCATTAAACATTAAATATTCATAATGGACTTGGACATTATGGGGTTCGAAGTCAACTTGTGTCAAATATATTTGATGTGTACCTAAAAGACAGATTATAAATGCAATCTTCATACCAACACTGTGCTACCAGTGCCAAACATGGACGTTAGGATGGCTGCTGCAGCGGAGGACAGAGCACGAATAGGAATGCCCAATGTGCCATGACGTCGATCGCATAACATAACATAACATAACATAACATAACATAACATAACATAACATAACATAACTCATGGACTCAACGCATTACATTCCTATGATTCTTAATACTGTCTCTGCTCATCCTCCATAATATATGTGAATGCCCGCGTGCCCAGCGTGTTCGTAGCGCGCTGGACTACGGGTGACTAGTCCTCTGGAAGTGCAGGTTCAACTCCGCGGATTGGTAGAAAAGCTACAGGTTCCCCAGATTTACGGTGTTCGTGGCACCGAGCCGAAGGGTTACGATGTCCATGACACCGAGCCGAAGAGCTTTCAGCTCAAGTGCTTCTGGATCGGAAAATAAATATATATGTGAATATGTTAAATGTATATTCACTATGTATATATTTGATCAGAGGGAGCTGCAATGGATCGAAGTGACATTCTTCACGCATTTAGAGAGTCTTTCTGAACAGAGGAGTTTCAGGGCTGTGAATCCCACTTGCAGACCAGATTGAAAGAGATGGGTGCCAATATTGGTGCAGCCCGAAAAGAACGACATACTAAATATGCAAAGAGATTGATTAACCAACATCGAACTGGCGTGTTGGGTCGCTGGACGCTGATGGATTTGCTGAGGCGGAGATCGGAGCACCTATGTACATGTCCGGAGTGCTATGATGATAGTCCTCATATAACTGATAACTGATAACTGATATTTGATTGTGAGCGTCTGTAGCTAAAGCGATAGTAAGCTCGACCACAAACCCAAGCGTACCTGGTTCAAACCCCAAGGTGGGCAAATTTTAGAAGCAAATTAGTTTCCATGGGATTTTTACAAAAGGCAAAAATAGACCTCACCGTTCATAAAGCAATGGCAAACTACTGAACGTATAAGTGGTGCCTAGAAAATCGACGAATCGTTTACTTGGGGTTGATGGCTACGTCCTGTAAAGGGTATGCCACGATTTTTTCCATATATTTTCTCTCTCTCTCTCTCTCTGCCTCACTCGATCACCCTCTAGACTGATGTACCAGATTTCCCATAAATCTCATTCATGTGGAAATCTGATTCATGCAGTCTTAGCATGGGTGTGTTTCGTTACATCTTCAGCACCATTTGGAGCTCTAGTGCTTATCCTTCGGCGATGTGTCCGGTTTTAGCCAGCATTTACTGGGTTCACTCTCCGTCAGCCTTTGGCTGTCCCCAACCTTCCTGCAAGGCAATAGGTTTTTCATATATTTTATTTTTATTTTTTATCGTCTTTTTCCATTTATAATTTGTTCCCATTTATTTCGTTTTCATTTTTTAGTTATATATTTTCAGTTTAGAGCCGTTAGGAATATATTATCTGACAGTCATTTATATTTCTGCCGACCAGGAAGTCTGAACTTCCTCGTTTCTTCAGTTTCAGTTTGGAATATCTTCATTGCACTCCGGACATGTCCATAGGTGCTCCGATCTCCTTCACAATATCTCCAACAGTGTCCAGCGACTGACTGTACCAGTTCGATTTTGATTGATGAGCCTACTCACGTACCTGTTATGCTGTTCTTTTCTTGCTACTCCAATCTTCAAACCCAACTCATGCAATCTAGTAATTTAAGTGGATTGGTTTAAATGAAAATCCTCGTTTCTCTTGCATCCTTTGCGTGATAAAGGACTTTTGGTTGAAATCTTGCTTTATGTTGTTTTTGAACTTTGTAAAACGACATTATTTTGTTGTTACGTGTTTTGCAATTGTTTATATCAATCAAGTGCCAT
The DNA here is from genome assembly GCA_020796225.1 of Arion vulgaris. Classification (NCBI taxonomy): domain Eukaryota; kingdom Metazoa; phylum Mollusca; class Gastropoda; order Stylommatophora; family Arionidae; genus Arion; species Arion vulgaris. Next base: position 5,188,747 of record CM036777.1, on the reverse strand, counting down.
GCCTGCCGGCGTAGGCGATCATGTCTCTCCACAACTCTCTTTGCTTGGTGCATGTAATCAGTTCTGACGTCGATATTTTGTCGAACCATGATGTCAGGCCATCCAACATCTTCTCCCTCGTCTTCCACGATCTCTCCTTCCCTGAATTTTACCTGTAGTCACCAAATGTTCTAAACCTTCTCTTCGCATTACATGCCCGAAGAACCTTGATTGTCGGATTCTTATTCTTTGATAAGGTTTCTTTGTGTGCAGGCCTGATTTAAAACCTCCACGTTTGTTTTCTTTGCTGTCCATGGAATTCTCAACATTCTTCTGTAAAACCACATCTCTGTGGCTTCCAATGATCGTATTGATTGTTTGTTCAGTGTCCATTATTCGCTGCCATACATAAGAATTGGTTCAATATAGCATTGGAGTCCTCGTTTTCGCAGTGTCATTGGTAGTGAGTTCACGCATAGTGTGTTCTTCATTTTCATAAAGCTGCTTTCGTTTGAGCTATTCTACTCCTAATCTCTGTTGTACATCTTCCATCTGGTGTTAAGAATGTTCCTAGATACTTGAATCGATGGACTTGTTTCAGTGTTGTGTTATTTATTTTGATATTGCATGTTGGTGTTTCTTGTTTCTTGGAGACAACCATAACCTCTGTTTTCTTTATATTCATGCTTAATCCTTTCTTTTCACTTTCTCTCACTAGTATGTCTATCAAGTCTTGCAGATCGTGTTCATTTGTAGCCATGAGAATTGTGTCATCAGCGTACCTTAGGTTGTTTATATTTTGTCCACCGACTGCTATTCCTGTATTGTTTATATACAAAGATAAAACGCAGAAGATTGTGAAAGATTTCATCAAATACAAAACACATGATTGATTTTCAACTTCCCCGTCATTAAGGAATGTTCGTCGCCGGCCTGCCCAGCGTGTTCGTAGCGCGTTGGACTGCGGGTGACAAGCCTTCTGTGAGTACGGGTTCAATTTCGTGGACTGGCAGAAAAAGCCACAGTTTCACCGAAGGGTTACGATGTCTATGGCACCGAGCTGAAGAGCTGAAAAGCTCAAGTGCTTCTGGATCGGAAAATAAAAGAATATTCGTTGTAATTCGTTGTTAGTAATAGAGGAATATGACAGAGAGGTCTTCTTCTTCTTCTTTGCGTTCGTTCTTTATGACCAATTTTAATTACTCTTTGTGATATGTTTGATCTTTACCAAGAACGTGTATACGTTGCACATTGGTTTGGTAGGCCCCTAAACGCATAGACTTCTACACGTTTAGGACATGTGAATCCGATTTCAGCAACACCTCCTTAATCGCCTCTTACGACATGCGTGGCAGGTAACAGTGGTTCTATTCTTTACACCCCAAGTTAAAACTCGCGACAGATAGGTTACTCGTTCTTTCAATCCGGAGGATGACAGTTCACCCCTTAATTACATTTATGACTTACATTATTTCGTGAGAAAAATACGATTAACTCTTAAACTCTTGTGTGCCAACATATCGGCTAGCAGTATTTATTATATGGATACTTTTTGTCATCCTCAGATATCTGAAAGATGGTATGTTGGATGCATCTAGTCCTGTACACGATTTACTGTTGGATATTCTTCACGGCCACATCCCAAGACAGCGATGTTGTTAGACGCCCCATTCACGATGAAATTTTCAATCTTAGAAACTCAACTGATACGCACAGATTGACTTTGATTTCTTCTAGAAGAAACCACGGGAGTAATGAAGATTTAGTTCGTTTTCAGCGGACACTTCTCGCTAACCTATTCCTCAATAGAAAAGGAAGGGTTTTGCAAGATGATGACAAACTTTCTAAACTTAGAAACAGGAGAGTACAACGAGACAACAGAAATAGGACGTTGCTTCTGTTCCGTAAATATTTCCATTTTTTGTATAACAGCCAAATGTCTACGTAGAAAAGAACAACTGTTAATAATAAATTATCCTTTGAAGGTTACAAATCTCTCTTTGAGAACAATTTGGAAAAGATTTTATGTCCAGACACGCGAAAATTGTGAGTCATTGATTTTAGATGTCCGCCATTATTGCCAGGAGTTTTTGTCAATTGAAGGCCAAGACAGGTTGATTCGAGCAGATAAAACTAAAAATATATTTTATTATTGCTGTGTTATTGTCTCAGATAAAATATGTTGTTTAGCTTCCAAATTCCAGCTGGGATTGGTCAACATCCTGTCAATATTTCACGGCTTCAGATTTAACAAAAAACACTTCCAGTTGGAAAAGCATCATCTGACCAAACACTCACATTTGCTTAAGACGAACGAAACTTATAATACATATATGTATTGTAATATATTTATATATAAAGTCTCGAATTCAACAACAGGAGATTTTAACATTGTGTTATTCAAAGAGAATCTAAATAAAAGACATCGTTGGATAGCAATGAAAGGGGGTCTTGTCTACAGAATTCGTGCCATATTGTATTTCCAAAATACAAAACAGAGAGATTATTTACAAGATAATGTAATACCTGAATGGAAACGTAAAACCAGAAATGAACGATTTTACATTAGTTTACGGCCACATTCACTGTCATCAGTTTTAGAAAAACTGGGTTTTTCAATTTTACGATCAGGCTCCTGGAGGCATGGTGTATTAATTTCATTGTCATACTCGAGGAAGGATCGTGTATTGATTTCAAATTCGGGTAGACGGAAGAAGAATTTATTACGATTTATGAGAAATTTATCAAAATTTAAGGAAAAGTCAAAATACAATGGCACATCTTGGATAAATAAATTGGATGATATTAAATGTATAACTTCATTTAATTGTGTTCAAAAGCCTGACTTATATAACTGGAGTTTGATAGTTAAGGTTTCAAAGGTAAACATATCACCTGAAGTTTTAAGATTGCACCAGCTAGGAATTTTGAAACAAGCAAGTCATAAACGCAAGACGATTGAACAACCTGAGCAGGAGACAGTGTCAAAATTTAACAGCACTTTAGTGACCAGACAAATTGACCATCGCAGACAAAGAGTTAAACAGTCGACAAGATACAACACGTCAAAAAATAAACAATGTTTTGATGGAAACAATTGGAATCTGTCTAGAGAAATGTGTAAAACTATAACTTTAAAAAATACAGCCAATATCGTTAAGAAACAAATTAAATTTGAAAATAAACTACCACATTTCACAAATATTCAAAATAAAAATACAACTAGAAAACGTATTCGTATTTCAGAAAGGTCTTACGTTCAATTAAATATGTTGCATAAACAATTGAAAAGCAGCAATTCAAATATTTCGAGAGAAGTTAAGTTTTCTCAGAACTCAGCTCTTGACAACAAGTCAGCAAATGATAGCATTAATTTCAAAGCGAATGATTTGAAAGCCAATCCAAGATCTCTTATCTACAAAACAAAACATAATCTACAAGGATTGTTTCATCAAGGGCGGGCTATGTATGATAATATTGTCAATAAGTACAGTCGTAACAAAAGAAGCATTGACAACACAATTCTTAATGACGTCATTCCTGTCAATATGGCCATCTTGTTGCCAATGACGCAAGATAGACTGTTTTGTAAAGAACGAGTGTTTGCTGCAATTCAAATCGCGATGGAAAGGGTAAGACACACTTTTTTTACTTTCTTGTGTGCTATCTTATATTTTTATCTTATCTTGTCATGCTCAAGTGATGATGATGATGTTGTTGTATATAATTATAGCCGTCCCTCACAAGCGATGATGACAACAGACTCAGACATGTACTGCTGCTCCTCTCTGGTATGTGCGGAAGGGACTGTAGAGTCAAATCCTAGAACACAATCCCCTACCATAGGTGGGGCATACATGATCAAGGTTAGTCATGCGGGTGGTGTGTGTTCTGTCTTTTCACGCAGCTCGTTTTCTCTGTGCCTCAACGGCACGATGATTTTCAGCTATGCGGGTTCCTCTTGTGTTGTTACAGCGCCACATTTGGTAAGCATGCACCAGGGATTCATAGCACATGATGTCTATATCGAAACATTTCAGAGACACTTTAACAGTGGCTTTAAAGAGATTTTTTCTGTTCACCAGCAGAACATTTGCCCCCGTCAAGCTCGTCATGTATCAACTGTTTTAGGATGCGTTTATCAGGCATCATGCTTGCCGGTGTAGGCGATCATGCCTCTCCACAACTCCCTCTGCGCGGTGCATGTAATCAGTTTTGACGTCGATCTTGTGCCGAACCATGATGTCAGACCATCCAACATCTTCTCACTCTGTCTTCCACAATCTCTCCTTCCCTGAAATTTAGCTGTTGTTACCAAATGTTCTAAACCTTCTTTTCGCATTATGTGCTCGAAGAACCTTGATTGTCGGATTCTTATTCGTTTGATAAGGTTTCTTTGTGTGCAGGCCTGATTTAAAACCTCATCATTTATTTTCTTCGCTGTCTATGGAATTTTCAGCATTCTTCTGTAAAACCACATCTCTGTGGCCTCCTATGATCGTATTAATTGTTTGTTCATTGTCCATGATTCGCTGCCATACAGAAGGATTGGATCAATATAGCACTGGCGTTTTTCGCAGTGTCATTCGCAGTGAATTCACGCATAGTGTGTTTTCATTTTCATAAAAGCTGCTTTTGCTTTAGCTATTCTACCCATAATCTCTGCTGTACATCTGCCATCTGATGTTAGGCATGTTCCCATGTACCTGAATCGGTGATCTTTTCATCGATAGCTCAAATGGCGCACATTTTAAAAATGCAAACATGTCACCATGAACACAAAAAGAGCAATGTTCAACATAGTTTTTCTCCCCATATTACGCTATCAGTGCCAATCCTGAACGCTGACATCAAATGATAGAAGAAAACTAGTCACGACAGAGATGAAGTGTCTACGCAGAATGCTGGGAGTATCCGCCCGAGCGGTTACCGGGGTCCACATTTGGGGTGTAAAGAATAGAACCACTGTTACCTGCTACGCATGTCGTAAGAGGCGTCTAAGGAGGTTTGGTTGAAATCGGATGCAGTGTCCTAAACGTTTAGAAGTCTATGCGTTTAGGGGCCTTCCAAACCAATATGCAACGTATAGACGTTCTTGGCAAAGATCAAACATATCACAAAGAGTGATTCAAATTGGTCGTAAAGAACGAACGCAAAGAAGAAGAAGAAGAGAGCTGGGAGTAACAAGAAGAGACCGGTTGAGAAATGAAGACATCAGGAAAAAGTGGGTACAAAATCAGTACTGAACTCTATCAAGAAAAAAAATAATTAAATGGTTCGACCACATAAGTAGATTACCAACACACAGTGCACCTCAAAGAGCAGTGTTGCTTCGAGACAATGGATACAAAGCGAAAGGCCGGCCACGCAAAAGGTGGACCTCAGAGATAACAGAGACAACGAAATACACAATTTATGAAGCGCATACAATTAATCGTTCTAGAAATCTCTTCTTTCCCCGAAGTCGTCAGGCAAAACAGGATTGGAGGTAAAATAGATAAGGTAGTCAAAATAGGTGAGTGACATTGATGTGAATCAGTTTTCAAAGCTTATGTTGGATGAACTGTTTTCTGTTTCGTCTTAATTCTTTCTTTCTTTCTTTTGTCCTTCTCTGCTTTTTTGCCGCTAGGCGTAGCAGGTTTAACTGATGATCGGTTTCCGAGATAATGTACGCTCGGTCGCTTGATATGGTGTGGTATTGTGGAGTTTTAAGATGTCTGTAATTCCATCAACCCATCTTTTTTTTGGTCTGCCCCTTCCTCTTAATGATTCCATTTTCAGGTTGTACGCTCTTGCAACTGGTGTATTCGGGTTCATTCTGACCAAGTGGCCAAACCATTTGAGTCTCTGTTTTTCAATAAATCTAATAGCAGATGTTGTTCCGACTGTTCTTCTATTTCCTCATGTCTTATATGGTCTCTTCTTGTTTTATTTACTGCTTTCCTCAGGCATTTCATTTCGCATGTGGTAATTTTCCTTTCTTGTTCTTTTGTCAGTGCCCATGTTTGGCTCTGGTAGCACAGTGTTGGTAGAAAGATTGCATTTATAATCTGTCTTTTAGTCTCTACTGGAATTGCTGGGTGTTTCAAGATTGTGGTAAACTGGTATGTAATGTTGTTGGCTTGCTGTATTCTAGTTTCTTAATTACCAGGTTATGTTTGTGTTCTACAATACATCAACAGGTGGAGGAAGATTCCCTTGTTCCATCTGCTCGACTGCAGGCTCGGTTTGCCGATTCCTACTGCTCCATCAGTGATGCTATGAATGCGGCCATTGAGTTCTATGCCAGAAGAACCGTCAACGTTTTTCTAGGACCTGTATGTGACTACGCTGTGGCCCCTGTCGCAAGACAAGTATTATTATTATTTTTTGTTTGTAACCGTGCAGTGGCGGCTCGTCATTAAGGGCCAGTGGGGCCAGGCCCCACCAAAAATAATATATAACGTGTATTTATTAGTTAATAAATTAAAATATAACCTAACCCAAAAACATGATTTTTCCCGAAAATTTGAGTCTGGACCCACCAACAAAAAGGATCACGAGCCGCCACTGTATCCGTGTATGTCTTTTTAGGTATCATAGTGCCCCTTCCCTTGGCAACATATGGTTCTGAGACATTAACTATTGACAATGCGGCGGAGAAGATCATTAATGCCTTTGAATGTAAATGCTACAGAAGAGTACTTAGAATATCATATACAGAGAAAATAACAAATACTTTTGTTCTGCAACAGATTGATATTAGAGAGAGTTAGCTATTAAAGAACATAATATCAAGGAAAATACTTCTGTTCTGCAACAGTTTGATATTAGAGAGAGTTAGCTATTAAAGAGCGTAACATCAAGGAAAATGTAATATTTCGGACACATCAAACGATATGAGTGCATATAGAAGATAATTGTGTAGGGACTGATGCCTGGAAGAAGAATGAGATGAAGATCTAGAAGACGATGGATGCAAGATGTCGTTGCCGATCTTAGAATGACTGCTGCTGACGTCGGTCAGCTTGCAAAGAACAAAGAGTTTTTCATAAATGAGAGCCAAGTTCCGCAAGGGACAAGCTACTCGACGGTGATGAATGCATCTTTCATGTGAAAATAAACATTCCATTGACAAAAAAGAAAACAAATGATGAAGTTTTAAATCAGGCCTGCACACAAAGAAACCTTCTCAAAAGAATAAGAATCAGACAATCAAGGTTCTTCGGGCATATAATGCGAAGAGAAGGTTTAGAACATTTGGTGACAACATGTAAAATTCAGGAAGGAGAGATCATGGAAGACAGAGGGAGAAGATAATGGATGGTCTGACATCATAGTTCGACAAAAGCTCGACGTCAGAACTGATTTCCTGCATGAATGAGATAGAGAGTTGTGGGGAGACAAGATGGCCTACGTCGACAGGCATGGCACTTGATTGATTTAATTTATCTTCATAAGTATAAGTTATTTGTCTCTATAGCGTAGAGGCTAGGTTCTCACCTCTCATTCTAAAGGTACTCGGTTTGCTCGACGTTGAGCCATTAGGATCTTTTTTCCAGAAATCACTGATCTCAGTAAAGGTGAGATCGAGTTATTGATTATTGATTATTGATTACTAAACTGACGTCATTACACTCCGGGCAGACCCATAGGTGCTCAGTCTCCCCAACATATATCGAAGAGTGTGCATACTAATCAAGTTCCTAGTCCTATCGAAGACAGACGACAAAACATTGGTCCCATGTTCAAGTTGAGCACTTGAAAGAACCCTTGGCAGCTCACGGGACTTACGTTTTATCGTCCGTCTCCGATAGGACTAGGCACTCGACCTCACCTACACTGAGATAAGGGATCTCTGGAAAAAATAATTAATTTTTAATTACTACTTATATAATAATCAGCCCCCACATACACACACACACGCACATGCATGCACACAACCATATATATAATACAAATATATATATGCGGTTCAGAAAGGAATAGCAAACTACTGAACGTGTGAGTGGTGTATAGAAAATAAACGACTCGTTTATCGTGGAAGATGGCAAAGTTCTGTAAAGGATATGCCACCATATTCATTTCATTAATAAATATCACGAGCTTTTTTGTGTGTCTGTAAACCAACAGATCAGATACTGTCACGCCCGAGTGGTTACCGGGGCCCAAATTTGGGGTATAACGAATAGAACCACTGTTACCTGCCATGCATGTTGTAAGAGGCGACTAAGGAGGTTTGGTTGAAATCGGATGCACATGTCCTAAACGTGTAGAAGTCTATGCGTTTAGGGCCTACCAAACCAATGTGCAACGTATACACGTTCTTGGCAAAGATCAAACATATCACAAAGTGTGATTAAAATTGGTCGTAAAGAACGAAAGCGTAGAAGAAGAAGAAGAAGATACTGTCAGATCCCTCTCATCACATATACATATAAATGTACACATATATTTTCTGTAAACCAACAGATCAGATACTGGCAGATTCCTCTCATCACATATACATATACACATATATTTTCTGTACACCAACAGATCAGATACTGGCAGATTCCTCTCATCACATATACATATACATATACATGTACACATATATTTTCTGTACACCAACAGATCAGATACTGGCAGATTCCTCTCATCACGCCTGGAGCAATGGCTGGGGACTTTGGTTTCCGCAAGAAATCCATGTTCCCTCTGCTGACTAGAGTAGGTTCTAACTTTAACTCTTTGCTGGAGCTTCTGATGGCGCTGTTGAAACACTTTCGTTGGTACAGGATGAAACTGATATACATGCCTGATGGCTTTGAGAATATTATGGACAGATATTGTCACATCGGTAAGTCAGATTGTATTTTATTGAGATTTTCATTGTTGAAACACTTTCGTTGGTACAGGATGAAACTGATATACATGCCTGATGGCTTTGAGAATATTATGGACAGATATTGTCACATCGGTAAGTCAGATTGTATTTTATTGAGATTTTCATTGTTGAAACACTTTCGTTGGTACAGGATGAAACTGATATACATGCCTGATGGCTTTGAGAATATTATGGACAGATATTGTCACATCGGTAAGTCAGATTGTATTTTATTGAGATTTTCATTGTTGAAACACTTTCGTTGGTACAGGATGAAACTGATATACATGCCTGATGGCTTTGAGAATATTATGGACAGATATTGTCACATCGGTAAGTCAGATTGTATTTTATTGAGATTTTCATTGTTGAAACACTTTCGTTGGTACAGGATGAAACTGATATACATGCCTGATGGCTTTGAGAATATTATGGACAGATATTGTCACATCGGTAAGTCAGATTGTATTTTATTGAGATTTTCATTTCAGTTTGATTGATTGATTGATTGATTGATAGGACCATCATTATTGTACTTCGGTGAGTAACCATGTTGTTCCGATCTCTTTCTTGCACAGGAAGATCTCAACGGCAGTGCACGAACTCCGTGACGCCGGCTAGGGTCCACAATGTATTGTAAAAGTAAAGGAACCCTTTCATACCTTGGGGTATATAGGGCAATACAGTGTTAGGCCTGTATTTTTCATTGACCGTCGGCACGCGATGGGTGATGTGGTCAGCATCACACCGGCCGCCTTTACTTCCCAGAGCATGTCTGGTACCCAGTTGAAGCTGGGTCGACCTGAAAGCCGTCGCGGTCCGGGAAAAATTCCACGCCCACTATGGGAGCTGAACCCGGACCACCAGCCTTGCGAAGCGAGTTCACTAACAACTACGCTACCGCAGCTCTCACAATGTATTGTAGAAGATGGTAAATGTATTTTTTGGTAAGAATTTTAATTATTAATCTTTATAATAACTTTTTTTTTCCGGCAGCACTTTCCAGCCTGGTCTTCTCGATTTTGAAATGTCAAAGGTTCTTTTTACGTGCTCAATTTCAACACATGGCTCTACGTTTTATCGTCCGTCTTCTATCATAGCCGTCCATCACAAGCGATGATGACAACAATTTCAGACGTGTGCTGCTGCACTCTCTTGTGTGTGTTTAGGAGTCTGTAGAGTCAAACCTCGAACAGAATCCCTACCACAGGTTGGAGTATATATGATCAAAGTTAGACATGTGGCTGTTGTGTGTTCTTTCTTTTCACACAGCTCACTTTCCATGCTCCTTAACGTCACGAGGATTATCATCTATTCGAGTTCCTGTTGTATCTTCTTCTTCTTTTCCTTTGTCGTCACACTTGCTTCCCGATTGTTACCCTTTGTGGTTTTATGTTTTTGTCTAGCACCTTTCTTGTGAGGTGGATGATAATTAATTTTGCTCTTTGACAGGATTCTGGTATGTCATCTATCCATCTTTGTTTCATTTTCTACCTCTCGCCTTCTTTCCTAATTTCCTCTTGTATTGTCCCAGTGATAACACATGGGTTGTAGACGTGGACATTTAGTTAACTAACTGAAAAAAAACATTAAGTGCTTTTGAAAATGCATGCTACAGACGAATTTTAAAAATTTCATTAAAAAAATAACAGAAAAACCCAGATCCACCAAACATGAACACAGAATTGATAAAAAATTGTTTGTTGAGAAACATAAGATAGGATAAAGTGGGGAATTTTGTCCACATTAGAGACACAAAGTTGTGTTAAAGGAAAACATTATCATAGAGAAAGGCCATTATGCTGATGAAATTACGACGAAATAATTCTAGCGAAGATGTTAGCGGTGTTTGCAAAACTAGTAAGAAGGACAAGAGATTAGAAAATAAAAACAGCAAAGAAGATAAGAGGTAGAGAAAAAATGGTACATGAATTAGGAAAAAAGGAGACAAATATGTATAAAGAAAATAAGGAAGATTATAAGATGAAAAATTTAATATAGAAAAAATCGAAGATCAAGAAGAATGATGAGAATAATAAAAACGAAAGAGCCTGCTGTCTTGCAGGTGTGCTGGGGACAACATGCTGCCTTGCAGGTGTGCTGGGGACAACCTGCTGCCTTGCAGGTGTGCTGGGGACAACCTGCTGCCTTGCAGGTGTGCTGGGGACAACCTACTGCCCTGCAGGTGTACTGGGGACAACCTGCTGCCTTGCAGGTGTGCTGGGGACAACCTGCTGCCTTGCAGGTGTGCTGGGGACAAACTGCTGCCTTGCAGGTAGGCTGGGGGCAACCTGCTGCCTTGCAGGTGTGCTGGGGACAACCTGCTGCCTTGCAGGTGTGCTGGGGACAACCTGCTGCCTTGCAGGTGTGCTGGGGACAACCTGCTGCCTTGCAGGTAGGCTGGGAAAAATCTGCTGCCTTGTAGATAGGCTGGGGACAACCAAAGGCTGACAGAGAGCGAACCCAGTAAACACTGGCTGAAACTGGACACGTCGCCGAATGATAAGCACCAGAGCTCCAAATGGCGCTGAATGATGTGACGTAACAAAACGTTCTTGACAAAGGCTGTTTATATATCACAATTAGAACGTTCAAAGCGGCCAAAAAAGAACAACCGAGAGAGAGAGAGAGAGAGAAAGAGAGAGAAATCAAAAGAGAAAAGATAAATTAAAAGAAGTAAAAGAAAATATGAACAGAAAGAGAAAGACAAGAAAATTAAAAAATATAAATGATACGACTCATGCTTTAAAAAAATAAATGAAGCAAGGATAAAGGAGTGAGAACAAGGATAAAGGAGTGAGAGAAAGGATAAAGGAGGGAAAGCAAGTATAAAGGAGTGAGAACAAGGATAAAGGAGTGAAAGCAAGGATAAAGGAGTGAGAGCAAGGATAAAGGAGTGAGAGCAAGGATAAAGGAGTGAGAGCAAGGATAAAGGAGTGAAAGAAAGGATAAAGGAGTGAAAGCAAGGATAAAGGAGTGAGAGCAAGGATAAAGGAGTGAAAGAAAGGATAAAGGAGTGAAAGCAAGGATAAAGGAGTGAGAGAAAGGATAAAGGAGTGAAAGCAAGGATAAAGGAGTGAGAGAAAGGATAAAGGAGTGAGAGCAAGGATAAAGGAGTGAGAGCAAGGATAAAGGAGTGAGAGCAAGGATAAAGGAGTGAGAGCAAGGATAAAGGAGGGAGAAAAAATCAAGAAATCAAACAGATAAGAAAAAAAGTCAAGAAAGAAAGCAGGAAGAGAGAATCTATGTCTACATCTTGGTCTGATTGGAAGATTGGTAAACTTTTGTAATTAAATGAAATTTATATATTTTTCAAGTGGCAAAATATGTAGAAAACAACTAACTCGGCTACATTGTGTTTTTCAATTTATCTATCTATTCTCTAATCCTGTTTTGACTTTGAGTGACGGGTCGAAACAGGAGACACCTGGAGGGTGCCTCTCTATGCGTCTTGTCTTTTTTTCTCTTCTCCTTTCCTGATTTGTTTCACAGCTTCAGGGTAAGAAGAGTTTTCTAGAAAGGGCTTTTGTGTGCGCTTCGTAAACAGTGTCTTTTGTCGCCTTTTTTATCTTTGAGGTTCACCTTTTACGTGGTCAGCCTTTTGCTTTGTACCTATTGGATCGTAGTAGCATTGCTCTTTGTGACGCACTGTCTGTTGGTAATCTGCTTATGTGGTCTAATCATTTAATTTGTTGTTTCTTGATGAAGTCTAGTATTGATGTTGTATCCACTTTTTCCCTGTCTTCATTTCTCAACTGGTCTCTTCTTGTTACTTCCAGCATTCTGCGTAGACACTTCATCTCTGTTTTGACTAGTTTTCTTCTATTATTTGATGTCAGCGCCCAGGTTTGGCACTGATAGCATAATGTAGGGAGATATAGTGTGTTGAGCAATGCTCTTTTTGTGTTCATGGTGACATGTTTGCATTTTAAAATTGATGCCATTTGTCATTTGTGTTTTTCAATTATATATAAAGGAATATATAGAAAGCAAGTTGAATGCATTTGAAAATAGATGTCTGCGAAAAATAATGAATATAAAATGGAATGAATTCAGGAGAAGTGATGAAATCAGAGATATGTCTGGTCAACCACTAGTGACAACTGTTATAAGAAAGAGAAGATGGAGATATGTTGGGCACACCTTGAGGAGAAATGATCAAAGAATATCAAAGCAGGCATTGCAGTGGGATGCAAAGGGTTCAAGAAAGAGAGGTCGACCTAAGGAGACCCTGAAACGAACTTTGCTGAGAGAGGCAGGAAATATCGGTCTCAGTTCCATGGAGGAGATTAGCGAGTTGCCCAGGATAGAGCGGTATGGAGAAATTACTTGCAGGCCCTATGTAACGTATAACGGTACGAGAGGAATTATTATTGGTTATTGGTTACTAAACTGACGACATTGCACTGCGGGCAGACCCATAGGTGCTCAGTCTCCCCAACAGATATCGAAGAGTATGCATACTGATGGTTCCTGTGGCTCGCTGATTAAACACACCTCTCACTCTGCCTCTCAGGCATCCAGTTCGACTTGAACAACGGGTAACTCCAAACTGCTTAAATCGCTTGATCGATTCAACATCGATTTTAGTGTCCTCATCCAACAGAGAGTCGCGTAGAGACCGAAGAATATCCCCTTATCCATCTTCAACTCCCCAACAATCGATGTTGTTGATGCAAGCCTGTCCGCTCTCTCATTACCGTAAACACCCGTAAGGGAATATGTTAATATATAGTGCAGCTGTGTGGTATTAATGTTACTGTACGGATCAGAATGCTGAAGAATGACGGCAGTGTTTCAACTTTCCACCTTCCATAGAACTTGTCTACGAAAGATCTTATGAGTGTACTGGTCAGAAACTATCTCTAAGCAAGAACTGTTTACACATCATTGGCAGGAGAATATGAACACCATTATATAAAAGAGACGATGGAGATGGATCGGTCATCTGATTCGCCCGAGTGGTTACCACGGGCCCAAATTGGGGTGTAAAGAATAGAATCACTGTTACCTGCCACGCTTGACGTAAGAGGCGACTGGGGAGGTTGGAAGTGGGGTTAGCTACTCCACACCGTAAAAAATACTAGATGGTCACAGAACGGAGAGGGAACCGAATAAACGCTGGCTGAAACCGGACACATCGCCGAGGGATAAACACCAGAGCTCCAAATGTGTAGAAGATGTGACGTAAAACACACCAATGCTAAGGCTGCATGAATCAGATTTTCACATGAATAGAATGTATGGGGAAATCTGGTACATCGCCTGGGCGGTGATCGCGAGACAGTGAGACATCTGATACTCAAGAAGGCTAACTCTGTCACGAAAACTGCACTGTGATGGATACCAGCGGGTAAATGAAAACGTGACAGATCAAAACAATATGGATGAGAACAGCTTAACTATATGTCCAGTCGACGCTCCCAGCGTAGAAAAAAGTTCTCTCATTATGCCAAAACACGCTGCCAACGGCTAATTTGAGTCCATGCACGTTTTGTTTTACTGTTCAGCTACTATACGTCCGACACTGTTTTTGTTTAAATAATTCAACGGGCAGATAACTCCTATTTCATTCATATACTCTACAGCATGGTAGAATTTAGTTTCGAATTTTTAGTAAATAGTTTTATTCGCAAATATATTTTTCCTGTTGTGAAAAAGTGAACTTTCATGTGAAAAGTTTAGTTATAAGATGTTGTTTCGTCCTCCACGTCGATAAAGTGCCGAACAAGACATGGATTTGTTCCAAAGTTCAAATAAACACACACAGTGTTTCATGTTTATGATTTCACCGACAATGATGGAGAATTCAGCAATGGCTAAGCATTGATTCAAGTTTGAAAGTCGTAGTAGTTACTCTGAACATGAAATACAACAATAATTTACTAAATAAATACTGATTTACATATATAACTATTTATTATCAGATTGTTCAGAATTTAATTCTGCATAATTTGATACCAACAGTATAAATCTAGCTTACAAAGAACTTAAGTTATAGGCATATTTCCAAGATCATTCCATTTTGAAAAATTTTGCTAGAAATGTGTTCTGGCAGAGCGTGATTACCCCCAAAATTTTCGTGGACATAAAGAGTAAGAACTGTAAGAAATGAATCATAGCTGGAACACAATACAGGGGACGGTCAAGGACAGATATTTAGATTTCTTAATTGAGATTTGATAGGATCATTATCATTGCACATCGGCGAGTAACCACGTGTGCTCCGTTCTTTTTCTTGCACGGGAAGATCTCAGCCGAAGTGCACGAGTAAGGCAAGAGTCCAGATGTAATAAAAAAAAGAATAATACGTGGTTTGCTGCTGTTAAATTAAGGTCAAAACCGTCGCCAGATAAATATATATATATTATATATATAGAGAGAGAGCGACAGGGAAATGGAGCGAAGATGTATTAACTCTTGGTACACGCACACTGGAGCATCGGTAGCATATTGATTAGTGCACTTTCTTCTTAGACTAAGGATCCTGGGTTCAATTTCACAATTAATCCAGATTCTCATATCAACAAAGCCCCAATTTGATACACTCATTTTAAAAAAAAAAATTTTTCCGATCCAGAAGCACTTGAACTTTTCAGCTCTTCAGCTCGGTGCCATGGACATCGTAACCCTTCGGTTCGGTGCCACGAACACCGTAAATCTGGGGAATCTGTGGCTTTTTCTGCAATCCAGCGTAATTGATACAATCATAGAAACCAGTGTTTATCGTTTCTATTCATGATGTGGTTTGTGTGAACGTTGGTGCTGTCTGATAGGCTTGTCATGCCCGCTTGCCCAGCGTGTTCGAAGCTCCCGGTGAGTGCGTGTTCAATTCCACGGACTGGCAGAAAAGCCATAGATTCTCCAGATTTACGGTGTTCGTTGTACCGAACCGAAGGGTTACGATGTCCATGGAACCGAGCCGAAGAGCTGAAAGCTCAAGTGCTTCTGGATCGGAAAAAAGGCTTGTCATATGGCTTGTCGGATTGTGAAAGTTAAACAAAGAAACATCTGGAATACATATTGCGTTTTCTCTGAAAATCAGAAAAACTATAAAATTGGCGATGTCTGATCTCTCGTTTAAACTTATTGTGTTATTTGCTCGATTACCAGATGAAATATAATATTACTATGGAACAACATTGGCTCTGTAGCCTTTATAAATCATAGCCTATCTGTGAATGTCGATTTATATTTTCAATATCGAATATGAAAGGGTTTGTGGGATAAATATATATATATAAGTAAAAGTAAAGGAACCCTTTCATACCTAGTGGTATATAGGTCAATACAGTGTTAGGCCTGTATTTTTCATTGACCATCGGCACACGATGGGTGATGTGGTCAGCATCACGCCGGCCGCCTTTACTTTCCCAAAGCATGTCTGGTACCCAGTTGAGGCTGGGTCGCCCTGAGAGCCGTCGCGGTCGGGAAAAATTCCACGCGCACTGCGGAGTTGAGCCCAGACCACCAGCCTTGCGAAGCGAGTTCACTAACAACTACGCTACCGCGGCTCTCCATATATATATATATATATATATATTCCTATTGTAACGTTATACGTTACGATAGGACCTTCACATAATTTCTCCATACCGCTCTTACCTGGGCAACTCGCTTCTCTATTGAATTGAGTCCAATATTTCCTGCCACTTTCAGGAAAGTTTTTTTTTCAGGTTTTACCTAGGGCGTCCATTTTTGATGACTGATAATAGAACAATAGCAATGAAGAGAATCATGCAGTTAATAAAAATAAAAGAGTGGTCAAATTGGGAATGTTCTAAACCAGCGTTTCCTCACATGGGTCCTCACATGGGGTCCTCACATGGGGTCCTGACATAGGGTCTTCACATGGGGTCTTCAAGCGCTTGAAGAAACATTATGATCTGCGACATTTAAAAAAAGAAATTATAGCTTAATTATAGCCCTAATTGAGAGAGTCTTTCCGAACAGAGGAGTTTCAGGGCTGTGAATCCCACTCGCTGACCAGATTGAAAGAGATGGGTGTCAATATTGGTGCAGCCCGAAAAGAACGACATACTAAATATGCAAAGAGATTGATTAATCAATATCGAACTGGCGTTTTGGGTCGCTGAACGCTGCTTAATTTGCTGAGGCGGAGATCGGAGCACCTATGGACATGTCCGGAGTGCTATGATGATAGTCCTCATATAACTGATAACTGATAGCCCTAATGTATTTTTTTTTTGGTTTATTAAAATGTTAAATTGCAGACATTGTTTCCTATTGTAAAAAAAGTTAATTGCATATCCTTTACAGGACTTTGCGAATCAACCCCAGCTTTTAACGCTGTTTGTGATTTTTCTAGTTCAGTAGTTTGCCATTGCTTTCTGAACGTGTGGTGCCATCGTCCTTTTGTTAAAATCCACGCAAACAATTTGCAACCAAACTGTCCGCAGCGTGATTCGAACTCAGAACGTCGGGGTTAATAGACCGAGACACTAACCCCTAAGCCACAGACTCCACCATTTCCTATTGTAACACAGAGACAATTCGTTCCTCTCCATTCTCGTATATAGAAACTTTTGACGGTCTGCAGCAGCAAAATGTATTTAAAACGGGGGTCCACGGTAATGCAAAGTTTGAGAACCGCTGTTCTAGATCAATGGTTTTCAACCTTTTTCAACGTGCGTCCCCTTGTAGATGAGGCGAAACCCACGACCTCCAGCCTCTATTTTTCCTTATTTTCTCCCGCCTAATTAACTGTAATTTCCAAGGAACAAACGAAGCAAAACATGTTTGGCTCTCTGAGCATTCTAAAAGACAAATCTGTCCCCTAAACACAATAACATTGGCAGCGAGAAATGTACATCATTTGTTAAAAAAAACTAGCTTTGACCAGAAATTTGAGAAAAATGTCCACACGAATCAAAATCTGTGATTTTCTTGGTTAAGTTTTAAAAAGAAGTTTCAAACTTTCAGTTTTAAAGAAAAAACGTATTAAAAATATTTCATTCAATAATTCGTCCGTGTGGGTGGTGCCGGACCCGCAAGGGAGGAAAGAATAGTACCACTGTGATCTACAAGGCATGTCGTAAGAGACGACTAAGGTAGGGGCCTAGGAAGCTACCTAGGAAATAAAAAGTGTAGCAGAAATGGGATGAATCAGGTGAGGTTCGATCGAACAGTGTTTGCAAAAACACATACGATAAGTTTATTGTGCTCGTATATTTGAGACGAGATCATTTCATGTTGAACCCGGACCACCAGCCGTGAGAAGCGAGTTCACTAACAACTACACTACCGCGTCTCTCTTTACCTTTACTTTTGTACACATGTATACAATAGTCTTAGAAGAATATTGAACCTCAAATGGTCAGATTTCAGACCCAATACACAAATAAGACAAGAGACCAAGCAAGAAAATGTATCAAATTTTATAAGAAAGCGCCGCTGGAACTACATCGGCCACACACTTAGAATAGATGAGAGAAGATTCCCTTACCAATCCCTCATATGGACACCAGAGGGAAAAAGAAAACGAGGAAGACCAAGAGAGACTCTGCGTAGAACCATCACCAGAGAAGGCTCAACGATGGGCCTAGTAAACATTAAAGACCTAAAACAGATAGCAACGAACCGCGAGACATGGAGAACTATGACCTCTGCCCCATGCGCCGCCCACAGGCCCAAGAGGAAAGACTAACTAACTATACACATATAACAAATATGCATACATCATTCAAAGTAGCTTCAAATTTATTATAAGATAAGAACAAGATACGATAAACTTTCTCTGTGTCTTGATCTCATTCCGCCAAAGTGGTTACCGAGGCTCAAATTTGGGGTATGTTATGTTATGTTATGTTATGCGATCGACGTCATGGCACATTGGGCATTCCCATTCGTGCTCTGTCCTCCGTTGTAGCAGCCATCCCAAAGTCCATTTGCTCACCGTACCCATGAGAAGTTGATTACTATATCTTCTCTCTCTACCACGAAGACGACACTGTCTGGCATGTCTAAACTTAACGCCTAAAATTTGGGGTATAAAGAATAGAGCCACTGTTACCTGCCACGCATGTCGTAATAGGCGACTAAGGAGGTTTGGCTGAAATTGGATACATGTGTTCGCTAGGAAATGCTAACCCCAAACAAATGCTTGCAGAAAACGGATGTACCAGGCCATAAGGCGCATAAAATGGTGCAACGACCCCTCACAATGAGGAATGGGATAACGGATTCTACGGTCGCCAATCTGTCTCGAAGATTTAGCCATGCAGTAAGAATGTCAGACCTACCATCACGAGGGTGGCCAAAACTTACTGCTGGAAGAGGTCGACACAAACGGTGAAGCAGAATTCATAGGAATTATATCCTACAGAACTGCCACCAGTATGCAGACTTGAGAAGAAAGGGGTGGCCCACTTACACTAGTGTCCAAGACAAACTGTATTGCGTGGCTGATAATCTAAGGCAGACGGCTGCCTTTATTAGAGAATCCGAAATCCCAATCTAGTGAGAACGCAGAAGACAAACTGTATGGCGTGGCTCATAATCTGAGGCAGACGGCTGCCTTTATTAGATAATCCGAAATCCCAATCTAGTGAGAACCCAGAAGAAGAAGAAGACCTCATTCAGCACTATTGACGGTGCAGTATTATAACGAAGATAAACAATTAAAAACAAAGGACTGTAGTTTTACAAAATACTAAAAAACAATAACAATACACAGCAACGTTTCGACCAAAAGGCCTTTATCAAGCAAACGATACAACAGGAGTGACGAATTTCACAGCACACTACATATAGACTACGACTGAGATTACGTGTTTCGCCATTTCCTCAGTTTTGCTGCAGTCTTCCCCTATATCGATGTTATAACGAACAGAAAGACTGGAAATCAGAAGCCTGTGATAAAGTGTTTGGAAATACTTTCGAAATGTTTGAACAACGTTTTCAACGAAATGAGGAAACGTGCACAAACGGCACACGAACGACTCCAGATTCGGATTTTCCCGTTGTGAAGAAACACGTTATTAATTCCTGAAAGTGGTCACTTACAAAAACCCCCATATAACCAGGAAGTGATTCTGTTGATCAAATGTGAAGGTCATTTTGGTGACCGCGTTTAAGGGGGGGAAAAACAATTACGCTTTCAGATTGTTCTGTCTCAAGCTTTCTGTTATGTTTTTGGATTATCTGTCAAGTTTTTAATTTGTAGGAGATCAGTTAGTTTTACATAGTACAGAACACACTAAGTCGATGTTTCGACCAATAGGACTTCTTTAAGACGAAAGACTCACCAAGAACAAGGGATGTCTTTTTAAAAAATTGACAGAAAAAGAACTGACAAACATACTGTCCTACAATTTGGCAACAGTTTGCAAAAGACATTGTTTTTTTACGTTAAATAACGTTTAGTGTATGCATTGTAATTATTTATTTTAAAAAAAATTTAATTTTTCTTGAAAATATATTGTAAAATACACCCCCCGCCTTTTCATCGTGCATTGAATTTCACAAATATAAGAAGTGCAAAGGATGCCAAACTTGCATATGATTTACATATCACCGATAGTTTCTCCCGCTGGATTCAGGGTACTGTCATAGGTGGCTAAGCAACATGCGTTCAAAGAAAAAGACCATCGGCGTCCCTCAAGGTCTGTTTAGAGTCTCGTTTGTCATTTTCTGTCAAGTTCCACAGAAGTGCTAGCTATATATATATAGCCGTCCATCGCAAGCAATGATGACAACAATCTCAGACGTGTGCTGTTGCACCTCTCTGGTGTGTGCGGAGGTGACTGTAGAGTCCAATCCTAGAACAGAATCCCCGACCACAGGTGGGGCATTCATGATCAAGGTTAGACATGTGCGTGTTGTGTACTCTGTCTTTTCGCGCTGCTCGTTTTCTTTGTGACTCAACAATACGATGATTCTCAGCTATTCGGGTTCCTCTTTGTTGTTACAGCGCCACATTTGGCGATCTTGCGCAAGGATTCCCAGCACGTATTGTCTATATCGAAGCATTTCAGAGACACTTGCTATTGTGTAGCTAGCAGATAACATTATAAACACACCCACAAACTAAAAACATCCATTTCGTTTCTGCTTCTTACCATTCTTTCATCCCCTTCACAGCCGCAGACGCCATCGTCCTGGGCACACGCATGGCGGACAAACCTCACCGTTGACCACAAAAGTTTCCACCAAGTTCAGCACATTCTGCAGGAATTGGCCAGTGAAATTGGCACTAACTGGGGAGGTAAGTTTTTTTTGTTTGTAGTAATCATCATCATCATTATCATCATCAAATAGCTTGTCCTCAGAAGAACTATGACACCATAACAGTGCTTCGGAATCTCTCTCTCTCTCGTAAGCCAGATGTCCGCCTCTGCAGCCTTCATGCTCAAATCATTATTTACATACTAAATCCATCTACCTCGGGATCTACCTCTTCTCTTTCCCAAGATGTCTCCTTCCATATTAGTCTTTTCCAACCCTTCGTGTCTTTGTAAATGTTCACAATACTTTCAATTTTAACATTTTTATTTGTACCATCAACCATTTTTCTTTGATTGTGAGTTTTTTCATCTTTTTGTTATTTTTCTCTGTCCATTGTATACGCAGGACTCTTCTGTAACATACGCATGACTCTTTTGTAACATACGCAGGACTCTTCTGTAACACATACGAAGTACTCTTCTGTAACACATACGTAGGACTCTTCTGTAACACATATGAAGGACTCTTCTGTAACATATACGAAGGACTCTTCTTTCTGTAACACATATGAAGGACTCTTCTGTAACACATACGCAGGACTCTTCTGTAACAATTGTATTAAAAAGAAAATCTATATTGTGGTTTAAAAAAAATCCGTATCCTCTTCGGGCCTTTGGGTATGAAGTCACTTCACTTCCTATTTCTAGACCCCAGTGTGGATTTTCTCTCCTCACGTGTGGAACTTTGTGTGTGGAATTGAACACACAATCGTCTGTGCTTATGCTAATTCGTCCCACTACTTTGTAATTACACTCATTGTTCATTGTTCATTTTATGATCATGCTCATCGCACACCGGACATGTCCATAATTGCTTCAATCTCCTCCCAAGTATGTATCTCAGTGTGTTTAGACTAACAACTCCCGTTCTGTGTTGATTGATGTATCTACTGGGGTTTCTCTCGTGGTTTTTCCGTCTTGCCGCACCTATCGGTATGCACAACTTGCGCAACCGAGATAGAGAATACCCTTTATCTTCATCGTTGACATCTTCAGAGCTTATGTTTTCTCTGAGAGCGTTGATGATGTCGCTTCTGTCCATAGAAGATCTATTCTCAATCGTAGCATTGCCCGCCAGTGCGTCTGCTCTCTCATTGCCCTTCCCCAAAGCGTGACCAGGGACAAAGATGAAGGTAAGTATCTGCATTGACGAATTTTGTATTAATTAAGTATCCACTGCCTTCGTAGATAATTGGCCTTGATCTTCTGTATTATGTTCATAGAGTCGCTGAGCATGCATGCGTGAATGAATGTATTCGTCTGTAGCCACTCCAGGGATTTTGTCACCGCCATAGTCATGCTGCTGGTAGTTGCCGTATATGCACCACTTGCCACTTTGATGACTTTTCCTTTCGCTCTAGCCGTAAAGGCCCACGCACTTCAACTGTACTGAATAACAGAACCATCAGTTCTTACTTCAATAATGTAATTGAACAAATATACATAAATGCACAAATATATTCAAATGAACTGATCTGCGAAATCAACTGCACACCTGCAACATATATGTATATATATATATATATATATATATATAGGTGTGGCTACAATAATCGCAACGAATATATATATACTGCAGTTACATACAACATAAACTTAACTGGCTTTTTAAAAATATTTTTTCATACCTCGTGGTATATAGGACAATACAGTGTTAGGCCTGTATTTTTCATTGACTGTCGGCACACGATGGGTGATGTGGTCAGCATCACGCCGGCCGCCTTTACTTTCCCAGAACATGTCTGGTACCTAGTTGAGGCTGGGTCGACCTGAGAGCCGTCGCGGTCGGGAAAAATTCCACGCGCATTGCGGGAGCTGAACCCAGACCACCAGCCTTGAGAAGCGAGTTCACTAACAACTACGCTACAGCGGCTCTCACTTAACTGGCTATACAACATAAATATTTGTTGCAATTACAACATCGTGTTTTAACTACTGTTAATCACAACCTGTGCGACAACATGTTAAAAAAATAGTTCAGCTTCGTCTGTCTCTACTTCTTCTATTTCTTCATCATCTTCTTCTACTTTTTATTAACAAATTGTTTTCTTTTTCTTATTTCTTCTTCATAATATTTTTCTTCCGAATCTTTTTATACATCTACAACATAGATTCCCATAACTTTTTCAGCCCATCGCCCACTTTGCATGACATAAACTTTGTAACATCCCCCTCCCAATTGTAACAGTTTGCCAACGCCGCCCCCACACATATATATATATATATATATATATATGCATGCTCTATTTTCACTTTCACATAGAAAATTGATATATATATATATTTCTGTAATACATGGTCAATTTTCAAATGATTATATACATGAATTAGAAAACTGATGAAAAAATGGATCGTGAAAGACGGGTATAAGATGAATTATAATGCAGAATTCAAATTTCTAATGATTATTCAATCGCAAAATCACGAGCAAAAATAACTCCCCACAAATGCTTCTGAACCCACTATCGCCCCCCTGGAAGGCTTCAGCGTCCACGTGGGAGGGGAGGGAGGTGGCGGTACCGCCCACTTTAGGAACTCATGCTCTACATAATCATCATCATCGTCATAGTCTTCGAATTATTATTTTTCTTCTTCCTCTTTCTCTTCTTCCCCGTCTCATCTTCATTTACCTCTTCTTCTTTTTCCACTAAATAAAGGTGTCTATAGGTATGTGATGTGTCAGTCATTATTGACGAGGAGATCTGGACACAAGCGAATAACACAATGGTCATGTGTAAGACTTTATCGAACTAAAAAAAAAAATGAAAAGAATATCACACATCGCTTTACTTCTTTTTCTTTAAACGCTCCTCATCGGTTACTTGTTAACCACTCTATGTAATTTGTATGTGATTTGAGCCTGAGACCTAAGAGCGATTGTACTTATGCGACTATAAGTAGGCAGCACATCCGAATTCTGCGACGCTTTTTATTTACTAACACAGCTGTCCTGGGCCCTTACCTCAGTCACCTCTTAAGACATGTCTTGTAAGTAGCAGTGGTATTATTTTTACTTCCTTTTCAGGCTCCGGCACCACACCAGCCACATTGCTTTACAAAAACGTAACTGCAGTCCAGAACACTCCAGTTTGCTGTCTTCGTCTTTCTTCTTTTGTCGTCACACTGTTACCGGATTATTGCTTGGGAGATAGTGGCTTGGGTGATTGTTATTTTTACTTTTTGACAGGATTCTGCTATGCCATCTACTGATCTTTTCGTGGTCTTCTCTCGACGTCTTTCCTGATGCTCTGTTGTAGAAGACGAGAGAAAGACCGCGAAAAATATGGTAAGGTGGCATAGCAGAATCCTGCAGAAGTTTGTGGTTCACAGTGGATAAAATGGAAATGATAATATTTCACTAAATTTTTTTTAAAATTTGCAGCGAATGAGTAACAAACTGAAACGGTAGTTCATCATCATCATCATCATCATCATCATCATCATCATCATCATCATTATCCAATAACTTGTCCAGACAAGAAGTTTGTCACCCTAATAGCCTTTCGGAAATTCCCTCTCTCATACGCCAGACCTCTGCAGCCGTCATGCTTTTACCATCCATTACATATTTAAGGGGAGACAGGACAAACGGTTGCTAACTTTCTTATTTCTCAGTCAAATGAGATATTTTTTATCAGCTAGTACTAGGGGTGGTCTGGGATGAAATATTATATAACTTTTAAAGACTTTTAACTAACAGAATACAACATATTTGAAAAATCGATATTTTAAAGAAAATATGACATTTCGTGAGTTCTGAGACCCTTTAATCCATCTTTTCAGTATTCTTCCTCTTTTTATTTATACGCCGGGATGTCTATTTTATTTGTGGTTTTTTCTAATAGCTCATTTCTAATTTTTATCTCCAAAGTACCTTAATTTTCTCATTCTTTTTTTGTAGCATCAGCCAGTTTTCTTTAATTTTGAGTTACTTCTGGATAGATCTATTTGTTCTCTTCTCTGTCCATGATACACGAAGGACACTTCTGTAACACTTGTATTCAAAAATCGCCCGTACGTTGTCAGGACTCACAAGGGGAGCAAGGAATAGTAACACTGCGACATATAATTCATGTCGTAAGAGGCGACTAAGGTAGGGGTATAGGAAAGCTAGCCTAATAAATAAAAAGAGTCGCAGAAATTGGATGTGCTGGTCTTCTTGTAGGCGCATAACTGGCACAACGTACAATAATTCTTAGGCTCAGATCACATACAAATCACACAGAGTGGTTAACAAGTGGTCGATATAGAGCGTACGAAGAATAAGAAAGAAGTATTCAAAAGCTCATATTATGTTTTTCCATTACCTTGTTTAATGTCCGTGTTTACAACTGAAATGACAATTTTCTTTTTCGATCCAGAAGCGCTTGAGCTTTCAGCTCTTCGGCTCGGTGCCATGGACATCGTAACCCTTCGGTTCGGTGCCATGGACATCGTAACCCTTCGGTTCGGTGCCATGGACATCGTAACCTTCGGTTCGGTGCCATGGACATCGTAACCCTTCGGTTCGGTGCCATGGACATCGTAACCCTTCGGTTCGGTGCCATGGACATCGTAACCCTTCGGTTCGGTGCCATGGACATCGTAACCCTTCGGTTCGGTGCCATGGACATCGTAACCCTTCGGTTCGGTGCCATGGACATCGTAACCCTTCGGCTCGGTGCCATGGACATCGTAACCCTTCGGTTCGGTGCCATGGACATCGTAACCCTTCGGCTCGGTGCCATGGACATCGTAACCCTTCGGTTCGGTGCCATGGACATCGTAACCCTTCGGTTCGGTGCCATGGACATCGTAACCCTTCGGCTCGGTGCCATGGACATCGTAACCCTTCGGTTCGGTGCCATGGACATCGTAACCCTTCGGTTCGGTGCCACGAACACCGTAAATGTGGAGAACCTTTGGCTCTTCTGCCAGTCCGAGGAATTGAACCACTCTCACAGGGGGCTTGCACCCGTCGTAAAACGCACTACGAACACGCTGGGCAGGCGGGCTACAATTGGGATAAAAAATATTCAAATAAACAAGAGCACAAATCAAGGTGAAAGGGACGTAAGAGAGAAAACTTCTGGACTTGTACGAGTTAATGTTCTTTGAGTTATTATTTAGAAAATTGTCTTTGACCAAAGTACTGTAGTTTTACAAAATACAAAAATAATAACGATACATAGCAACGTTTCGATCAATAGGTCTTTATCAAGCAAAGGATACAACAGAAACATATAGAATCAGACAATAAATTCTTAACAACCTTAAAATAAAAATCTGTGACTAAAAACGAATAACGAAATAAATACAAACAAGTAGAAGTGGAAAAAAAGAAGATAAACAATAACAATCAAATATATATATAACATATAACATATATACATTTAATATATACATATATAACATATAACATATAACATATAACATATAACATATAACATATAACATATAACATATAACATATAACATATATACATTTAATATATACATATATAACATATAACATATAACATATAACATATATACATTTAATATATACATATATAACATATAACATATAACATATAACATATATACATTTAATATATACATATATAACATATAACATATAACATATAACATATAACATATAACATATAACATATAACATATAACATATAACATATAACATATAACATATAACATATAACATATAACATATAACATATAACATATAACATATAACATATAACATATATACATTTAATATATACATATATAACATATAACATATAACATATATACATTTAATATATACACATATAACATATAACATATAACATATATACATATATACATTTAATATATACACATATAACATATAACATATAACATATATACATATATACATTTAATATATACACATATAACATATAACATATAACATATATACATTTAATATATACACATATAACATATAACATATATACATATATACATTTAATATATACACATATAACATATAACATATAACATATAACATATATACATATATACATTTAATATATACATATATAACATATAACATATAACATATAACATATATACATATATACATATAACATATAACATATAACATATAACATATATACATTTAATATATACACATATAACATCTGGAGCATGAGAAGAGAAAGTACTAACAATGTGATTTGAAAATAGGACTGTCGACTACTGTGTTTAAATGTGCGGTTGATTAGTCTTATATGAAAATCGAAATGAAAATCGTGGCATATCCCAAAGGACGTAGCCATCAACCACAGTAAACAAGTCGTTGATTTTCTAGGCACCACTTATACGTTCAGTAGTTTGCCATTGCTTTCTGAACGGGTGGCGCCATCGTCCTTTGTTAAAATCAACGGAAACAATTTGCAAGCAAACTGTCCGCAGCGTGATTCGAACTCAGAACGTCGGGGTTAATAAACCGAGTCACTAACCCCTAGGCCACAGACGCCACAAAAGGTTAATCCGCCTGAGTTGTTACCAGGGTCCAAGTAAGGAATGTAAAGAATCAGTGGCGACTCGTCATTAAGGGCCAGTGGGGCCGGACCCCACCAAAGATAATGTATAACGTGTATTTATTATGTTATAAATTAAAATATAGCTACCAAAAACCATGATTTATCTGGAAAAATTTGTCTGGCCCCACTAACAAAAATTATCATGAGCCGCCACTGTAAAGAATGGAACCACTATTACTTGCCACGCATGTTGTAAGATGCGACTAAGTAGATTGGTTGTGGGGCTAGCTGCCCCACCCCGTTATAAAACACTAGATAAATAGGGAAACCACAACCAAGCGAGGAAGAAGAGGAACCCCGCAGGGAGAAAACGGGAAGAGAGTGTAGAAGTCTGGAGAAGATGGCCTTGGATAGGCGTGCTTGGACGGCATTGGTTGTGGACCTATGCTTCTCTAGGGTCGACGGGTAAAGATGTAGAAAGGCTAACCGTCTCTGTTTGAGATAACACTGTTCGAATCTGATCTGATTTTCCATATTCTTTAGTCCACGATGTTTGAATGAAGTGACACAGAGTGGTTATTTTTGTGTAAAACTAGCTGGTAGCTGTCTCAGCAAAGCTCGTTTTTATGACTAGGCGATGTTCACCAAGACAAATTAGGTTTGTGGGTCAATTTCAATGATCTGCTATTTGTTGTTTTCATTACAATAAGCTTAGGGAATACTAACCCGAAACAAATGTTTGCAGAAAACGGATGCACCAGGCCGTAAGGAGCATAACAGGGTGCAACGACCCCTTACAATGAGGAATGGGATAACGGATTCTATGGTCGCCATTCTGCCTCGGAGATTTAGCCACGCAGTAAGAATGTCACACCTACCATCACGAGGGTGGCCAAAACTTACTGCTGGAAGAGGTCGGCACAAACAGGGAAGCAGAAATCATAGGAATTATATCCTACAGAACTGCCCCCAGTATGCAGACTTGAGAAGAAAGGGTGGCCCACTTACACCAGCGTCCAAGACAAACGGTTTGGCGTGGCTGATAATCTGTGGCAGACGATTGCCTTTATTAGAGAATCCGAAATCCCAATCTAGTGAGAACGCAGAAGACAAACTGTATGGCGTGGTTGATAATCTGAGGCAGACGACTGCCTTTATTAGAGAATCCGAAATCCCAATCTAGTGAGAACGCAGAAGACAAACTGTATGGCGTGGCTGATAATCTGAGGCAGACGGTTGCCTTTATTAGAGAATCTGAAATCCCAATCTAGTGAGAACGCAGAAGACAAACTGTATGGCGTGGCTGATAATCTGAGGCAGACGACTGCCTTTATTAGAGAATCCGAAATCCCAATCTAGTGAGAACGCAGAAGACAAACTGTATGGCGTGGTTGATAATCTGAGGCAGACGGCTGCCTTTATTAGAGAATCCGAAATCCCAATCTAGTGAGAACGCAGAAGACAAACTGTATGGCGTGGCTGATAATCTGAGGCAGACGGCTGCCTTTATTAGAGAATCTGAAATTCCAATCTAGTGAGATCGCAGAAGACAAACTGTATGGCGTGGCTAATAATCTGAGACAGACGGCTGCCTTTATTAGAGAATCTGAAATCCCAATCTAGTGAGAACGCAGAAGACAAACTGTATGGCGTGGCTGATAATCTGAGGCAGACGGCTGCCTTTATTAGAGAATCCGAAATCCCAATCTAGTGAGAACGCAGAAGACAAACTGTATGGCGTGGCTGATAATCTGAGGCAGACGGCTGCCTTTATTAGAGAATCCAAAATCCCAATCTAGTGAGAACGCAGAAGACAAACTGTATCGCGTGGTTAATAATCTGAGACAGACGGCTGCCCTTATTAGAGAATCTGAAATCCCAATCTAGTGAGAACGCAGAAGACAAACTGTATGGCGTGGCTGATAATCTGAGGCAGACGGCTGCGTTTATTAGAGAATCCGAAATCCCAATCTAGTGAGAACGCAGAAGAAGAAGAATATTAATGAGCTATCGCCCGTGTTGTGCTGGGGCTCGCAAGGGGAGCAAAGAATAGCCACACTGCGACCTACAAGGCCTGTCGTAAGAGGCGACTAATGTAGGACTTAGGGAAGCAACCCTAGCAAATAAAAAGCTTGGCAGAAATCTGATGTGCTGGCCACTACTTGTAGGCGCATAACTTCCACAACGTATAATTTTCTTATACTCAGACCGTATACAGATCACAAAGGGCGGTTAACAAGTGATCGATATTGAGCGTTCGATTAAGAACTAGATTTGAAGGAGCTAAAAATGATACCAGTTTCATCATCATCATCAGGTGCCGTCTCCACATCGAAGGTTGGCTGCAATGAATCCCCAGCATCCTCTGTCTTTCGCCTTGGTGTTGCACACTGCCAGACTGTAACCTGTCTATTTCTTAAAGTTTCCCTCCCACTTACTCTCTGTCTTCCTCTTGCTCTCCGCCCTTCAACTTTCCCTTCTAGTAAAGATTTTATAATGGTGTCATGTCTTTTTATGTGTCCAAAATACTATATTTGTCTGAATTTTATTTCTCTTAATAATTGTTTCTTGATGCCTAGTTTTCCTAAAACTTGTTTATTTGTCTGTTTTTCTGTCCATGAAACTCTGCCTATTCTTCTATATATTCACATCTCAAATGCATCAATTCTGTCTTCACTACATCGGGTTTTACCCCATACGGCTCGGTCCATCTCCGCAGAAATGGCAAGCCACCTGCCGAGAGTATTGCACAAAGCACGAACTCCGTAGCTCCAGCAACAATCCTAGGGGTCTCTGGAAAAACTGCACTCGTGAACAGAATGGCACGGTCCGGACTCGAACCCACGACCTTCGAATCATAAGGCAAAGGGCTTAACCAGTTAACCACATAGACCCCTAACTCAATATTCGCTTATTGGGGAGCTAGCATATTGCTCTAGGTAAAACGCTTGTCTGCAGGGCTAGGCAATGGGTACCGTAAGAAGTAAGGTTGGGGTTCGAATCTTGTGTTTGGGAAATTGTTGTTTTCGAAGGCGTTTATTACTTGTTTAATATCGATTTATTTACCACATTCATTAGATCCTGAGGATGAGCATCTAACCGAATTGATTAGATGCTGGCTCCCATGCTGGAGGCCTGTGTTCAGTGTAAGACTAAAGCGATCAACGTCATGGCACATTGGGTATTCCCATTTCTGCTCTGTCCTCCACTGCAGGAGCCATCATACAGTTCATTTACTCACCGTGCCCATGAGAAGTTGATTAGTATATCTTCTCTCTCTACCACGAAGACGACACTGTCTGGCCCGTCCATTTACTCACCGTGCCCATGAGAAGTTGATTGGTATATCTTCTCTCTCTACCACGAAGACGATACTGTCTGGCCTGTCCATTTACTTACCGTGCCCATGAGAAGAAAGGTAGCAAGAGGGACTGTACAAAGTATAGAGGCATAGCGCTACTGAGCCACACTGGGAAAATATTCTGCAAAATACTTGAGAAAAGGCTCCGCCACATCATCGAGCCACAGCTTAATGACTCCCAAATGGGATTCAGGAAGAACAAAAGCTGTACAGACGCAATATTCGCCCTCAGACAGTTAGTAGAAAGGACTATCGAATCCGACAAACATTTACACGTTGCATTTGTAGATCAGGAAAAAGCGTTCGACCGCGTAGATAGGCACAAGTTGTGTAAAATACTAACAACCTATGGGGTTAATGAACACCTAATCAACCTTTGCAAGAACATTTATACTGACAGCCAATGTACGATTAGAACAAATACAGGATCATCAGAAAAGTTTCACGTAGGGTCAGGAGTAAGACAAGGTTGCGTACTATCCCCGCTGCTATTCATCACGTACATTGACCACATTTGTAAAATAGCTAACACCAGCGAAGGAAACAACCTCGGAGAACTCTTAAATGAATTTCTTTTTGCAGACGATCAGGCAATCATATCAACAACAGAAGAACAGCTACAACAACACATCAACAGACTCCAGTTAGCATGTAACGAATACAACATGAGAATTAACATCGACAAAACAGAAGTAATGACATTCGCCAGAGAGGAAAACACTGCCAACATCTCCATCGATAATCACCTACTAAATCAAGTAAAAGATTTCACATACCTGGGGAACATTTTTTCAGCAAATGGAAGAATAACTAATGAGGTTCAACACAGATGCAACAAATCAAATCAAATGATAGGGCAAATGGCGCCAATTTTAAGATGCAAACACGTCACCATGAACACAAAAGAGCAATGTTCAACACAATCTTTCTCCCCACATTATGTTACCAGTGCCAAACCTGGACGCTGACAACAAACGATAGAAAAAACTAGTCACAACAGAGATGAAGTGTCTACGCAGAATGCTGGGTGTAACAAGAAGAGACCGGTTGAGAAATGAAGACATCAGGAAAAAGTGGGTACAACATCAGTACTAGACTTCATCAAGAAACAACAAATTAAATGGTTCGGCCACGTAAGCAGATTACCATCAGACAGTGCACCCCAAAGAGCAATGCTGCTCCGATACAATGGGTACAAAGCAAAAGGCCGGCCACGCAAAAGATGGACCTCAGAGATAACAGAGGCGACGAAAGAGACTATCTACGAAGCGCATACTAGGGCCCGTTTTAGAAATCTCTTCCTGACCTGACGCTGTGAGGCATACAGGATTCGAGAAAGAAAGAAAGAAAGCCCATGAGAAGTTGATTAGTATATCTTATCTCTCTACCACGAAGACGACACTGTCTGGCCTATCCAAACTTAGCTCCTTCTTCTTCTTCTGCGTTCGACCGCTATGAACTCAGGCGTAGCCATGCGCTTGGCGTAGCACTTCTGACTGACTTTTGCGTGAAGGCATGCTTACCGTGTTATTGGTTTCTTCGTAATACAGGCAGGCCTTCTACGACTTCAGAGGTATTTAGCTCCTAACTCTCGCAATCGTTCCAGTGTCTGAGACTCGCCTACATCACATTAAATGAGAGCGTACCGCAATGATGACATCGGCTCTGTCCATACTTCTGCCCGCTTGGAACATCATAATAAGTACGCTTCGATAGAAGATTGAGAACACCAAAGGGTTTTAAGGGTTTTAAAGCCGAAGGACAGCCCTCGTGCCCAGCGTGTTCGTAGCGCGTTGGCCTACGGGTGACTAGTCCTCTGTAAGTGCGGGTTCAACTCCGCGGACTGGCAGAAAAGCTACACGTTCCCCAGATTTACGGTGTTCGTGGCACCGAGCCGAAGGGTTACGATGTCCATGACACCGAGCCGAAGAGCTTTCAGCTCGAGTGCTTCTGGATCGGAAAAAAAAAAGCCGAAGGATTGACTTCATTGCACCGGGTTTTACCCCATATGTCTCCGCCCCTCTCCGCAGAAATGCCACCTACCGAGAGTATTGCACAAAGCACGAATTCCGTAGCTCCAGCAACAATCCTAGGGTCTCTTGAAAAAAAAAACGCACTCGTGAACAGAATGGCACGGTCCGGGCTCGAACCCACGACCTTCGACTCACAAGGCAAAGGAATTAACCACTTAACCACAGAGACCCCCGTTTGCAGAAAACAATTTAGAACACTGAGCCGCCCGAGTGGTTACCGGGGCCCACATTTGGGGTGTAAAGAATAGAACCACTGTTACCTGCCATGCATGTCGTAAGAGGCGACTAAGGATGTTTGGTTGAAATCGGATGCATGTATCCTAAACGTGTAGAAGTCTTATGCGTTTAGGGACCTACCAAACCAATGTGCAACGTATACACGTTCTTGGCAAAGATCAAACATATCACAAAGAGTGATTAAAATTGGTCGTAAAGAACGAACGCAAAGAAGAAGAAGAAGAACACTGAGCACCTAGAGGTATGTACGGATGTTTTGTCTTTAATTCAGTGATAAGTATCCAATGTTTCAAGCTAAGGAACAATCTGAACAATTTATAACACTGAGCACCTAGAGGTATGTACTTATGATATGTCTTTAATTCAGTGATAAGTATCCAATGTTTCAAGCTAAGGAACAATCTGAACAATTTATAACACTGAGCACCTAGAGGTATGTACTTATGATATGTCTTTAATTCAGTGATAAGTATCCAATGTTTCAAGCTAAGGAACAATCTGAACAATTTAGAAAACAAAACATAAACACTTATTGATTGCGGCTTTGAACAACAAGCAACCTTAAAACAATATGGTTTCATTTTTATTTTATGATTGATTGATTGATTGATTGATAGGAACATCATCATTGCACTTCTTTGTTTTTCTTACGCACGAAAATCTCAGTTGCAGTGCACAAACACCGTAGAACCGGCGAGTGTCCCCGGTGTAATTTTGAAGATGGTGACGATATTTTTGTAGGAATTTTATTTTTAAGACTTTCTTATGAATTGTGCACGTGCAGCGAGCGGCTTTCCAGTCTGTTCTTTTCGATTTTGAACTGTCAAGGGTTATTTTACGTAACCAAATTGAACACGGGACCTACGTTTTTTTGGTGGGTTTTTTCCGATCCAGAAGAACTTGAGCTTTTCAGCTCTTCGGCTCGGTGCCATGGACATCGTAACCCTTCGGTTCGGTTCCACAAACACCGTAAATCTGTGGCTTTTTCTGCCATTCCGCGGAATTGAACCCGCACACACAGAGGGATAGTCACCCGTAGTCCAACGCGCTACGAACACGCTGGGCAGACGGGCAGGACCTACGTTTTATCGTCCGTTCTCTATAGGACTAGGAACTCAATCTCACCTACACTAAGATCAAGGATCTCTGGAAAAATATCCAGATGGCTCTAGAAGGGATCGAACTGGTACCTTTGACATGAGAGACGAGCTAACCTAACCTTTTCGCCACAGAGAAATCCCCTTTTTGTTTTAATAAAAAGAGAAGCTTTAAAGAGAGACAACTCAGTAACTGATACGAGAAGATGAAACATGAAACAGAGAGAAATCAATGAACAGGAAGATCAAGAAAGTAAAATGCAAACACAACACACGATGTATTTCAGAAACTGATCAAAACGTTGAAAAATCGAGTTTCGTTTGATAAGAGAATCGTGTGTAAGAGGTTTTGAGATGGTTGAGGTGGGGACTCGATATAACGCTTGAAACGTTCTTCGTTCGCGTCTCCGTGTGCTCCGATCGGGTAATGTTCAGTGACATTTGACTGAATAGGCTTTTGAATGTAAATGTTACAGAAGAGTCCTTCGTTATATCATGGACAGAGAAGAGAACAAATATATATATCCAGAAAGAATTCAAAATCAAAGAAAACTGGCTGATGCTACAAAAAAAAGAGAAAATTAAAGTATTGACATATAAAAATAAATGAAGGGCTGGAAAAGACCATAATGAAAGGAGGCACCCCTACAAGGAGAAGAAGAAGAAGACCACGAGGAAGATGGATTCAGGATGTAACTGATAGTTTGAGAATGACCGCTGCAGAGGTAGGACATCTGACCTATGAGATAGAAAAAAAATGGATTGTTAAGGTAGTAAAGTTCTGCTCAGGACAAGCTATTTGATAATGACCTTTGACTTAATGCAGCTAGATTTATCAGGAATTGATTATATAAATCTAAGTAGTTAATATGTTTGCCTGTCGTCCTAGGATTATTGCTGGAGCTACGGATTTCGTGCTTTATGCAATATTCTCGGCAGGTGGCTTGCCATTTCAACTGAGAGGGACTGAGCCATATGGGGTAAAACCCGGTGCAATGAAGTCAATCCTTCGGCTTTTCTTCTTCTTTGCGTTCGTTCTTTACGACCAATTTTAATCAGTCTTTGTGATATGTTTGATCTTTGTCAAGAACGTGTATACGTTGCACATTGGTTTGGTACGCACCTAAACGCATAGACTTCTACACGTTTAGTACACGTGCATCCGATTTCGGCCAAACCTCCTTAGTCGCCTCTTACGACATGCGTGGCAGGTAACAGTGGCTCCATTCTTTACAACCAAATTTGGGCCCCGGTAACCACTCGAGCGCCTTCGGCTTTTAATACCCCTTAAACGGAACGTTGTGGGTTCAAATTCGGAGAGTCACTTGTGCCATTTCTTATCGATATAAGAGAGGACTGCACACAAACTATGTAGCAGTGGCGGCTCGTGATTATTTTTGTTGGTGGGGCCAGATATTTTTTCTGGATAAATCATGTTTTTTGGTTTGCCATATTTATTTGTAAAATAATAAATACACGCTATACATTATTTTTGGTGGGGCCTGGCCCCACTGGCCCTTAATGACGAGCCGCCTCTGCTATGTAGTAATGGTTTCGTCTTACTTGAACGCTCAATAGCAACCACTCTTTATGATTTGTATGTGATCTGAGCCTAAGAGCGATTGTAAGTTGTGCTAGTTATGCTCCTGCAAGTATGCCAGCACATCTAATTTCTGCAACACTTTTTATTTACTAGGGTAAAAGTTTAAAGTTTAAAAGGATTAATTTCCTTGCACCGGATTTTACCGCAGACGGCTCGGTCCCTCTCCGCAGAAATAGCACGCCACCTGCCGAGAGTATTGCTCAAAGTACAAACTCCGTAGCCCCAGCAACAATCCTAGGGGTCTCTGGAAAAAACCGCACTCCGGTAGGGTAGCTTCCCCTAGGCACCTACCTCAGTAGCCTCTTACGACATGCCTTGTAGGTCGCAGTGTTCATATTTGTTGCTCCCTTTGCAAGCCCCGACATCACATGGGTGAAATAGAAATATAAAAACATATTTTAAAAAACAACGTACCACGTGATGTATATTGGGGACTTCTGTATTCTACCTGCATTCTTCTTCGACGATCGGCACACGATGGGTAATGTTGTCAACATAGGTGGTGTTTACAGTGCTTCCCTGGTACTCAGGTAAAGCTGGGTCGTCTTGGAAGCAGTTATGGTGGCAACAAAATCCACTCCCATTGTTGAATTGAACTAAGACCCCGAGCCTACAAATCAAATAAACTAATCACTACGATATTGCCGCTATAAACCTAAACATTCTGATTTACATAAAATTCAGAAACGTCGCTGGAAACTACGGGCAAGGAACCTTTGGATAATTTCGGTATCTAGACCAGCGTTTCCCAAACAGGGATCCGAGGATCCCAGGAATCAACGAGGTACTCACAGGGGTTCTCAAGTTCTTGTAGAAATATTATGATCTTTGACATTTCAAACAGAAAATTTTAAAAACGTATAAAAACATTGGTAAACGTAGTTCAACTGCGAAATCAAAGGACCCCGACCAGACCGGAATCTTAATGTGTGACAGGACAAAATGAAAGATCATTTGAAGTTTCCAGCAGTCTGAGAACATTGCTTACATTTGTAGCACATAGATAATTCATTCCGGTCCATTTTCATATATAGAAACTTATGGGGTTCCGCGACAACAAAATGTATTTAAAAGGTGGTCCACGTTAATGCAAAGTTTGAGAACCGTTGGGCTAAACGAAGTAGTTATCTACGATTTGAATGTAAAGAACTTGATTCTGTTTAGTTGTCCAATTTGTGTTCAATTTTCCAGTTGTGTGTTCAATTGTCCAGTTTTGTGTTCAATTGTCCAGTTTTGTGTTTAATTGTCCAGTTTGTGTTCAATTGTTCAGTTTTGTGTTTAATTGTTCAGTTTTCTGTTCCATTGTCCAATTTTGTGTTTATTTGACCTTTTTTGTGTTCAATTGACCAGTTTTGTGTTAAATTATCCAGTTTTGTGTTCGATTGTTCAGTTTTCGGTTAAATTGTCCAGTTTTGAGTTCAGTTGTCTAGTTTTGTGTTCAACTGTCCAGTTGTCTGTTCAATTGTCCAGTTTTCTGTTCAATTGTCCAGTCGTGTGTTCAGTTGTCTAGTTTTGTGTATGATTGTCCAGTTTAGAGTTCAATTGTCTAGTTTTGTGTTCGATTGTCTAGTTTTGTGTTCAATTGTTCAGTTTTCTGTTTAAGTGTCTAATTTTCTGTTCAATTGGTCAGTTTTCTATTCAATTATCCAGCTGTGTGTTAAATTGTTCAGTTTTGTGTTCAATTGCCCAGTTTTGTGTACAATTTTCCAGTTTTCTGTTCAATTGTCCAGTTTTCTGTTCAATTGTCCAGTTTTCTATTCAATTGTCCAGGTTTGTAGACACATATTCATTAGCAGAAACGTTCTATATTCTCACAAGGATAAGCACGCGCAGTTGTTCTGTCTGCGCATACGTGAACGCCCCCTTCCACCCTTACCTTCATCTTAACACCAGTAAATTCAGCCCTCGCTCACTGCTTCCTCACACCGAGTTTTGACAAGTTTTGTGACCACGGGGTGTCAGTTAATCTACCAGTGTGACTAAATCTGTGGTGTTGTTCTAATTGTTGGTGCCTGGTTCCGGGATAAAAGATAATTAACAACCGGTTGTGACAGGTACTGTATTATTATCATCTAGAGCCGTAAAGTGGAAACATTTTTTAACATACGTGTTTGAAACGGCAACTATTCTTTGTTATGTAAAACTGAAATGGAACGAAAATCGTTTCATATTCTTTAAGAGACTTCACCATCAACCACAGTAAACTAGTCGTTGATTTTCTAGACACCACTTATACGTTCAGTAGTTTGCCATTGCTTTCTGAGAGGTGATGTCTATTTTTACCGTTCGTAAAAATTCACGCCGAACAAATTTGCTTCTAAATTACCATCAGCGTAGTTTGAACCAGGTAGACCTGGATTGTGATCTAGCTTACTACCGCTTAAGCTACTAAAACACATACTAATATAGTTTTACAAAGTACACAAACAATACAAAGCGACGTTTCGACTAAAAGACCTTTATCAAGAAAAAGACGCAAAGATCAAAGAAATTCAGTCTTTTATATACGTAAAGATTTTTAAAAAATTCTTTTGTTTGTTATGTAGATTTTTTTTTCCCTATCCAGAAACACTTGAGCTTTCAGCTCTTCTGTTCGGTCCCACGAACACGTGAATCTGGAGAACCTGTGACTTTTCTGCTAGCCCGCAGAATTGATCCCGCACACACAGAGGGCTTGTCATCCGTAGTCCAGCGCTCTACGAACACGCATATCAGACGGGTAATGTAGGGGATTAATGACTCCTTTATGCTAAAGCACGCTCTTTCAACCTTTTGTTATTGGTTATATCAGCGCGTGTAGAAGAGCCGCAGTAGTGCAGTAAGTGAACTCGCTTCATAAGCTAGTGGTCCGGGTTCAATTCTACAGTGAGTGGGAGATATTTTTCCGATCGTAGCGGCTCTCACACTCGGAAGTAAAGACTGGGGGCGTGATGTTGACCATAACACCCATCGTGTGCCGACGGACAATGACAACTACGGGCCTCACACCGCGTTACCCTATATCCCTTTCGCTGTTACCTACTTTCTGAAGGCTGAACTAAAAATAGCTACTCTTTGTTTCTAGGTAACAAACGTGAATGTACGCCTATAGTAGTGACAGAAGCAATTCATAACCTGTTAACACGTCTTTAGCCCATAGAGGAGAGATAATAACAGACGTGTTAATGCGTCTTTAGAAGTGAATGAGAAAAAACGTATATATACGTCCTTTTCAACTATAGGGTTAAACCACGTAGTAAATATAGTGAGTGTTCCTTTACCTTCTGTTTTCTATCAAGCATAGCCATTCTGTTGATTCTAACTTAAAAATACTAATGAGAACACACCAGTGGCGGCTCGTCATTAAGGGCTACTGGGGCCGGATCCCACCAAAAATAATGTGTAACGTGTATTTATTATTTTATGAATTAAAACATAACAACCCCAAACCATGATTTTTCCGAAAATTTGTGTCTGGCCCCTCCAACAAAAATGATCACGAGCCGCCACTGGAACACACTATAAAACCGCTTGTAACATTAGACTTTGGCAACGTTACAATTCATTAAAAAATATTTAAAATAAAAAAATTCCTACAAAATATCTTTACAATCTTCTAAATTACATCGGGACCCTCGCCGATGCTACAGAGTTCTTGCACTGCGGTCGTCTTTTGTAAGAAAGAAATTGGAGCACACATAGTTGCTCACCGAAGTGCAATTATGATAGTCCTATCAATCAAACACATTGGCATGAATCATCAATGTTATCAAGAGATACCACCTTATAACTGATGTGTTCCATATTGTACTCACATGCAAACAGAGATATATATATATATAGTCAGTGGCGGCTCGTGGTCAGTTTTCTTGGTGGGGCCAGACACATATTTTCGGAAAAATCATGTTTTTTTAAAAGTATTTACTATTATTTGTCTATTCCGGGAAATTATTCTCCTTTCGATTATTGGTGGGGCCGGCCATACTGGCCCTCAATAACGAGCCGCCCCTGTATATAGTATTGCAAACATGGCCAATAGCAGCAGCCAATAAGCGGAAAATCACGCGGACGGAGACGAGGTGTCGTAGAAGAGCTGCAGATGTGACAATAAGAGACAAAATTAGAAATGAAGAAATCAGAAGAAGACTGGATGTGAAACCAGTCATGCAATTCAAAAAGAACAACAGATTATATGATTTGGACACCTGACAAGAATGCTCTGGTATCGCCTACCACAGAGAGTCACACAGAAAAATATAATGAATACAAAGCAAGAGGAAGACCACGCAAAAGATGGAGTGGCGGCATCAAGAACAGCCTCACGAAAATAAATCTCAGCTTATAAGGTGCCTTAAAACAAGCACACACCAGATCTAATCCCAACTACGTTCTCCCCCGCACCCCTCAACACTTCTATAAAGAAGTAAAGTGGAAGAGAAGAAGAAGTATTGACACTTCTTTGATTGTGTACGCACTTATAATTGTGTACGCACTTATGATTGTGTACGCACTTATGATTGTGTACGCACTTATGATCATGCAGTATATTATATCTCGGGAGTATATTCACAGCAGATGGAAAGATGGACAGAGAAATCGAGACTA
Source organism: Arion vulgaris (assembly GCA_020796225.1). Taxonomy (NCBI): domain Eukaryota; kingdom Metazoa; phylum Mollusca; class Gastropoda; order Stylommatophora; family Arionidae; genus Arion; species Arion vulgaris. The sequence goes on along the minus strand of CM036777.1, from coordinate 5,148,275 downwards.
GATGCCAGAAGGCAAACGCAGTGACATACCAACTGTCACCACTATTAAAACATCCAAGCATTAACATGGTAGTCAAACGACAACTGATAAACTGCATATTTGTTCCAACTCTCTGCTATCAGTGCCAAACATGGCCCCTGACTAAGACACAAGAAAGAAAGATTACAACATGTGAAATGAGATGTCTAGGAGAAGCTGTCAACGTTACAAGGAGAGATAGAGTGAGAAACGAGAATATCAGAAGCATCGTTGGTACTATACCATGCATACCGTACATCGAGAAGCAAAGATTCAAGTGGTTCGGCCATTTAATGAGAATGGAACCACATTTACTACCATCACGTGCCTATAATAATCGACACTCAGGTCGCAGAGCACGAGGCAGGACAAGAACACGATGGATAGATACCATCTCAGAGTCCCTGCGAAAACATGGACTAACAACGTCAAGCGCAACACACCTGGCACAAGATAGATAAACTAACTCTCCCCACGGCGCTTCACGACAAATGAGGTTAAGATAAGATAAGATAATATATTATTCTAGTTTGGTTTTTCTATATTCTTTGTGATTCAGATATGCTGTTTCTTTCTGTAACTTTCTTTTTGTTTACAATTGTTACTGTCATTGCACTTCGGTGACAAACAATGTGTGCTCCGATCTCTTTCTTAGACAGGAAGATCTCAGCTGCAGTGCACGAACTCCGTAGCACCGGCGAGGCTCCACGGTGCAATTTTGAAGATAAGGAAGATATTTTGTCGGATTTTTTTTTATTCGAATTTTTTTTTCTAATGAGTTTTGCCCGGGCAGCAGCGTTCCAGCCTGCTCTTCTCGATTTCGAATTGACATGGGTTCTTTTATATGTTCAAATTGAACACTGCACAGGACCTATGTTTTATCGTCCGTCTCCGATAGGACTATAAACTCGATCTTACCTAGACTGAGATCAAAGATCTCTGGAAAAACTATCCATATAGGTCCACGAGGGAGCGAACCTAGTACCTTTTGCCCGAGAGACGAGCATGTAACCTCTGCGCCACTTAGACCATTTTCTCTATTGATTTTGAAGTAGGCATCATCTGTTTGTTAACCTGTGTGATCTGTTGCCTATTTATTGTTGCACGCCACATTTACCTGTGCTTTTACTGAAACTCATTATCCATAAGTTGGTTCCAGTTGTCTTTCTTTCTTTCTTGAATCCTGTATGCCTCACAGCGTCAGGTCAGGAAGAGATTTCTAAAACGGGCCCTTGTATGCGCTTTGTAAATAGTCTCCTTTCGTCGTCTCTGTTATCTCTGGGGTCCATCTTTTGCGTGGCCGGCCTTTTGCTATGTACCCATTGTATCGGAGCAGCATTGCTCTTTGAGGTGCACTGTCTGATGGTAATTTGCTTACGTGGCCGAACCATTTAATTTGTTGTTTCTTGATGAAGTCTAGTACTGATGTTGTACCCACTTTTTCCTGATGTCTTCATTTCTCAACCGGTCTCTTCTTGTTACACCCAGCATTCTGCGTAAACACTTCATCTCTGTTGTGACTAGTTTTCTTCTATCATTTGTTGTCAGCGTCCAGGTTTGGCACTGGTAACATAATGTGGGGAGACAGATTGTGTTGAACTACTAAAATAGCCAGAAATACTAAGTAACTGGTACTAGATAACGGAAAGTGCAACAGAGATTAGGAGTCGAATAGCTCAAGCGAAAGCAGCTTTTATGAAAATGAAAAACACATGAAAAGTGAAAATCGTGACATATCCATTACAGAACGTAGCCATCAACCACAGTAAACGATTTTCTAGGCACCACTTATACGTTCAGTAGATTTCTTTCTGAATGGCGAGGTCTATTTTTACCGTTGTAAAAATTCCACGGAAACGAATTTGCTTCCCACCGTGGGGTTTGAACAAAGTACTCTTAGGTTTGTGATCGAGCTCCCTACCGTTTGAGCTACAGACGCTCACGAAGAACACATACTATGCGTGAAATAAATATCAATGACACTGAGAAAATGAGTACACCAGTGCTATAACAATCCAATACTTCTGTATGGCAGCGAATCATGGACAATGAATAAACAATTATTACAATCATTGGAAGCTACAGAAATGTGGTTTTGCAGAAGAATGCTGAAAATTCGATGGGCAGCGAAGAAAACAAATAATGAGGTTTTAAATCAGGCCTGCACACAAAGAAACCTTATCAAATGAATACGAATCAGACAATCACGGTTCTTTGAGCATATAATGCGATGAGAAGGTTTATAATATTTGGTGACAACCGGTATAATTCAGGGAAGGAGAGATCGTGGAAGACAAAGGGAGAAGATCTTCTTTGCGTTCGTTCTTTACGACCAATTTTAATCACTCTTTGTGATATGTTTGATCTTTGCCAAGAACGTGTATACGTTGCACATTGGTTTGGTAGGCCCCTAAACGCATAGACTTCTACACGTTTAGGACACATGCATCCGATTTCAGCCAAACCTCCTTAGTCGCCTCTTACGACATGCGTGGCAGGTAACAGTGATTCTATTATTTACACCCCAAATTTGGGCCCCGGTAACCACTCGGGCGAGGGAAAGATGTTGGATGGTCTGACATCGTGGTTCGACAAAAGATCGACATCAGAACTGATTACCTGCAACAAGAAGAGAGAGTTGTGGAGAGACATGATCCCCTATGCCGGCAGACATGACACTTGATTGACTAGGTAACGAGATTTTTAAACAAAAGTAACGAATAACACATATATTTTAAAGTAACTAAAACACACATGATATATAAAATCTGTTGCCAGTCGTTAGACTACTGCTGTTACCAAGCGTTGGCCATTCATATCTTTTTTCCATCTTGTTTGCGCAATTGTCTGAGAATCTGCAAAGAACAGTTCGCCTGCCCCAGAAATTAAACACTCATTTTTTCTTCTATATACGTCTTTGTCGTTTCTCCAGCAACGACTCATGTAAATTATAAATCGGTCTTCAATTGAACATTTTATAAATATCTATATAAATCCTAAAGTTCTAAAATCGAAAAAAGATCTATAAATGTGATTTAGCTAAACATCAGTGGCGGCTCGTCATTAAGGGCCAATGGTGCCGGACCCCACCACAAATAATATCTAACGTGTAGTTATTATTGTAGTTATTAAGTCTCACCTAACATCCAAGGAAACAATGAAGAACTCCAATGTGTAGAGAGCTACGAATATCTGGGCTCAATAATTAACAATAACGGTGACTGCTCCAAAGAGATCTCAAGAAGATTGGCAATAGCATTCAAAAAGTTAAACACAATGAAGAACATGTGGCAAAGCACCTGCAAAATACTAAAATAAACAAATATTGAGAGCATGCATTTTCTCAGTGGCTACTTATGGTTGTGAATCATGGACTATTACACAAAAATTAAGAACGAAAATCCAGTCCTTCGAAACTAAATGCTACAGAAAGATTCTACGAATACCATGGACAGAAAAAGAAAGAACACTGATGTCCTGAAAGAACTAAATGTTAACGAGAATTGGCTGATAAACAACATACTATACAGAAAAATTACATACTTTGGTCACATCAAGCGTCACGATAGCCTGGAAAGAACAATACTAGAGGGCAGGGTCCCAGGACGCAGAGGCAGACCAAGAAGAAGATGGCTACAAGATATTAAAGAAACCATGAACATGACCATCGACGAAGTGGGTGAACTGGCAAGAGACAGAGTGAGTTTCAGATGTGCTGCAAAGAGAGCAACGTTCTATAAAGGATAAGCACCTTGATGATGAGTTATTATTTAATAAATTAAAATATAACCTAACCCATCATCATAGTTTCCCCGAAAATGTGTGTCTGGCCCCACCAACAAAAGTGATCACGAGCCGCCACTGCTAAACATCATCAAAATAAACAGTAAAACAGTTATATAAAAATTTTTAAGCGAGTCTTATACAATATGATTTTCCTCCCAACTTTGTATTACCAGGGCCAAAATTTGGCACTTGAAAAAAAAATTGAAATTTACGATTTGTGTGTGTTATTCCATATTATTGTTAGGGTTTTCTAGGCATTCTCTTGGAAGGTAGTCTGTCATTGCTTTCCTTCCTGGCAGTTACCATACTGGTCCATGACCGTAGCCATTGTCTCTATTACAGAGCATTTTATGCGGAGCAGGTTGCTTTTGTGGCGGTACGCGGCTGTTTCATTCTGGAATTAGTTCACACAGCAAACATTTCAAAGTTGTTAGCATTTCGTGTGATTTTCATTGGCACAGGAACGGAGAAATTATGGGGTGACCCGTTGCAGTGAAGTTGGAACCGTACTTATGAACTATGAACTATCTATTACAGAGATCCTCTGTCTACCGTCGTGAGTTTTAAGACACTGGAAAAACATATATGTGCTTTTGAGTATAAGTGTTACAGAAGAGTCCTTCGTATATCATGGACAGAGTCATGCACAGAAAGAACTCAAAATCAAAGAAAACTGGCCGATGCTACAAAGAAGAAAGAGAAAATTGAGATATTTTGGACATATAAAAGACATGAAGGGCTGGAGAAGACTATCATGGACGGAGGCATACCAGCAAAGAGAAGAAGAGGAAGACCACGGAGAAGATGGATTCAGGATGTAATTGATGGTGTAAACATGACGGCTGCAGAGGCAAGACATCTGGCCTATCAGAGAGAAATTCCGGAGAACTGTTGGGGTGGCAAAGTTCTGCTCAGGACAAAATATTTGATGATAATGATGTGTGCTATTCTTCATTACGTATTTTTTGTGTGCAATATTCACGTTAAGTCCTTTTGTTTTAACTGTTCTGAAAAGTGTATCTATTTTCATTTGAACATCCGTGTATCTTCTTCTTTTGGCGTCACACTGCTACCGGGTTGTTGTCCAGGGTCGTGGTTTTCTGTTTTTGTCTTGCGCTGTTCTGGTAGCTTGGGAGATTGTTATTTTTGCTCTTTCACATGATTCGTCTATGCCTTCTAACCATCTTTTTCGTGGTCTTCCTCTTGCTTTCTTTCCCGATGTTCTGTTGTAGAAGACTCTGTATACTGTGGAATTTGGATGCATTATCCCTGTATCTTCTTTCTTTCTCTTTCTTTTGTCCTTCTCTGCTAGGCGTAGCAGGTTTCACTGATGATCGGTTTCCGAGATAATGCACGCTCGGTCGCTTGATATGCTGTGGTATTGTGGAGTTTTAAGATGTCTGTAACTCCATCAATCCATCTTTTCTTGGTCTGTCCCTTCCTCTTGATGATTCCATTTTCAGGTTGTACGCTCTTGCAACTGGTGAATTCGGGTTCATTCTGACCAAGTGACCAAACCATTTGAGTCTCTGTTTTTCAATAAATCTAATAGCAGGTGTTGTTCCGACTGTTCTTCTAATTTCCTCATTTCTTATATGGTCTCTTCTTGTTTTATTTACTGCTTTCCTCAGGCATCTCATTTCGTATGTGGTAATTTTCATTTCTTGTTCTTTTGTCAGTGCCCATGTTTGGCTCTGGTAGCACAGTGTTGGTATAAAGATTGAATTTATAATCTGTCTTTTAGTAACTACTGGAATAGCTGGGTGTATCGCCGTGCCAAAAAAACTAACATAGTATTGAAAAATATTTCCGTTTACTTTTCAAATCTCATGTTACGAAGTGCCTGTCACTTCATATTTCTAGATCATCGAATGCAGGAGGTAGGAGACCTCCTTTCCTCCAAATCCTTTCCTCATTACGCATTACGCTAAATCCGCCGGACAGTATCGCATGTATAATCCAAATCTTCCAGTTCTGAGATAAGTAATCTTTGGGCTGGCTACCCTATCCGCTATAACACTTAAGCTGCAAAAACTTCAGCTAGTAATATCCGTCAATCGCAAGGGATGACGACAACAGCCTTAGACTAGAGCTGTTGCACATTCTGTTACACATAAACTAGCGTCTGAGGTGCGTCAGGCCGAACTGATTCGAGGGCGGCTCCCATACAAGAAATCCGTGTTCAATTCACGGTAAGGCCAATCTTTTTTTTTTTTTTTTTTGCTGTATAAATAAAAAATCGAAACCTGAACAACTTCACGGCGACTGCACTAGCCATGCGGTCATTGAATTAATCAGGATTTCGTCCCACCTGTCCTACACAGCCCTAAAAAGTGGAACTACAGGCAGTAACGAGTAGCGGGGTAGAGATAAACCTTTATCAAAGGAGATGTAACGCGCCTCCTTCTCTCCGCTAGTCTACGGGACGCCCTTTGGCAAAGTGGAGTACCCGTTTAGTCTCCCCCACCCCACTGACATAGTCACGTGGAAGCTTTGGGAGCAGGTGATGAATGAGAGAAGGTGCAGCAGAGTATCAATGGTTATGTTTTTTTTGTTTTGTCCGATCCAGAAGCACTTGAGCTTTTCAGCTCTTCGGCTCGGTGCCATGGACATCGTAACCCTTCGGTTCGGTGCCACGAACACCGTAAATCTGGGGAATCTGTGGCTTTTTCTGCCATCCCGCGGAATTGAACCCGACACACAGATGGATAGTCACCTGTAGTCCAACGCGCTACGAACACGCTGGGCAGACGGGCGTTATGATCTTAAAACTCACGACGGTAGCCAGATGATCTCTGTAATAGAGACAATGGCTACGGTCATGGACCAGTATGGTTACTGCCAGGATGGAAAGCAATGGCAGACTACCATCCAATACAATGCCTGGAAAACCCTAACAATAACAGTAATGACATAACAATTTAAAAAAAAATAAACTAGCATGAGTTGGTTGAAGGCCTATGCCCCAATTAGGGACTTCTTCTACGAACGCCCCACAACGACCACTTGTTAACTACTTTGTGAGATTTGTATGTGATCTGAGCCTAAGAGTGATTATACGATGTGATAGTTATGCGTCTAGAAGTAGGCCAGCACATCCGATTTCTGCAATGCTTTTTATTTACTAGGGTAGTTTCCTAGGGCCTACATCAGTCGCCTCTTACGACATCTTGTAGGTCGCAGTGGTGCTATTCTTTGCTTGCCTTGCGGACCCTGGTACCACACGGGCGAAACTGGGAACTAAAATGCAAGAGAGAGAAAGAGGGAGAAAGAGAGAGAGAGAGAGAGAAAGAGGGAGAGAGAGAGAGAGAGAGAGAGAGAGAGAGAAAGAGGGAGAAAGAGAGAGAACGAAAGAGAGAGAGAGAGAGAGAAAGATTTAAAAAGAGAGAGAACGAAAGAGAGAGAGAAAGAGAGAAAGAGGGAGAAAGAGAGAGAACGAAAGAGAGAGAGAAGAGAGAGAGAAAAAGGGAGAAGAGAGAGAAAGAAGAGAGAAAGAGGAGAAAGAGAGGAGAAAGAGAGAGAAGAAGAGAGAGAAAGAGAGGAGAAAGAGAGGAGAAAGAGAGAGAAAGAGGGAGAAAGAGGGAGAAAGAGAGAGAAAGAGAGAGAGAGAGAGAGAGAGAGAGAGAGAGAGGAAAGAAAGAGAGAGAGAGAGAGAGAGAGAGAGAAAGAGAGAGAGAGAGAAATGACAACAAAACACGTAAAAACAAAGTACTGTAGTTTTTACAAAATACAAAAACAATAACAATACACAACAACGTTTCGATCAAAAGGCCTTTCTCAAACAAAACAAACAATGCACGAGTAGAGAAATGACGTTATCTAGCATGATGGAAACTGATACCGTTGCACGTAAATTAAAAGTTAAGATGTTGGCTGTTTCAATTTGTTTTCAAAGGTGTCTTGTTCTACTGTAACATAACCCCTCAGACACGTTTGCTATTGGGTGATTGCCGGCACATCGATTGTGTTCTGATGAAGTTCGTTCCAAGCATCCAAAATTCGTTAACAAAAAATCGATTTTAGTCTCTGTCTGTATGTCGATTCTGTGACAAACTTCTGGTCATTTCATCGAGCCAGGTATGAAGAGAATATTGTACGGTCTATACTTAAAGGGTGGGCGCCTGTAGTTCAAGTGGTAGTGAGATCGATCACAAACCCAAGCGTTCCAGGTTCAAACTCTGCGGTGGACAGTTTGAAAGCAAATTCGTTTCCGTGGGATTTTTACGAATGGTAAAAATATACCTTACAGATCAGAAAGTAATGACACACTACTGAACGTATAAGTGGTGTCTAGAAAATCAACGACTCGTTTACTGTGGTTAATCGCATATCCTTTACAGGACTTTGGGAATTAACTCCAGCTTTTTAACGCTGTTTGTGATTTTTCTATGCCACGTTTTTCATTTTTAATACTTAAAGGATCTAAGGTCAAGGATTTATTACATTGCGCTGGGATTTACCCCATATGGCTCGGACCTTCTCCGTAGAAATGATACGCCATCTGCCGAGAGCATTGCACATAGCACGAACTCCGTAGCTCCGGCAACAATTTTAGTCGTCTCTGGCTATAAGCAGATTACCAACAGTCAGTGCGCCTCAGAGAGCAATGTTATCCGATACAGTGCATATAAAGCAAAAGGCCGTTCATGCAAAAGATGAACTCATAAATAATAGAGACGGTAAAAAACACTATTTATGAAGCGCACACAAAAGCCCGTTCTGGAGGTCTCCTCTTATCCTGACTCGTTGAGACAAAATAGGAGTACAGAAAGAAATAAAGGAAAGAAGAGCAAGGTATCGTTCTACGTTCCGAGAACAAGACACAATCGAGTCCTCAGACACATGTATACAACAATTCAACCTTATGGACAGGTACATCAGAGAACTGCAGAGCACATGCAGCAAGACTGCCGTGTAGACAGGTACCTCAGAGAAGGCAAGACTGCAGTTTGGACAGGTACATCAGAGAACTGAAGAGCACATGCAGCAAGACTGCAGTGTGGACTGGTACCTCAGAGAAGGCAAGACTGCAGTTTGGACAGGTACATCAGAGAACTGAAGAGCACATGCAGCAAGACTGCAGTGTGGACTGGTACCTCAGAGAAGGCAAGACTGCAGTTTGGACAGGTACATCAGAGAACTGAAGAGCACATGCAGCAAGACTGCAGAGTGGACAGGTAACTCAGAGAAGGCAAGACTGCAGTTTGGACAGGTACATCAGAGAACTGAAGAGCACATACAGAAAGACTGTCGTGTGGACAGGTACCTCAGAAAACTGAAGAGCACATACAGCAAGACTGCCGTGTGGACAGGCAGCTCAGAGACCTGCAGAGTACATACAGCACGACTGCCGTGTGGATAGGAACCTCAGAGAACTGAAGAGCACATACAGCAAAACTGCCGTGTAGACAGGTACCTCAGAGAAGGCAAGACTGCAGTTTGGACAGGTACATCAGAGAACTGAAGAGCACATGCAGCAAGACAGCCGTGTAGACAGGTACCTCAGAGAAGGCAAGACTGCAGTTTGGACAGGCAGCTCAGAGACCTGCAGAGTACATACAGAAAGACTGCCGTGTGGATAGGAGCCTCAGAGAACTGAAGAGCACATACAGAAAGACTGCACTTAATATGATTTACTGAAGCAAACTCATCTGTGTAGTGAAACAATACTGGAAAGAAAAACTACACAGACCTTTGCGGGAGTTACAAAAGACAGAAGTTAATATAAGAGGCATAATTGAATTTCTATGAAATATTTCAAGCGAACAAAAGGAAGGAAGAATATTGGAAATATTAGTTGTCTGTTAATAACAGATAAATACAATTAACCCATTACGTTAGACATTCACCTTTCTTACAGCTTGTCTGCGAAAAATCTTACGTGTTCTGACCAAATACTATCTCTAACCAAGAGCTGCTCGCACAATGTCAACAAGAGAATATGAGCACCATCATCCGAAGATGACGCTGGAGATGGATTGGGCATGTGATGCGCATGGAGACAGGCTCCGACACGAGAACTACACTGAGATGGACTCTAGAGGGTAAACGAAAAAGTGGAAGATCCAAGACAACCTGGAGGAGAACGCTAGAGCAAGAACGGAAAGAAATGAATCATAGCTGGAACACAATACAGAGGAAGGCTATGAATAGAGAAGAATAATATGCCTTTGTTGCTGCCCTAAACGCCAAGAGCGTAACAGGCTAAAGAGAGAGAGAGAGAGAAAGAAATTATATATAGTCCCGCCACATCTAACAAAGACAGATAATCACACACACGCTAACCTACGCATTCTCGCGCACACATACATACACACGCACGCACACAATAGTATATAGAAGTAAGACAACAGACAAGATTGCAAGGGATGCTGTGTATTTGCAGAAAACAGAAAAGCAAAGTACATGTCAGAAATCTGTGAACTTCCTTGAAGGTTTTCTTAGAAAGGTTGCAAGAATTGAATAGGTCACACCGACTGTGTGTTACTGGGGCCCTCATACTCAGAGAATAGTAACACTGTGACCTACAAGACATCTAGACTACAGCTTGTACCATTCGCCTGTATGTTGTGGGGACTCACAAGGGGAGCAAAGAATAGTACCACTGCAACTGTAACACAAGACATGTCGTAAGAGGGTACTGAAGTAGGGTCATAGTAAATAAAAAGAGTTGCAGAAATCGGATATGCTGGCCTACTTGTAGGCGCATAACTGACACATCGCTCTTAAGCTCAGATCACATATAACTCACAATGAGTGGTTAACAAGTGGTGGATATGGAGCGTTTGAAGAAGAAGAAGAATAGCTCAAACAAAAAAGGGCATTCTGTAAGTGCTTTCTCCAACTTCAAATTGCATATGTTCCGCTGAAGCCAATTGTCAGATGCTGAAGTCATCATCAAATAGCTTGTCCTGAGCAGAACGTTGCTACCCTAACAGTCCTTCAGTATTTATCTCTTTCGCATAGGCTAGATGTCTCGTTTCTGTAGCCGTCACGCTCAAATCATTATAAAATAGTTTGTCCTGAGTAGATCTTTGTCACTTTAACTGTTCTTCAGAATTTCTCTCTCTCACGGGCCAGATGTCCCGCTTCTGCAGACGTATATTGACATCATCATCAAATAGCTTGCCCTGAGAAGAAGCATGCCACCCCAACAGTCCTTCGGAATCTATTTTTCTCTCATAGGTCAGATGTCCCTCTTCAACATCCGCCAGACTAATATCGTCATCAAATAGCTTGTCCGAAACAGAACTTTGCCAATCTAACTGTTCTTCAGACTTGATCTCGATCTCTCTCACGGGCCAGATGTTCCGCTTCTGCAGGAATCATGTTGAAATCACCATTAAATAGCTTGTCCTAAGCAGAACTTTTCCACCTTAACTGTGCCTTAAAATGTCTTTCTCTAATAGACCAGATATTCCACCTCTGTAGCAGTCAGGTTAAAATTATTTGCATCCTGTATCCATCTTCTCTGTGGTCTTCCTTTTCTTATCTTTGTAGAGATGCCTCCTTCCATAATGGTCTTCTCCAGCCCTTCCTGTCTCTTTATATGTTCATAATGCTTCCATATTCTCATTCTTATTTGTAGCATCAGCCAGTTTTCTTTGATTTTGATTTCTTTCTGTATAGATCTATTTGTTCTCTTCTCTATCCAAGATATACGAAGGACTCTTCTATAACACTTATATTCAAAAACGCATATACCATTTCCTTGTTAATTGTCCATGCTTCCCACTCATACGTTGTTAATGGGAATATGTATGCTCGTAGCATTCTGATCTTTGTTTTCCTATCAATTCTATTCTATACTGTTTTCAGTTGCTTAACATTTTGTAAAGCCATGTTTGTTCTTTTAATTTCCTTCATCCCATTTCCATCTTTTGTTAGAAATGAACAGAGATATTCAAAACTGTTCATATTATCTATATTTTCTGCGTTGATTAAGATTTCTTTTGTCTTGCTTGCATTTCTTTAACATTTATCAATATACTTGTTTTTGCTACAGTGAAATAAAGATTTTGATTTTAGCTTTTCTATTTCACTTCCATTATTAATTTCTCAATCCTTTTTTTGTTATGTTGACAGTAACATTATATCGTCATCATATCTTAGTTCAGGTATTTCTTTTCCTCCGATTATAAAAGGATCGTATTGTTCTTTTCTGCTATCTTCCAGATTCTGTTAGCGTTGAATAAAATTATTATTTCTGGTATTGTATCAGTTATGGCATAACATAATTTTCTTTGTTTTTATTTCTGTCCAACTTTTGCAACATACGAGTTATCGGTCAGGTTGTCTTGACTTTGTGGCGTAGAGGTTAATTATTCGCTTCTTGTTCTAAAGGTTCGTTCCCTCGTGGAGCCATCAAGATATGTTTCTAGAGATTCAGATCTCAGTGTAACTGAAATCGAGTTTCTAGTCCTATCGGGGACGACGTTCACTTCTCGTTACAAATGTACTCGATTAGCTCACTAAAGGAGTCATCGGAATTTTTTTCCAGATTCCTGATTTCAGTGTAGGTGAAATCGAGTCTCTAGTCCTATCGGAGACGGACGATAAAACGTAGGTCCTGTATTCAAGTTCAGAATGTAAAAAAAAACTGTTGGTAGTTCAAAATCGAGAACAGCAGGCTGAAAATCTGCTGCCCGTACCAAACTCATGAAAAAGACTTTAAAATGAAATTACTACAAAAAAGTTTCAGTATTTTCTACATCCAGGATTCTCGCCTGTGCTATGTAGTTCGTGCACTACCGCTGAAATCTTCGTTTAAAAAAGAAATCGTTGAGCACACTCTCCGAAGTGCAATGATGATGGTCCTACGAATCAATCAAAAAGCCCGTCTGCCCAGCGTGTTCGTAGCTCGTTGGACTACGGGTGACTATCCCTCTGTGTGTGCGGGTTCAACTCCTCGGGATGGCAGAAAAAGCCACAGATTCCCCAGATTTACGGTGTTCGTGGCACTGAACCGAAGGGTTACGATGTCCATGGCACCGAGCCGAAGAGCTGAAAGCTCAAGTGCTTCTGGATCGGACAAAAAACAAAAATGAATCAATCAATCGTGTTTTCAATTTTTTTTTCGTTATTCGTATATATTTCTTGCTACTGCTGCTGTGATCTTCCTGTGTACGAAGGAGATCGGAGCATACATTGCTATTCACCGAGGCCGAGCGTGTATTGTCGGGGATCGTAAGGGGAGAAAATAATATTTGTACTGAGACCTACAAGGCATGTCGTAAGAGGCGACTAATATAGGGACCTAGGGAAGCTACACTAGTAAATAAAAAGCGTTGCAGAAATCGGATGTGCTGGCCTACTAGTAGGTGCATAACTGGCACAACGTACCATTGCTCTTAGGTTCAGATCACATGTAAGTCAAAAAGATGTGATCGATATTGAGCGTTGGAAAATGAAGAAGAAGAAAAATTCATCGAAGTGCAATGATGATGGTCCTATCAATCAATCAATCAATCAATCAATCAATCAATCAATCAATCACTCAATTAATAAATCAATCAATCAAGCAATCAAGCAATTCCTTTCCCTGTTTTTCTCTCCCTCAGTCGCGTCTTCCAGCTCTGAATCTCCACTTATCCATCATTTCTTTCCCGTGGTCAAGAAAGATTGCATGACTGTGGAAACATGGGAGAGAAAATTAATCCAGTCTCTCAGACTGGCTTCATTAGGTTGCTGACCACTCATTAAGAACCGATACATGGCCAGGTAGTTTATTTCTGGATCTTTCGAAGTAAATAATCTGAACTCGTTTAATCACTGCATGCGATTTCTTCTCTGTCGACAGATTTCAGACGTGTTTGTCTGTCTCATCGGTGAAGACAGACAGATAAATAGGGAAATAAAGAAAGAAAAGACAGACAATGATAGACAGACAAAGACAGAAACAGAGAGGGGAAAAAGAGTCAGAGAGAGAGAGAGACATAGAGAGAGAGCTAGATAAAGTGAGAGAAACCGATAGAGGAAGACATAGGGAGTGACAGAGACGGATATAGGCACATAAAGACAGAGAAAGAGAGAGACACAGTGAGAGAGCGAAAGAGAATGAAAGACAGTTGGAGAGACAGACAGAGAGAGACATGTAGAGTGAGACACGCAGAAAAAGACAAGCAGAAAGAGAAAGACATTGAGAGAGACAGAAATGAAACAGACAGAGGAAGAGGGACAGACAAAGAGAGAGAAGAGAAAGATAGACAATGGGAGAGACAGAGAGAAAAACAGAGAGAGAGAGAGACAGACACAGAGACAGGCAGACAGAGAGAAAAACAGAGAGAAAGAGACAGACACAGAGACAGGCAGACAGAGAGAGACAGACATCGAAGAAGAAGAATTCACCAACGTGTAACGATGATGGTCCTATCAATCAATCAATCAATCAATCAATCAATCAATCTATTGATTAGTGCTCGTCTCTCATGCCAAAGGTACCAATTTCTCTCTGTCTGTCTCTCGTAGAAAGAGAGACAGACAGAGAGAGAAAGAGAGACAGACAGAGAGAGAAACGGAGACAGACAGAGAGAGAAAGATAAAGACAAACTAAGAGAGAGACAAACAGAGAGAAAGAGATAGAGATAACCAGACAGAGAGAAAGAGAGAAAAGAAATATAAAGATACTTGTTAGAAAAATACAATATTAACTATCATCTTCAACCCAAGGCCAGAGGTAATAAATCTCTTAACATTTTCTTTATAATGTCTGGATCATATGAGATCAAACAACAGCCATGTCAAGGCCAGCTGTAATAGATCGCCAACATTCACTGTCTATTGTCTGAATCAGATCCGATCCAGTAGCGTCTCTACATTTAAGGTCAACTGTCGCCCGTTTGTTGCCGGGGCGCGTAGGAGGCTGGGGGACAATAGTAAAACTGCGACCTACAAGGCATGTCGTAAGAGACGACTGATGTAGGAGACTAGGGAAGATATCCTAGTAAATAAAAAGCGTTGCAGAAATCGAATGCACTGGCCTACTTGTAGACGCATAACTGGCACAACGTACAATCGCTCTTAGACTCAGATTACATACAAATCACAAAGAGTGGATAACAAGTGGTAGATATAAATAGTTCAAAGAAGAGGAAGAAAAAGGCCAACTGTGATAGATCTTCAATATTCATCGTCTATCATCTGAATCAGATCAGATCAACCATCGTCTCTGCATGTGAGGCCACATGTAAGACCAAATGTAAGGCCCCATGTAAGACCACCTGTTAGGCCACATGAAAGACCACCAATAGGGCAACATGTAAGACCACGTACAAGACCACATGTAAAACCCCATGAAAGACCACTTTTAAGGCCACATTAAATACCACTTGTTAGACCACATGTAAGACTACATGTAAGGCTGAGCAAAGTAAGGGCAAATATGGGGTTTCTGTTGCTATGTGCTTAAACCGAAACCTTATGTGCCCAAGGTCGTGTGATCGAATCCGGACCGTCATACGCTGAAGGGCTCAAGCAGTGGCGGCTCGTCATTATGTGTCATTGGGGCCGGGCACCACCAACAATAATATATAACGTGCATTTATTATTTTATAAATTAAAATATAGCAACCAAAAACCATGATTTATCCGGAAAAAATGTCTGGCCCACCAACAAAAATTATCACGAGCCGCCACTGGGCTCAAGATAATGTTGAAATACTTTGTGCTACTCTGGACAACTACATGCAATTGATAACAAGCTCATGGTAGGATATCCTATTTGTTTATGACCTTTGTAACTAAGGCGACCCTGAAACGAACTTTGCTGAGAGACTCAAGAAATATAGATCCCAGTTCTATGGAGGAGATTGAGCGATTTGCCCAGGATAAAGCAGTATGGAGAAATTACTTGCAGGCCCTACGTAACGTATAACGGTACAAGAGGAATTATTATTATTTATATGACCTTTGTGACAACGTTCAATGGTAGAAGAGCTTCTTCTTCTTCTATCGCTCCATTTCGACCACCTGTTTAACCACTCTTTGTGAATTGTATGTGGTCTGCATCTAAGATTGATTGTTCGTTCTGTCAGTTATGCGCCTAAAAGTAGGATAGCGCTTCCTATTTCTACGACGCTTTTTATTTACTAAGGTAGCTTTCCTAGGCTTCTACCTCAGTCGCGCCTTGTAGGTCGCAGTGTTACTATTATTTTCTCCCCCTGTGAGACACAGCAACACACGGGTGAGATAGAAGATGTAACAAAGGTGGTCTTGAGGATTAATTTAACAGTGAACTACAAGACTCCGATCAATCCTGTGTTAAAACGAATGTGTGAATAGGGAACAGAACAGCTGTCTATGAAGAGAACAGTGTCAATATCCGTCTATGATTAAAAGTATTGTCTCCTTTGTGATTGTGTTTTGAATGTTTGAAGTCTTCACAATATGAAGAGTTCTGTTCAACAATACTTTTACCACAGCTGGCAACTTCTTCTTCTTCTTCTTCTTCTTCTTCTTCTTCTTTCTTCTTCTTCTTCTTCTTCTTCCACTATTTACTTCTTTAAAGAAGTGTTGAGGGAGGGGGTATAGTGATCTTGTGCGTACTTGTTCTAAAGTACTTTGTGGTCCGCGTGTTGCTGGAGCTCGAAAGGGAGAAAAAAATAGTAACATTGTGACCTAAAAGCATGTCGTAAGAGGCGACTGAGGTAGGGTCATAGGGACGCTCATCATCATCAGGTGCCGTGCCGGCTGGAGTAGGCGATCATGGATCTCCACAAATCTCTGTCGTTGGTGTTTGCTATCAACTCAGATGTTGACGCTCTACCGTGCCATGAAGTTAGGTCTATCCAAAATTTTCTCTCTCTGTCTTCCTCTGTCTCGTCTACCCTAGATTTTACCGGTTGTCACAATGTGTTCTAAGCCTTCCCTCCTCATCCCATGCCCAAAAATGATGACTGCCTCTTTCTTATATTGATAAGTCTTCTCATAGGGAAGCTACCCTAGTAAATAAAAAGGATCGCTTAAATCAGATGTGCTGACCGACATAAAGTACAATCGCTTTTAGGCTCAGATCACATAGAAATCACAAAGAATGGATAAGCCAAGTGGACAATATGGAGCATTTGAAGAAGAATAAGAAAATAAGGCACTTTGTAAGCTGTAATTTATTTTCTGAAGGCTGTTCGTGATGCCGTCGCTCCATCTTTTGCGTGGTCTTTCTCTTGCTGTGTACTCGTTATACAGGGTGTTCAAGATAAAGCAGCATGTGAATGGAGCTAATCTGGCATATATTTATGAAAATGAGTAGGTTCAGTTATGACGTAGTATAGGTCAAGGTTGTGTGACGGTATGTAATTGCAGTGCGGGAAGGGGCTGTTAAAGTTTCGGGATTTCGGTGGTGGTTGATGAGATGTTATTAAAGTGATGGTGGTCAAACAACGTTACAGAACACAAACTCCGTCTGGTAGATTTCATATATATTTATTTGATGTTATCCCTCTAGACATAAAACACGTCCATTCCTTAATCGTGTTTATGTTGGTCTCTCTATGTTTACTAATCGTTACTAAGCAGTCACTACACAACTACGTCGATTAGTTTCCTTACGTCAATGTCTCGTTTTAGTGTTGCCATTCTGCCCTCAGGGGACTGGCTACTACAGGGCACAGCCAGGCTTTAGCCCAGGCCATACAACTGGACGGGTATTCCCTGACCTAGATAAGAAAAGGGATCTGGAAATTACAGATGTTTGATAGAACACTGCACGTTATTTTTGCAATTTTACTCAATTCTGTGAGTCTATGGTTATTTATTGGTGAAAAATATTTATAATATTGATATTCCTTATTAGTAAACTTAACTTGTTGCATAATATGACTTTGAGTTAGCATTTTGTGTTGATTTTAAAATGAATTCGTCTATATACACCAATACTGGAATGCAAGGTCCCGTGGTGTAGGTGGGGTCTGATTTCCCACAATTCTTACCTGAGCCCGAAGGCCCAGTAGTTTATAGTTGGCTCTGTACAGGGCGATGAACAAATGTGACGTAGGACGAGCTAGTCAGAACCGGTTTAAATAGTAAATAAACACCACGCAATATGTAACTGGCAACTTTCGATTTGTCAATGGGGCTGTTTTAATCTTTGAAAACCCTGTACTATTTCAGCGTGCGATACGATATCAGAGCATTGTTGTCAGGTGTTCAACCCATTTAATCTGTTGTTCCTTTATGAATTGCATGACTTGTTTCATATCCATCCTTCTGATTTTATTTCTGATGGTATCTAATATTGTCATACCTGCAGATCGTCTAACTCACACATTCTTCTTCATTATGTTCCCGCTCATTAACTGCTGTCATTGACATCATTCGCCTACGAAAAGTTACCAACAACACCAGAACAGACAGAGTCACCAACATCAGCATAAGAAAGAAAGTTGGCACATAACCTTGCTTGAATTACATTAAAAAAAACAAGGAACGAAGTGGTTTGGCCACTTAATAAGACTGCAACCACATTTCACTCTATACAGAGTCTTCTACAACAGAAAATCAGGAAAGAAGGCGAGAGGAAGACCACAAAAAGATGGTTAGATTGCAGAGCAGAATCCTGTCAAATAGCAAAAATAACAATCACACAAGACACCAAAACAGCGCAAGACAAAAACAGAAAACCGCGACACTGGACAATAACCCGGTAACAGTGTAACGAAAAAGAAGAAAAAGAAGATTTTCAGTATTCAACAACTGACAAATTTAATTCTAATAGACACGTTGGACAGTATGATTTTTCCAAATATAACCCTATTCTTTCATTACCAGCTTAGATAAACTTACACTGGACAAAGATTTCCAGCAAACATTGCAGACCTTTCTAGATAAGACAAGAGCTAACAAATCGATCCAAGCTAAGCTGGACATAATAACAGTTTCGGATTACCTCATTTCCACATCATCACCACACAACCTTTAACTCTTAATGTCATCATCATCAACATCAGGTGCCGTGCGGCCCTATAGGGTTAACATGACTAATGGGGAGGTATTAAATAAGGTCACGCCCGAGTGGTTACCGGAGCCCAAATAGTAACACTGTTACCTGCCACGCATGTCGTAAGAGGCGAGTAAGGAGGTGGGGAGTGGGGCTAGCTACCCCACACCGTAACAAAAAACAACACTAGATGGCTACAGAGCGGAGAGTGAACCGAGTAAACGCTGGCTGAAACCGGGCACATGGTCGAAGGATAAGCACCAGAGCTACAAATGGTGCTGAAGATGTGACGTAAAACACACCAATGCTAAGGCTGCATGAATCAGATTTCTACATGAATAGAATTTATGGGAAGGTCTGGTACATCGGTCTGGACCGCCCGAGTGGTTACCGGGGTTCAAATTTGGGGTGTAAAGAATAGAACCACTGTTACCTGCCACGCATGTCGTAAGAGGTGACCAACTAGGTTTGGTTGAAATCGGATGCACATGTCCTAAACGTGTAGAAGTCTATGCGTTTAGGGCCTACCAAACCAATGTGTAACGTATACACGTTCTTGGCAAAGATCAAACATATCACAAAGAGCGTTTACAATTGGCGTAAAGAACGAACGCAAAGAAGAAGATCGGTCTGGGCGGTGATCGCGAGAGAGAGATTGAGGTCAAGACACAGAGTAAGCTTATAATCAATATAAGAAAGAGGCAGTCATCATTTTTCGGACATGTGATGAGGAAGGGAGATTTAGAACACATCGTGACAACCGGTAAAATTCGAGGGTAGACGAGACAGAAGAAGACAGAGAGAAAAAATGTTGAATAGCCCGACTTTATGGCACGGTAGAGCGTCAACATCTGAGATGATAGCAAACACAAGAAACAGAGATTTGTGGAGATCAATGATCGTCCACGCCAGCCGGCACGGCACCTGATGATGAATGTTGCTATTAAAATTACTTTATTACTATTAGTATTGTAATTGTCACATTACGATCGCGCCTCTACAGACATTAGTCAGATAGACAATATCTTACGTAACCTGCCACTGACCCTTTCCGATTGACCAGCCTATCGGTAACCTAATAGTCTTCCTATTTCCTGTCCTCTCTATCATTCACGAGATGCTGACCAAGAAGCCACGCAGGTACGTATGCCAGTATCTCTTGATTCAGATCATTTGTTAATATCATGTTTTAGTTCATTTAGTTTTTTGTGTTCTTGATAAAGGTCTTAAGCACCGAAACGTTGAGTGTAGTTTTTTTTTTTTTCATATCTTATAATTTATTTTTCCTTCTTATGTAATACTGTACATACCAGTCTTTGCTCTATCGCCTATACGTTTATATTGCGATCGCACTGTTTGATTCTGAACACTACTTTGCTAGCGCATTCCCGCCATGTTTGGTCGGGTATTTTCCGGTTTCGTTTGCCGAGCTACTGAGTTAGTGCTTGAGCAACACTGTGAGCTGTGACTGTTACATGGAATGCTTTTTGCTCTGTCAACCGTGCGTTTGTTGTGTGTATTCAGAAAATGGCGGACAGCGGTTATGACGAACAAGCTCAATCTGCCGTATGCAGTTATATTGCGAGTGTAGAAAGCTGGATTTTGTCATGATTGATGTTCCCTTCGACAAGAATTGCAATTCAAGTGATGAACAGTTTTGTGTTGCTACATTCGCGACGGCCATATGCATATTATGCGGTGCAGGTTGCTTTTGTGGCGGTACGCGGCTGTTTCATTCTGGAATTAGTTCACACAGGAAACATTTCACAGTTGTTAGCATTTCATTGGCACAGGGACGGAGAAATTATGGGGTGACCCGTTGCAGTGAAGTTGGAACCGTACTTATGAACTATGAACTATGAATTGCGATCGCACCTCTACAGCCATTAGTCCATAGATGCGGTTCATGGGCATCACAACCACAACAGGTCCTAATGAGCCTTCCCCAGGGATCACCACTCTCGCCAGTCCTGTTCAATGTATACACCGTCGGGGTAACCAGCACACAAAGGGTCGGAGTTGGCAGAACAATGTCGTACGCCGATGATATTCTGGTGTATCGCATGGGCAAGGACAGAAATGAGATCGCATCTGCATTACAGTGTGAGCTGAATAGGATTGGTGACTGGTGCAATGAATTCGAAGCGAATGTGAACCCAGCAAAGGCCTCTCTAACATGGTTCTCTCTTAACACTCACATAGTAAAGACACCTACCCCGGTTGTCAGCATGTGTAACAAAGACATTGACAGAACCGAAACACTAAAGTATCTTGGAATAACAGTTGACAGAAGCCTGTCATTTAAGAGCCATGTTGAGAACGTAATCATAAAGGCAAGAAAAGGGCTAACCGCTCTCAAAGTTATGGCGGGGGCGGATATTGAGCAACGCCTACTACTCTTTCTTTATCAAGGACTAGTGCTGAGCGTGGTGGACTATGGCCTTGGTCTTCTAACAGTAAGCAGAACATCGCTGGATAAGTTAGAAAGGATCCAAAATGAAGCGATGAGGCTTATACTCGGTTGCACACGTGACACTTCTTGTGAGGCAATGCGCTATGTCCTTGGATTGCCAACGATGGCCACGAGACACAAAGTCGCACAGGTAAAAGCGTATCTGAGAGTTTCTGCGGACACAAATCATCCTCTGCACAAATCCATAAATGAGAACAAGGAAGGCGATTGAAGAGAGGTCGATCCTGGATGGCCGAGGCAGAGGATATTATTAAACAGGTCTGTACTCTAGATGAGCTGAGGCACGGTGACGAATGGATGCCTATATCAGAGGATATGACTGCTTACGCCAGGGTTATCAGCACACTTGGACGACGCTGTAGAGAATGGGCCCCGGGCGTCGTCAATGCAGAAATTCTTGCACTCGTGGATCAGCACTCCCACCCAGGTGATATCATTATCTACACCGATGGCTCTGTCAAGCGTGGCACCAGATCATCGTGGGCTTACTCAGCACAACGAAACGGTCGCACACTTCATGAGGACTGCGGGGCTTTCGAGACAACGACATCGAGCATGACTATGGAGATCACCGCTGCCTCCAGGGCTCTGTCATGGGTGGCTGAGCAACAGGTTACCCATACGATCATCATATCAGACTCGATGAGTATGCTTCAACTGATTGCATCTGGAAGTATGCGGGTGGAATGGGTGAACAGCATTCGGAGATCACATCTCAAGAAAATGACTTGGCTGTACACGCCTGGACATGCTGGAGTGCGGGGTAACGAGCGTGCTGACTCTCTTGCAAACAGTGCCCCGACTCAAGTGGGCAGAAGCATGGACAGAGCCGATATCATCAATGCGGTACGCTCTCAATTGTGTGACATGGGCGGGTCTCAGACACTGGAACGAGTTCGAGAATTAGGTGTTAAGTTTGGACATGCCAGACAGTGTCGTCTTCGTGGTAGAGAGAGAAGATATAGTAATCAACTTCTCATGGGTACTGTGAGCAAATGGACTTTGGGATGGCTGCTGCAACGGAGGACAGAGCACGAATGGGAATGCCCAATGTGCCATGACGTCGATCGCATAACATAACATAACATAACATTTTCGGTCCACCGCCCACTTTTCAAGACATAAACTTTGTAACGCCCCCCTCCCTATTATAACATTTTGCCAACGCCCCCCATATATATATATACATATATGCATGCTCTGTTTTCACTTTGAATTAGAAAATTGACATATATTTATGTCATACATGGTCAATTTTCAAATGATTTTATACATGAAATAGAAAATTGATGCAAAAAATGGATCGTGTAAAATGGGCATAAGATGAATTAAAATGCAGAATTACAATTTTTAATGATTATTCAAAAGAAAAATCAAGAAAAGAACTCCCCCCAATTCCTTCTGAACCCACCATCGCCCCCCTGGAAGGTTTCAGTGCCACAGGGGGCGGTACCGCCCACTTTGGGAAACGCTGCACAAGTCAGATACATATATTTATCTCTCTCTTGTACCTTTATATATGTTTCATATTACGATCGTATCTCTACAGTCATTAGTCAGATACAGACATATATCTTCTTCCCGTACATTTATATACGTTTCATATTGACTGTAAGTAATATCTCCATACCGCTCTATCCTGGGCGACTAGCTCAATCTCTTCCATGGAATTGAGTCCCAATATCTTTTTGCCGGTTATTGACACAAATCATTTGTTGAGGATTTGCATACTCGCAAAAAAAACCAAAAAAACACAAGTTGTAAAAATGTGGACATACAAATTAAAATCTTAACAGGAATTAGCCATCAACCACAGTAAATGAGTTGTGGATTTATAGGCACCACTAATACGTTCGATTGTTTGCCATTGCTTTCTGAACGTTGAGGTCTGTCTATACCGTTCGTAAAAGTCCGCGCGAATAAATTTGCTTCAAAACTGCAGGCGGCGGAGATTGAACAAGGTAATCTTGGATTGGCTATACTACCATCACATGCCTACAATAATTGACGCTTAGAGCGCAGATCACGAGGTAGGCCAAGAACACGATGGACAGATAAAATCTCAGAGTCCCTGCGAAAGCATGGACTGACAACGTCAAGCGCAACACACCTGGAACAAGATATAAAACTAAATCTCCCCACGACGCTTCACTGCAAATGTGGTTAAGATAAGATAAGATAAGACTCTTGGATTGTGATCGAGCTCACTATCACTCAAGCTACAGACGCCCACATAATCCAAAAAAATTAATTAATTGCATATCCTTTACAGGACTTTGCGAATCAACACCAAATTTTTATAACGCTGTTTGTGATTTTTCTAGGCATTATTACGTTCAGTAGTTTGCCATTACTTTCTGAACGGGTGGTGCGATCGAAACAATTTGCAACCAAACTGTCCAGAGCGTGATTCGAACTCAGAACGTCGGGGTTAATAGACCGAGTCACTATCCCCTAAGTCACAGACGCCACCCCGCATAATAAAGCTTAGTAAAATTCATAGCTCTGAAATAAGTTCAAGGGAATTGAGATCTAAATCTTTTGTTATTTTTCTTCATCTTCTGCATTCTTTCCTCTCACCACTTGTTTGCCACTCTTTGTGGTCTGTAAGAGGGTTTTGGCTGTGTCTACGCCAGCGGGTATTTGTTTTTCAAACATAGTGATCGATCGCCTTCTTGAGTAAAGTTTGATGAAGATCAAAGTTATACAGGGAACTGTTCTCCTCAGCGCTGGCGCAGTCAAGTGGTTGTAACGTTTGATTCAAAATTGAAAAAAAAGATCTAACTTGCCTTTTGATTGTGACACAATTCACTGACCCCCAACTGAAATTGCGTATTTTATTCTTTAAGTTAAGCAAGCGTAAAGTTAACGAGAAATTGAGTCTACGATCTAAATAAACTTCCAAGGAAATGGAAAAACCTAAAATGAATATAAAAATACATGGAGAATTACTACATCAAGTAAAATATTTCTTATATCTTGGTCAGATGATAACAGATGATGGCAGATGTATAACAGAAATTAAAAAGAGAATAGGAATGATCAAGGGTAATTTCAATAGTATGAGAAAGTTACTGACATCCAAACAAATCACAAACAAGCTAAAAATGAGAATGATCAAATGCTATATATATCCTATATTACTGTATGGCTCGGAAACATGGACAATGAACAAGCAGAAGACAGAATTGATGCATTTGAGATGTGGATATATAGAAGAATAGGCAGAGTTTCATGGACAGAAAAACAGACAAATAAATAAGTTTTAGGAAAACTAGGCATGAAGAAACAATTATTAAGAGAAATAAAATTCAGATATGTAAAGTATTTTGGACACATAAAAAGACATGACACCATGATAAAACATTTACTAGAGGGAAAGCTGAGGGGAGAGCTAGAGGAAGACCGAGAGATAAGTGGGAGAGAAACTTTAAGAAATGGACAGGTTACAGTCTGGCAGTGTGCAACACCAAGGCGAAAGACAGAGAGATAAGTGGGAGGGAAACTTTAAGAAATGGACAGGTTACAGTATGGCAGTGTGCAACACCAAGGCGAAAGACAGAGAGATAAGTGGGAGGGAAACTTTAAGAAATGGACAGGTTACAGTATGGCAGTGTGCAACACCAAGGCGAAAGACAGACGATGCAGGAGATTCATTGCAGCCAACCTTCGATGTAGAGACGACACCTGATGATGATGATTTAAACTCTAAATACTAAAGCTTAACGCTGTGGGGTGTCGACCACCACCAAACCAGCAACTGCAAAGCTGTGCTAACAATGTACAAATGCGTACAAATGTTCTGGTACGATGTTTGTTTCTCTGAAATGATACGTTCCTAAATTTGTGTATTCAAAACAGATGAGACTGCAGTAAAACTATTTGATTGGCAAAACACGTAATTAAAAAGTACTGTAGTTTACAAATTACAAAAACAATGACAAAATACAGCAACGTTTCGACCAACAAGGCCTTTATCAAGCAAACGAACAACAGGAGTGTCAAATTAAAAAAAAAACAAATGAACGACCAAAAACAAATGCTTCTCTTTTTTATTTTAAATTTTTGTATAATTTTGTGCGATGTTCTTATTTGTCCTCTCCCTAGTCTATGACGGCCCTGACGTTTAGACCAGCAACAAATAAGTTATAAGTACACAAATCAACTATAAGCCTTAAACATCAAACGGTAGTTGTTGGGGGTCCCTGTGGCTAAGTGGTTAATCCCTCACCTCCCATTTCCGAAAGCCATGGGCTCGAATACGGACTGCGACGTTCTCTTCACAGATGTATTTTTTAAAGAGACCCTTAGGATTTTTGCCGAAGCTACGGAGTTCCTGCTTGTGCAATACTCTCGGCATATGGTGTGCTATTTCTGAGAAGAGGAACCGAACCATATGGGGTAATATCCGGTACAATGAAGTCAACCCTTCGGTCGTAGACCCTTAAACGCTAGTCGGTGTCTAATCTTTGATACAGTATAATTATCAACCATACGACAACTTACACTTTTAAAAAAAAAATTACTAATATATTCTTGTAGAGCATTGGTTCCCAAAATTGGCGGAACCGCCCTCCAGTGGGCGCTGAAGCCTTTCAGGGGGGTTCAGAATCATTTGGGGGGAGTTTTCTTTGGTGATTTTGCGATTGAATAATCATTAAAAATTCACCTTATGCCCGTCTTCCACGATCCATTTTTTCATCAATTTTCTATTTCATGTATATAATCATTTGAAAATTGACCATGTATGACAGAGATATATATCAATTTTCTATTTCATGTATATAATATTTTGAAAATTGACCATTTATGACATAAATATACATTAATTTTCTATTTCATGTATATAATCATTTGAAAATTGACCATGTATGACAGAGATATACATTAATTTTCTACGCCACAGTGAAAATAGAGCATATGCATATATATATATGGAGAGGGGGCGTTGGCAAACTGTTATAATTGGGAGGAGTGTTACAAAGTTTATGTTGTGCAAAGTGGGCAGTGGGCAGTGGGCCGAAAGAGTTTGGGAATCTATGTTGTAGAGCTATGCATTTAAAAAAAAAAATCTGAAATTTTGCATTTATATATTCTTCTATAATTTAGCTTTCTTGCAAAAATTATTTTTGGGCGAAACTATGTATTTTTAAAAGCTTATTATCAGTATAAGAAAGAGGCAGTCATTATTTTTCGGGCATGTGATGAAGAGGGGAGGTTTAGAACACATTGTGACAACCGGTCAAATCGAGGGTAGAGGAGACAGAGGAAGACAGAGAGAGAAAAAATTGTGGATAGCCTGACTTCATAGCACGGTAGAGCGTCAACATCTGAGATGATTGCAAACACCAACGACCGAGATTGTGGAGATCTATGATCGCCTACGTCAGCAGGTACGGCACCTGATGATGATGTATTTTTATATTCCTTATTGGTTGTGAATGTCGTTTGAGCTTCCTGTTATTAAAGACAGTCTGAACTCTTTTGTTGCTTTAAGCCGATTTACTAGTTCTATGTGGATCTGACATTTAATGAGATTGGAATACAAACTAGAGAATGCTAACCCGAAATAAATCCTTGCAGAAGACGGATACACCAGGTCGTAAGGCGCATAACATGGTGGAGCGACATCTCAAAATGAGAAATGAGATTACGAATTCTACTGTCGCCGATCAACCTCGAAGATTTAGCCACGCAGTAAGAATGTCAGACCTACCATCACGAGGGTGGCCAAAATTTACTGCGGGAAGAGGTCGGCACAAACAGGAAAGCAGAAATCATATGAATTATATCCTACAGAACTGCCCACAGTATGCATGCTTGAGAAGAAAGAGGTGGCCCACTTACACTAGCGTCCAAGACAAACTGTATGATGTGGCTGATAATCTGAGGCAGACGGCTGCCTTTATTAGAGAATCCGAAATCCCAATCTAGTGAGAACGGAGAAGACAAACTGTATCGCGTGGCTGATAATCTGAGGCAGACGGCTGCCTTTATTAGAGAATCCGAAATCCCAATCTAGTGAGAACGCAGAAGACAAACTGTATAGCGTGGTTGATAATCTGAGGCAGACGGCTGCCTTTATTAGAGAATCCGAAATCCCAATCTAGTGAGAACGCAGAAGACAAACTGTATGGCGTGGCTGATAATCTGAGGCAGACGGTTGCCTTTATTAGAGAATCCGAAATCCCAATCTAGTGAGAACGCAGAAGACAAACTGTATCGCGTGGCTGATAATCTGAGGCAGACGGCTGCCTTTATTAGAGAATCCGAAATCCCAATCTAGTGAGAACGCAGAAGACAAACTGTATGGCGTGGCTGATAATCTGAGGCAGACGGCTGCCTTTATTAGAGAATCCGAAATCCTAATCTAGTGAGAACGCAGAAGAACAAGAAATACAACCAACCACCAATAACAGCATAGAATAAAAACAGATCAGGTACTAGAGCTAAAGGAAGACCAAGAAAAAGATGGAGAGACATTATCAAAACTAAACAAAATAAACACATACCACAACAACTGGCACTGAAACTCAAATTTAAGCTTCCACCCCTATGCTTAACAAACTGATTAGCTAATTAATGGATAAAAAAGGATTGTGGCTGAATTAAATTTAGGTCCCATTTTTCTATTTTCAAATGTGTGTATAAATATAGCTGCAGTATTTTTAATTATTAACAGATTTTCACGAGTAATATACCATTTTGTAAGTAAATGAAGGAATTTTCTTATCAAAAGCAAATAGCTCAAACGAAAGCAGCTTTTATGAAAATAAAGAACACACTATGCGTGAACTCACTACCAATGACATTGTGAAAACGAGTACTCCAGTGCTATATTGAACCAATTCTTATGTATGGCAGCGAATCATGGACACTGAACAAACAATCAATACCATCATTGGAAGCCACAGAGATGTGGTTTTACAGAAGAATGTTGAGAATTCCATGGACAGCAAAGAAAACAAACGTGGAGGTTTCAAATCAGGTCTGCACACAAAGAAACCTTATCAAAAGAATAAGAATCCGACAATCAAGTTTCTTCGGGCATATAATGCGAAGAGAAGGTTTAGAACATTTGGTGACTACAGGTAAAATTCAGGGAAGGATTGATCGCGGAAGACAGAGGGAGAAGATGTTGGATGGCCTGACATCATGGTTCGACAAAATATCGACGTCAGAACTGATTACATTCACCAAGCAAAGAGAGTTGTGGAGAGACATGATCGCCTACGCCGGCAGGCACGGCACTTGATTGATTAAAAGCAAATATATCGCGGCGCTACCACCTGCTAATAGCAGCCAATCAGTTAACGGCAAGAGTGGACAACCAGTTCTATAATCCATCCGGGGGAAATTCAATAGACCAGCGTTTCCCAAACTGGGGTCCGTGGATCCCCTGGATGTCCGCAAGGTACTCACATGGGGTCCTCAAGCGCTTGGCAATTTTTTATAATCTTTGACATTTCAAACAGAAAATATTTTTTTAAATGTATAACAAAAGTGGTAAACTAGTTCCGCATCGAAATCAAAGGTCCCAGACTAGTCTGGAATCTAAATGTCTGACAGGACAAAATGAAACATCATTTTGTTTCCCGCAATCCGAGAACATTGTTTACTATTGTAACACAAAGATAATTCATTACTGTCCATTTTCATATATAGAAACTTTTGGGTGTCCGTGGCAGCAACATGTATTTAAAAGGGTGTCTGCGGTAATGCAAAGTTTGGGAACCACTGCAATAGATAATAAATACTAATTTTATTCCTTTTAATGATGACGCACAGTCAGTATGCAGTCTAGTTTAGTATACAGTCTAGTTTAGTATACAGTCTAGTTTAGTATATAGTCTAGTTTAGTATAGTCTAGTTTAGTATAGTCTAGTTTAGTATATAGTCTAGTTTAGTATAGTCTAGTTTAGTATAGTCTAGTTTTGTATATAATCTAGTTTAGTATATAGTCTAGTTTAGTATATAGTCTAGTTTAGTATAGTCTAGTTTAGTATATAGTCTAGTTTAGTATACAGTCTAGTTTAGTATAGTCTAGTTTAGTATAGTCTAGTTTAGTATATAGTCTAGTTTAGTATACAGTCTAGTTTAGTATACAGTCTAGTTTAGTATAGTCTAGTTTAGTATAGTCTAGTTTATTATAGTCTAGTTTAGTATATAGTCTAGTTTAGTATACAGTCTAGTTTAGTATACAGTCTAGTTTAGTATATAGTCTAGTTTAGTATACAGTCTAGTTTAGTATAGTCTAGTTTAGTATATAGTCTAGTTTAGTATATAGTCTAGTTTAGTATACAGTCTAGTTTAGTATACAGTCTAGTTTAGTATACAGTCTAGTTTAGTATACAGTCTAGTTTAGTATAGTCTAGTTTAGTATATAGTCTAGTTTAATATATAGTCTAGTTTAGTATATAGTCTAGTTTAGTATGCATTGCAATATACATACGTCTGAAGATGAACTTGAGTTATCGTTTTTTCTTTGTTTGTTATCTAGAGGGATAAAGCCTGCCCAGCGAGTTCGTAGTGCGTTGGACGACGGGTGACAAGACCCCTGTGAGTGTGGTTCAATTCTGCGGGCTTGTAGAAAAGCCACAGGTTCTCCAGATTTAAGGTGTTCGAGGCACTGAACCGAAGGGTAACGATGTCCATGGGACCACTGGACAAAAAAAAAAAAAAAAAAGCAGAGACACGCCCCTTTCCTTTCAACGATCCTCTTATTGGTTATATCAGAGCATGTAGACCAACGCAACACCTATTGTCTCCTGAGACAAAGAGGCCAATGATGATGATGATGTAGACCAGTGTTGTCCTTCGTTATTGGTCTTGTTGTGCAGCAGTATACGTCTGAGAATGTTGTCATCATCGTTTGTGATGGACGGATATTGTTTTGAAATTCTGATTAGTGATAAAGTGGGCGTATAAAATAGGACGCTAGGAATGTATCATAATAGCGCCATGGCGCCCAGATACCGTGCTGTAGAGCACTGGTGTAGCACTGGTGTAGCACTGACGTAGCACTGGTCTTGCACTGGTGTTGCACTGTTGTAGCACTGACGTAGCACTGGCGAAGCACTGATGTAGCACTAGCGTATCACTGGCCTAGCACTGGTGTAACACTGGCCTAGCACTTGTGTAGCACTGGTGTAGCACTGCCATAGCACTGACGAAGCACTGGTCTAGCACTGGCGTAGCACTACCGCAGCACTGGCGTAGCATTGGCCTAGCACTGATGAAGCACTGGCCTAGCACTGGCGTAGAACTAATGTAGCACTGGTATAATCCAAAACATATGAAAAAATAAGAATTAACACTTTTCAGAGAATTCAAGAATTACAGAGAGGAAGGGTTAGCATTTGATAAGC
The DNA here is from genome assembly GCA_020796225.1 of Arion vulgaris. NCBI lineage: Eukaryota > Metazoa > Mollusca > Gastropoda > Stylommatophora > Arionidae > Arion > Arion vulgaris. The sequence continues at coordinate 5,117,698 of CM036777.1, read as the reverse complement.
AAGGATATTAGCTGTCAGAAACACATGGTCACAAGAGGGTTAAACTATGAAACCCGAGGCATGCCATTTATGTTTGGTTTTACGGCTATTTATTGTTCAAATGAAAATGTGGGAATTTATATTCTGAAGTTTCCGAAACGGAATAGAATGGAGGACAGTGGCGGCTGCTCGTCATTAAGGGCCAGTGGGGCCCCACCACAAAAATGTGTAACGTGTATTTATTATTTAATAAATTAAATTATAACCTAACCCAAAGCCATGATTTTCCGAAAATTTGTGTCTGGCCCCACCAACAAAATCGATTACGAGCCGCCACTGATGGAGGGTATTGATCTACGGGGTAGACTAATAGGTTCTCAGTTCTCTAAGTCTACTTGGATGTGCATATTGCGTACCGCAGTAATATAGTGATTAAAACATCCAAGCATTAACATGGCAGTCAAATGACAACTGATAAACTGCATATTTATTCCAACTCTCTGCTATCAGTGCCAAACATGGCCCCTGACTAAGACACAAGAAAGAAAGATTACTACATGTGAAATGAGATGTCTACGAAAAGCTGTCAACGTTACAAGGCGAGATAGAGTGAGAAACGATAATATCAGAAGCATCGTTGGTACTATACAATGCATACAGTACATCGAGAATCAAAGATTCAAGTGGTTCGCCATCTAATGAGAATGGAACCACATTTACTACCATCACGTGCCTATAATAATCGACACTCAGGGCGCAGAGCACGAGACAGGCCAAGAACACGATGGATAGATAACATTTCAGAGTCCCTGCGAAAGCATGGACTGACAACGTCAAGCGCAACACACCTGGCACAAGATAGGAAACTAACTCTCCCACGACGCTTCACGGCAAATGTGGTTAACATAAGATAAGATAAGCAATATAGTGAGCGTAATGAACTCCCCTTCTCGGGCTAGTGGTTCACGTTCAATTCTACAGTAAGTGTGACATTTTTTTCCTTACCGTAATGACTCTCAGGTCGACCCAGTCTTATATGGCTACACAGGACACGCACTCTAAAGTAAAGATGACCGACGTGATGTTGACCACATCATACATCATGTGACGGTGGTCAAGGAAATTTACGGACCAAACACCGTATTACCATACATACTTCAAGGTATGAGAATGGACACTTGCATTCCCACATTATGAATTCAAGCGTAGCCAAGACTGCTTTTTGCGTGTAGCCTGCTTTCATTTTAATCAGTGTCGCCCAACATACAGGTGTGCCTTTTCCGAGTTCAGAGGTATTTCCGATAACAATCATAGGGTCTCTGGAAAATATACACTCGTGAACAGAACGGCGCTGTCCGGGTTCCAATCCATAACCTCGCCCGAGTGGTTACCGGGGCCCAAATTGAGGTGTAACGAGTAGAACTACTGTTACCTGCCTCGCATGTCGTAAGAGGCGACTAAGAAGGTATAGCGTGGGGCTAGCTACCCCACACCGTAAAAAACACTAGATGTCTGCAGAACGGAGAGCGAACCGAGTAAACGCTGGCTGAAACCGGACACATCGCCGAAGGAAAAGCACCAGAGCTCCAAATAGTGCTGAAGTTGTGACGTAAAACACACCAATGCTAAGGCTGCATGGATCAGATTTCCACATGAATAGAATTTATAGGAAGATCTGGTACATCGGTCTGGGCGGTGATCGCGAGAGAAACAAGAACCTTTGGAATGTAAATCAAAGGCGTAACCACTTAGCCAGAAAAACTCAAGATCATTTATGATTAGCAAGAACGATCTACGATGCTTGAAGAATTACTTGTTCAGTGGAGGTCTGCAGAATTGCGTGATGATTTTCATTTCTTCAATAACAAAGTCAATAGGAATGAGAAATGTGAAGAAGTTAGAGCAGACAGGGCTGTAGGCTATGAAGAATTAGGTTAACTCTTTCCACGCTTTAAGCGACACACTGCGTCGTCGCGAAAGTCCGTTGCACGCTATTAGCCGCACACTGCGCCATAGAGTTGCTTCCTTATAAGAAGTCTTTCTAGTTTTACTTCTACTGTTTTACTTCTACTACTTTTTTAACCTTGTTATTCTATTGGGTTGTCCAGTTTTCTTCAATTTAGTATATAATAATATATATATATTTATTTATTGACGAGTAGTTGGGATCTTTATTTTTACCTCCCTTGTATTAACTGTTTCAACATTGAGTAAAAAACTCTGCGTAGAAAGAGTTAACTCATATAACTTAAGTTGCCCACTCTAGTGGCATGGCGTACAGTGTTGTAGAGTTTAATTGTCATGGGCGCCCGTGTGGCGCTGGGGCCCGCAAGGGAAGCAAAGAATATTACCACTGCGACCTACAAGGCATGTAGTAATAGGTAACCGATGTAGGACCTAGGAAGCTACCTAATAAATAAAAAGCGCCGTATAAATCGGATTTTCTGACCTACTTGTAGGCGCATAACTGGCACAACGTGCAATCGTTCTTAGGTTCAGATCACCTACAAATCGCACAGAGTGGTTAACAGGTGGACGATATGGAGCGCTAGAAGAAGAAGAAGAAGAAGTTGTCATGGCCTGTTGCTAGGCTTGATCACGCTAGTGTCATGGTGTTCATTGTTGTAGTGTTTAGTTGTTATAGACTCGCCTCTCTTTCCCAAGTTTTTCAGTTCTCTCCCTCGTGGAGTCATCGGAATATCTTTCCAGAGATTTCTGATCATAATGGAGGCGAGATCGCGTTCCTAATCCTATCGGAGACAGACGACAAAACGTAGGTCCTGTGTTCAATTTGAGCACGTAAAAGAAGCCTTGGCAGGGCAAAATCGAGAAGAGCAGGCTAGAAACACAAGTCAAAATTCTTTAGAAAAGACTAAAAGTAAACTTTCTACAAAAATATATTCTATTATCTATTGTCTATTATCTATTGTCTATTCCCAGGTCGAAGATGTAGTTGGCTATTGTCTATTCCCAGGTGGAAGATGTAGTTGGCTATTGTCTATTCCCAGGTGGAAGATGTAGTTGGCTATTGTCTATTCCCAGGTGGAAGATGTAGTTGGCTATTGTCTATTCCCAGGTGGAAGATGTAGTTGGCTATTGTCTATTCCCAGGTGGAAGATGTAGTTGGCTATTGTCTATTCCCAGGTGGAAGATGTAGTTGACTATTGTCGATTCCCAGGTGGAAGATGTAGTTGGCTATTGTCTATTCCCAGGTGGAAGATGTAGTTGGCTATTGTCGATTCCCAGATGGAAGATGTAGTTGGCTATTGTCTATTCCCAGGTGGAAGATGTAGTTGGCTATTGTCTATTCCCAGGTGGAAGATGTAGTTGGCTGTCCACTCTTGCTGTTAAGCGTAGGGATTGGAGCTTTAATTGCCGTTCTACGGCTAGATGAGTCGCCCTTGTGTTATATCCGTGTTTCAGCCCGGGAGGGCAGGTCGTCTACGGGTCGCTGCCCTGAAAGACAATAGCAACCTGCTTCATTGTGGGTTTTGGCTGGGGACAGAAAAAGGCTAGCGGAGAGCGAACCGTACACAAATGCTGGTTGAAATCGAACACACCACCGAAAGATAAGCACTTGAGCTCCAATTGGTACTGAAGGTTATGCACGTACATCACGCTCTGATGTTTGGCTGTTTATATATCACAATAGAATGATAAAAACGGCTTAAAAACGATCGCGAGACAGAGAGAGATATATATATCCGTGTTTATTTAGTGTGATCTTGATATTGTCTATCCATCTTTTTCTTGGTCTTCTCTTAAGCTCTAGTACCTGATCTAATTTTATTGTATGCTGTTATTGGTAGTTGGTTGTATTTCATTCTCATTAACTGTCCAAACCACTGCATTTGTTGTCTTTCGATGTATTCGGTGCATGAAGTTATGCCCACTCTGCTTCTGATGTCCTCATTTCGTAGTCTACCTTTCCTGGTTACTCCCACTGCCTTCCTCAAGCATTTCATTTCACATGAGGTGATCTTTCTGGGGTGTGTTGCTGTAAGAGACCAAGATTGGTACTGGTAACAAAGTGTTGGTAGGAAAATACTTTTATCATCTGTCTTTTCACTTCCATCTTGATATTTGGGTGTTGTAGTAATGGTGCCAGCTGGTAGGTCACTATCAATGTCTACACAATATTCAAAATGACATCGGAAACCGTCGCCGATGCCACGGAGTTCTTACACTGTAGCTGAGACCTTCCAGTGTAAGAAAGAAATTGGGGCACACATGGTTACGCATCGAAGTGCAATGATAATGGTCCTATCAATCAATAAATCAATCAATAAATCAAGCTTCGTGTACAAGACTCTTAATTTAATTTCTTTTATTGTTTACGTAACGGATTTATTTCTTTATTTTTCTTTATTTACATAGACTGAAAATTAGGCCTTTTGTTACAAGAATCCTGCTACGAAGAGATATGTTTTGTACTTTATTCTGATTCTTACCCACACAGACCTGTCTAGTTTGCTAGATTCTTCTACGATTAGAACTCCCGATGGAATAGCTCTCGTGGTGTGTTAAGTACTCAATATGTCAACCCTGGACAAGCTAATGCATCCTTTGAACTGTCTCCAGAGATGAAGTGGCGTACAGTTCATTAGAGAGTTGAAACTGTTTTGGGTATGTGAACGATATATCTTCTTGTTCTTCTTCTTCTATTACACTATTTACTTCTTTATAGAAACGTTTTCTTCTTGTTCTTCTTCTTCTATTCCACTATTTACTTCTTTATAGAAGTGTTTTTCTTCTTTTTCTTCTTCTTCTTCTATTCCACTATTTACTTCTTTATAGAAGTGTTTTCTTCTTTTCTTCTTCTTCTTCTTTTCCACTATTTACTTCTTTATAGAAGTGTTTTTCTGCTTCTTCTTCTTCTATTCCACTATTTACTTCTTTATAGAAGTGTTTTTCTGCTTCTTCTTCTTCTATTCCACTATTTACTTCTTTATAGAAGTGTTTTTCTGCTTCTTCTTCTTCTATTCCACTATTTACTTCTTTATAGAAGTGTTTTTCTGCTTCTTCTTCTATTCCACTATTTACTTCTTTATAGAAGTGTTTTTCTTCTTCTTCTTCGAGAGAGAGAGTTCCACATCGACCACTTGTTATCCACTCTGTGTGATTTGTATGTTATCTGATCCTAAGAGAGATTGTACTTAGTGCCAGTTATGTGCCAACAAGTAGGCCAGTACATCCGATTTCTGCAATGCTTTTTATTTACTAGGGTTGCTTCCTTAGGTCCTACATCATTCGCCTTTTACGACATGCCTTGTAGGTCGCAGTGGTACTATTCTTTGCTTCTCTTGCGGGTCCCGGTATCATGCGGGCGAGAAGTGTTTTTGTGGTTGAGAGATGTATTGATCGTGTGTGTGTTTGTTTTAATGCACTTTGTAAATTGTTATTCATTTTCTTAAAACTGTTCTCGATGCCGTCTGTGCATCGTCTGCGTAGTCTTCCTCTTGCTTTGTGCTTATTATACTTGTTCTTTTCAGTGTGGCTCTCTGTGGTAGACAATACTGGGCATTCTTGTCAGGTGTCCAAACCATTTTAAATGTTGTTCTTTTATGAATTGCATGACTGGTTTCACATCCAGTTTTCTTCTTATTTCTTCATTTCTAATTTTGTCTCTTATTGTCACACCTGCAGCTCTTCTAAGACACAACATCTCCGTCGTTATGGTTTTCCGCTCATTAGCTGCTGTTATTGGCCATGTTTGACACTGGTAACATAGTGTTGATCAGAAAATCGTTCTTATATGATTTGCTTTAGTTGTTAGCGGTATCTCTTTATGTGACAACAATGATGTTAACTGTCCCAGTACCTGGTTAGCGGTATCTCTTTATGTGACAACCGTGGTGTTAACGAACGATGTATCATCATCATCAGGTACGGTTCCGGCTGGGGTAGGCGATCGTGGATCATCACACCTCGTTGTCCCTAGTATCTGCTATCATCTCAGCTGTTGACGCTCTTCCGTGCCATGAAGTCAGGCTATCCAAAAGTTTTTCTGTCTGTCTTCCTCTGTCTCGTCTAACCTCGATTTTACCGGTTGTCGCAATGTATTCTAAACCTCCCCTCCTCATCACATGCCCGAAAAATGATGACTGCCTCTTTCTTATATTTATGATAGCTTTTTCTGTGTCTTGATCTCATTCAACACCTTAACATTAGTTGTTTTAACAGTCCATGGGATACTCATCATTCTACTGTAAAACCACATCTCTGTGACCCTCGGAGATTTTTCTGCATATATCTTCAAAATATGATACACATCAGCCTAAATAACATAAATCTAAATAAAATACGGAACTGCAAATTATACAGTTTTAAAACTAAATTACGAATTTTCAATTCAAATTTTGTATAAATTCTAACATATGTCAGCGAGAGTTGTATCAATCCTAACATATGCTAGCGAGAGTTGGAAAATGACTAAAGATATGGAAAGCAGGTTGAATGCATTTGAAAATAGATGTCTGCGAAAAATAATGAACATAAATTGGAACAAATTCAGGAGAAGTTATGAAATCAGAGACATGTCTGCTCAACCACTAGTAACAACTGTTATAAGAAAGAGAAGATGGAGATATGTTGGGCACACCTTGAGGAGAAATGATCAACGAATATCAAAGCAGGCATTGAAGTGGGATGCAAAGGGTTCAAGAAAGAGAACGACCTAAGGAGACCCTGAAACAAACTTTGCCGAGAGAGTCAAGAAATATCGGTCTTAGTTTTATGGAGGAGATTGAGCGAGTGGCACAGGATAGAGCGGTATGGAGAATTTTCTTGCAGGTCCTATGTAACGTATAACGGTACGAGAGGAATTATTATATTATATCTTTTAACAAAAACTCACAAAAAACAACCCAACAAAACGACAGTAGAATAGAATAGGAAACACAAATACACTAAAGCCGAAGGATTGACTTCATTGCACCGGGTTTTACCCCATATGGCTCGGTCCCTATCCGCAGAAATGGCACGCCACCTGCCGAGAGTATTGCACAAACCACGAACTCCGTAGCTTCAGCAACAATCCTAGGGGTCTCTGGAAAAACTGCACTCGTGAACAGAAGGCTGCTGTCCGGATTCGAGCCCACGACCGTCGACTCGCAAGGCAAAGGGCTTAACCACTCAGCCACAGAGACACCCAACAAACAAATACACAAATAAACAAAATACACTAGAATATAGAACTTTGAAAGAAAAGTAAAGACAGGTTCATGCGTTCTGTCTTCCAACGAAAGTGATTAATGGACAAGTTCCTGTCAACGCATAGTGGCCGTTTAATGGGTTAAAACAGATTACTTCCCCTCTCTTCGTAACTGTTTTCTTAACACTATTTCTCTCCCTTGTTTGTGTGTGAGTGTAATGTCTCTGATCTGGTTTGCGTGTCGTTTGGTGTTTTTTTTTTCAATTTTGTTATTGTTTTCTTTTTAAATGCAGTTTACATTTTACTTGGTGCAGGAATTGCAACAGAGACAGTGAGATCTTTGATGTTTTTTCTAAGTCATCATCATCATCATCATCAAGTAGCTTGTCCTTTCCAGAACTTGTCCTCTCCCATGACAGCAGTCCTGAAAAACTTCTGTGCAAGTTGACCGGCGTCAGCAGCAGTCATTCTGATATCACCAATGACATCTTGCACCCATCGTCTTCTAGGTCTTACTCTCATTCTTCTTCCAGGCATCATTCCCTCAAAAATTATCTTCTCTAGGCACTCGTGTTGTTCGATGTGTTTGAAATATTTAATTTTCCTTGTTTTTATGCTTTGTAATAGCCAACTCTCTTTAATATCAAACTGTTGCAGAAAAGAAGCATTTGTTCTTTTCTCTGTCCATGATATTCTAAGTACTCTTCTGTAGCATTTGTTCTTTTCTCTGTCCATGACATTCTAAGTACTCTTCTGTAACATTTGCATTCAAAGGCATTACTGATCTTCTCGAAGTCATCAACATCACATTTTTTTTTCCACGATCCAGAAACACTTGAGCTTTCAACTCTTCGGTTCCGTGCCACGAACACAGTAAATCTGGAGAATCTGTGGCTTTTCTGTCAGCCCGCGGAATTGAACCCGCACTCACAGAGGGCTTGTCTCCTGTTGTCCAACGCGCTACGAACACGCTGAGCAGGCGGGTGTCAACATCCACTAGCTTGTCCTGTGCAGAACATTGCCACTCTAACAATCCTTCTGAATTTCACTTATCCCATGTCCGATGTTACACCTCTGCGGCTGTCGTGCTCAAATCAACAGTTACAACCTGAATCCATCTTTAATTATACTTGTGTGCATGTATGCCGCTGTTTCTTCTTAAATTTACAAAACGAAAATGTATATCATATGTTTTGTGCAGACACTGTTCCATCGAATCTGACCTGATTGTTCTGTGTCCAACAGTTGAAGCTGCTTATGAAAAACATGTCGTCGTGAAGCTCTTGTTTTGGGGAGCAAGCTGATTTTGTTCTTAACCCTTTAGCTTCTAAGGACGTATATATATGTTTTTCCCATTCACTTCTAAAGACGCATTAACACGTCTGTTATTATCTCTCCTCTGTGGGATAAAGACGTGTTAACACGTTATACATTGCTACTGTCACTGCTATAGACGTTAATTCACGTTTATGACCAAAGAAACAAAGAGTAGCTATTTTTAGCTCAGCCTTCGGAAAGTATGTAGCAGCGAAAGGGTTAAAAACGTTCATCTGTAGAGCTAGGCAAACGGTGCCGTAAGAAATAGAAGTATGTGGTTCGAATCCTGTGTGTGGAAATGTGCATTCCTAGAAGCATTTGTTCAGGAAATGGAATGATTAACTTATGAAGTTCACATAGATGTAATAAATCAAATCAAAGCATAGGACAAATGGCATCAATTTTGAAATGAAAGCATGTTGCATGAACACTAAAGGAACATTAAGAGAGTACTACTGCCCGCCTGTCCAGCGTGTTCGTAGCGCGTTGAACGACGGGCGATAAGCCCTCTGTGAGTGCGGGTTCAATTCCGCGGGCTGGCAGAAAAGTCACAGGTGCTCCAGATTTACGGTGTTCGGGGTACCGAATCGAAGGATTACGATGTCCATGGCACCGAGCCGAAGAGCTGAAAGCTCAAGTGCTTCTGGATCGAAACAAAGAGAGTACTACCCAATATTAGTGACATAATTCTGCTATTAGTGTCAAAACTTGGAGGCTGACATCAAACAATAGAAGAAAACTAGTCACAACAGAAGTGTCTACGCAGAATACTGGTAGTATCAAGAAGAGACCGTTTTAGAAATGAAGACATCAGGGGAAAAGAAAGTGGGTACAACTTCAGTACAGAACTTTTTAAAGAAACAAAAATTTAAATAGTTCGACTACATATACAGATTACCAAGAGACAGTCTGTCTCAAAGAGGAATGCTTCTACGATACAGTGGATACAAAGCAAAAGGTAATCCACGCACAGAAATAACAGAGGCGGCGAAAAACACTATTTATGGAGCGCACACACATATTCTGCTCTAGAAATCTCTTCTTATCCTGACGCTGTGAGACAAAACATGATTAGAAAAATGCACACAAAAGCCCGTTCTAGAAATCTCTTCTTATCCTGACGCCGTGAGACAAAACAGGATTAGAGAAGCGAACACAAAAGCCCGTTCTAGAAATCTCTTCTTATCCTGACGCTGTGAGACAAAACAAGATTAGAAAAACGCACACAAAAGCCCGTTCTAGAAATCACTTCTTATCCTGACGCTGTGATACAAAACAGGATTACAGAATAGAAAAAAAGAAGAATATTGCACACGCTTCATCTACCTACCATTTCCAGTTCTCTTTTATATAAATCTCCGTCTCCAAAAACCTCAACCATCTCTTCCCCTGTTCCTCTATTTCAAGATCGACTATTCGCAATTTAGTATCCCAGCGAAGAACATCAATTCAACCATCAAATCAAGCCCGTAATCAAGACTCGTTCTTTAGCAATTTACAGTACTATTTCTTGGTCTGTGAGTACCTCCTGTCTTTAGCATTATCTCTTCGAGGGATCCGTAAGAAAGATGAGCATAAGATACTGTAGAAATTCTAATATTTTTTCAAACTTTTACTTCTTCTTGTCTATGTACAGTTTGTTTCATGTTTACTGTGTGTTGTTAATTTGTAGTTACCGTACCGTTATTGTTGGTTGATTTCTTGCTATTTAGGGATTTCTTCCATTTTGGTAATATCTTCCCATTTTTTGTAGTTCTTACCGTTGGTGATTTCTTGTTTGATAGTTCATAGTTCATATATACGGTTCCAACTTCAATGCAACGCGTCACCCCATAATTGCTCCGTTCCTGTGCCAACGAAAATCACATGAAATGCTAACAACTGTCTCTGTGTCGTGAACTAATTCCAGAATGAAACAGCTGTACCGCCACAAAAAGCAACCAGCACCGCATAAAGGCAAATGGACGTCGCTAAAGTGTCAACACAAATCTGTTCATCACTTGAATTACAATTCATGTCGAAGGGAACATCAACACGACAAAATCCAGTTTTATGCACACGCAATATCACTGCATATGGCAGATTGAGTCGGTTCGTCATAACCGCTGTCCATCATTTTCTGAATACACACAACAAACGCACAGTTGACACAGCAAAAAACATTCCATATAACATTCATAGCTCACAGCGTTCCTCAAGCACTAACTCAATAGCTCGGCAAACGAAACCGGAAATACCCTACCAAACATGGTAAAAATGCGCTAACAAAGTCGTGTCCAGAATAAAAAAATCCTGATTCTGAATGCCCTCCCGCATTCCGCCATTGTTGGGCAGATTTTTTCCTGTTTTTCCAGATTTCTTGCTGTTGGTTGATATCTTCCGAGTTGTTGCTTTCTTGCTATTTGATGATTTCTTTCCATTCTTTTATTTCTTACTGTTGGATATTTTTTTTCCCACTTGTTTATTTCTTACTGTTGGATATTTTTTTTCCCACTTGTTTATTTCTTACTGTTGGATATTTCTCACCACTTGTTTATTTCTTACTGTTGATGATTTCTTGCTGTTTGGTGATTTCTTTCCATTCTTTTATTTCTTACTGTTGATGATTTCTTGCTGTTTGTTGAGTTGGGGATCTCTCTGTTGAAATTGTCAAGCATTTTTATTTACTTTCTGAAGGTCCTGAGTTCCATTCAGGATAGCGTCGTTATATTCACAAATGCATTGTTTTTTTCCCCGGAAAACCCTTGAGTTATCTATCACTGCCGCTACAAATTCGTGTTCTGTGCAAAACTCTCGGCGGCTGGCGTGCAATTTCTGATGAGAGGGACCTAGCCATATTGGAAAAAAAGGTGAAAGAGAGTCAGTTCTGCTCCTTTAATCCTCTTCTCCTGTTTTGATTGTTGATCTCAACCGCTGTGGTCCCTGGGCCCACAAGGGAATCAAAGAATAGTACCACTGCGACGTACAAGACATATCGTAAAAGGCGCCTGAAGTATGATTCTAGGGAGGCTACCCAATAAATAAAAATAGAAATCGGATACAGTGCAATTCATGAAAAGATTTGGTCCATCGATCTAGGTGGGGATCGTAAAAGATAGAGAGAAATCGGATATGCTGGCCTACTTGTAGGCGTATAACTAGCACAACGTAAATCATTCTTAGGCTCAGATCACATACAGATCACGCAGAATGGTTAACATGTGGTCGATATCGAGCGTTAGAAGAAGAAGTAAAAGAAATTTGTTGATTCCATGCTGCTTCTTGATATTTTGTTTCTTATTTTGGATTTCTTTTGAGTCCTTGAACTTCGCTGGTTAAAAAAATTATTTTAAATTAGTGGTTCAGGACTCTTCAAAAATCTCTTCAACGAAACGTGACTGATCATATAATTTTTATGTTGATGACTTAAGTGTTTTACATCCTTAAAACAAACTGTTCATAGCTGGCATATCCCAGTTTTTCTTAAAATGTCTTTACTTTAACCAGGGATGTAAATTTAACAAATTAGATTCAAAATCAATTATACGATACGCCGACAACTTTTTCAGATGCGCTTGTCCTACACTAGTAGGGGCCTACGGAGGAGCTACTATCTAACCCATAGATTCCCAAACTTTTTCGGCCCACCGCCCACTTTGCACAATATAAACTTTGTAACGCCCTCCTCCACATTATAACAGTTTGCCAACGCCCCCTTTCACATATATGCATGCTCTATTTTTCTTTGACATAGAAAATTGATATATATTTCTGTCATACATGATCAATTTTCAAATGAGTATATGCATGAAATAGAAAATTGATGAAAAAATGGATCGTGTAAGACGGGCATAAAATGAATAAATATGCAGAATTCGAATTTTAAATGATTATTCAATCGCAAAATCGCGAGCAAAATCCCCGCTAAATGCTTCTGAATCCACCATCGCCCCCCTGGGAAGCATCAGCGCCCACTGGGGGGTGTACCGCCCACTTTGAGAAACGCTGATCTAACCGTTCTTCTTAAAGACTGTTTATATATCACAATAAGAATGATCAGAGTGGTTAAGAAGAACACGCGCAAAGAAAGAAAAAACAAATAATTATTTGAACTGTTTCTCTCATGGTATTAATGTAGGAACTATCTATTTTCTGTTCTTCCCGGACTAATAATAATTCTAACCGACTATCGCAAACAATGATGCCAACAGTCTCAGACGTGTGTTACTGCGCTTCTCTTGTGTGTGTGGAGGTGACTGCAAAGTCCAATCCTCGAACAGAATCCCTTACCACTGGTGTGGGAGGAGAGCCGCGGTAGCGTTGTTGTTAGTGAACTCGCTTCTCAAGGCTGGTGGTCTGGGTTCAAATCCCGCAGTGCGCGTGGAATTTTTCCCGACCGCGACAGCTCTCAGGTCGATCCAGCCTCAACTGGGTACCAGCCATGCTCTGGGAAAGTAAAGGAGGCCGGCGTGATGCTGACCACATCACCCATCGTGTGCCGACGGTCAATGAAAATTACAGGCCTAACACTGTATTGACCTATATACCACGAGGTATGAAAGGGTTCCTTTACTTTTACTGGTGTGGGGGATACATGATTAAGGTTAGACATGTAAGTGTTGTGTGTTTTGTCTTTTCGCCCAGCTCGCTTTCTCTGTCCTTTAACAGTACTACCAAATCAATGTGCAACGTATACACTTTCTTGGCAAAGATCAAACATATCACAAAGAGTGATTACAATTAGTCGGTTTTTTTCAGCTTTTCGGCTCGGTGCCATGGACATCGTAACTCTTCGGTTCGGTGCCACGAACACCGTAAATCTGGAGAATCTGTGGTTTTTCTGCCAGCCCGCGGTATTGAACCCGCACTCACAGAGGGCTTTTACACCGTCGTCCAACACGCTACGAATACGCTGGGCAGGCTGGCAAAATTGGTCGTAAAGAAAGAACGCAAAGAAGAAGAAGAACAGTACGTCGATTCCCAGCTATGTGCGTTCATCTTGTGTTGTTACAGCGCCACATTTGGCGATCTTGCGCAAAGGATTTCCAGCACGTGGTGTCTAAATCGCAGCATTTTTGAGACACGTTAAAACTGTAAATAAAGCGGGTTTTTTTTCTGTTCACCACCTGATCGTCTTTCCCATTCAAGCTCGTTATACATCAGGTTTTTTTACCCTTCCTGACTACTGTTTGGCATGGTTGACAATCTGAGACAGATGGTTGTCTTTGTTAGAAAATCCTGCCCGTCTGCCCAGCGTGTTCGTAGCGCGTTGGACTACGGGTGACAAGCTCCTGTGAGTACGCGTTCAATTCCGCGGGCTGGCAGAACAGCCACAGGTTCACCAGATTCACGGTGTTCGAGGCACCGAACCGAAGGGTTACGATGACCACGGCACCGAGCCGAAGAGCTGAAAGTTCAAGTGCTTCTGGATCGGTAAAAAATAATGTAAATTTTTTTTTTAATTGAAAGAAAAACAATCCGAAATCCAAATCTAGTGAGAACGCAGAAGAGAGAAGAAGAAAAAAGAAGAAGGATACAACTGTATCAACCAACTGCTCGTGATCTTCTAAGCCTGCCTGTCAGATACAACAAATTAAAGTTAGGTGTGCCATACGGGATGTGAACAAAGCGCCATGTCATTATTGTGTTTTATGACCAGTCCGAAATTTCTAATACATATTAATATCATCTTGCCCTAGAACGCAAATTAAAGCTCCCATCCCTACGCTTAACGGTAAGAGTGGACAACGAACTCCATCTTCCACCTGGGAATAGACAATAGACATTTAATTGAGTCGTTTGACGATGGAGGTACGGGCTGTCACAAAGAAGGTGACCTGGTTGGCATCTTATAACTACTCTCGTGTATTCATTCTCAGGGACTCCATGAGTATGATTCCTAAAGTAGAAACAGGAATGGTGAGACGAACTTGGGTGGAGGTACTGGTACAGACAGTGATTAGAGAAATTACTTTCATTTTTGTTACTGGGCACCCCAGAGTCAGGGGTAATGAGCGAGCTGATAGATTAGTTGGCATGGATACTTATTCAGAGTGGACTGCAATGGTCCAAAATGGCAAAACACGTAATCACAAAGTACTGTAGTTTTACAAATTACAAAAACAATGACAAAAACAGCAACGTTTCGACCAACAAGGCCTTTATCAAGCAAACGAACAACAGGAGTGACAAATTTTAAAAACAAATGGACAACCAAAAACAAACGTTTCTAATTATAAAAATGGTCCAAAATGACATTCTTAACGCACTGAGAGAGTCTTTTCGGACAGGGGGGTTTCAGGGCTGTGAATCCCACTCGCTGGCCAGATTGAGAGATGTTGTAGGATTCGCCATCCTACAGTTGTTGAGGGTACGATTGCTAACATTGCTTTGGGTAGTAGACACTCCTTGCTGGGTTATATGTTCTAAAGTTAGTTAAGACATCCTTCTACATGTTGGTAAGATGATGGTATACTAAGACATATACTATCCAACATGGAACGTCAAGTATGCACAACGTCGTATTGATCTTTACATAATGTCTTTATTGATTTAGTTGTATGATGGTAAAATGTATAGACCACACATCATGTACGTCCACACACATTCAATGTATCCATACGTCTCTCCTTTGTTTACTAAAAGCTGTTGCTATCTGTCACTGCACAACCTACGTCGTTTGGCTTTTATTACGTCAAATGTCTCGTTTAGTGTTGCCATTCTGTTTAGAGAGTGCAAACACTAAGTCTCTACTAATTATATATATCCTACCAACTATACTATAAACTAAAGCTACTTGTCTGTTCTACCAGCTGCCGCTTGGGCTGGGGGACTGGGTGCCTTCTATAGTGCCTGTGCCTTCTATAGAGAGATGGGTGTCGATGCTGGTACTGCCAGAAAAGAACGACATACTAAATATGCAGAAATAATGATTAATCAATATCGAACTGGCGTGTTGGGCCGCTGGATGTTGCTTTATTTGTTTAGGAGGAGATCGGAGTGACTATGGACATTTCCAGAATGATACAATATTAGTCCAAATCTAACTGATAACCGAGTCACTCAGTATGCGCATCGTTCGAGTGGTTACCGGGACCCAAATTTGGGGTGTAAAGAATAGAACCACTGTTACCTGCCACGCATATCGTAATAGGCGACTAAGGAGGTTTAGCTGAAATCGGATGGACATGTTCTAAACGTGTAGAAGTCTGCGTTTAGGGGCCTACCAAACCAATGTGCAACGTATACACGTTCTTGGCAAAGATCAAACATATCACAAAGAGTGATTAAAATTGGTCGTAAAGAACGAACGCAAAGAAGAAGAAGAGGTATGCGCATATGTATAAATTATCGCGTACTCTACTCCCTCAAAGCCATTCTTACTTCCTTCGTATCCACTGAGAGGCTACAAGATGCCACAGCAATAGCACCGCTTGTCTCTTTAATAGTTTAGCAACCCAAACGTACAGAACTCAGGGTAAGTCCCCGATGTACTTTAAAAGATTTTATTAGTAAGTTTATTTCAGTTATTTGTGAACTTTCCTCAGGCAGCGACTTTGGAGCCTGCTTTGTTAATTTTCAATTGTCAATGTTTCTTTTAACAATCACACAAGCCGCCAGAACAGCGCAAGACAAAACAGAAAATCACGACACTGGGCAACAACCCGGTAGCAGTGTGACGACAAAAGAAGAAGAATGTTTCTTTTGCGTGCTATATTTGAACACATGATCTGAGATTTATCGTCCATCTCCGATAGGACTGGAAACTAAACCTCACCTATATCAATATCAGAAACCTCTGGAAGAAACATCCTGATCATTTTACGCGAGAATCGAACCAAGATTCTTTTGAGAGAGAGAGACAAACACTTTGTCTCTACTACACGCAGGCATCCAAGTTATAACTCTCTTTGCCCGTCTGCCCAGCGTGTTAGTAGCGCGTTGGACTACGGGTGACTATCCATCTGTGTGTGCGGTTTCAATTCCCTGGATGGCAGAAAAGCCACAGATTCCCCAGATTTATGGTGTTCGTGGCACCGAACCGAAGAGTTACGATATCCATGGCACCGAGCCGAAGAGCTGAAAAGCTCAAGTGCTTCTGGATCGGGAAAAAAATAACTCTCTTTATAACTGCCCTCCAGGCATGGCGATGACGATGATTTAACATGAACACAAGAGCGACTGCAACAACATTTTTATTACTCAAATCGAATCCTATTTGGAGCGTGGAAAATTTAATAAAGAATACTACGATAGAAGCCCATTAGGGACTTAGAGAGCCTTGTCAGTTACTTTTCTACTTAAGATTTCTCATACGAAGATCATTATTTTTTTGTTTCTTAACCCAGGACATGCTTTCTATTTTTGTGACTAAAACAGGCACATAAGAATGATTTTTGCCTGTATGGTGCTGGGTCCCGCAAGGGAAGCAAGGAATAGTACCACTGCGACCTACAAGGCATGTCGTAAGATGCCACTGATGTAGGACCTAGGGACCTACCGTAGTAAATAAAACGCATCGCAGAAATCCGATATACTTGTAAGCGTAAAGCTGGCACAACGTACAATCGCTCAGATCACATACACATCACACAGAGTGGTCGATATGGAGCGTTTGAACGCCCGATTGGTTACCGAGGCCCAAATTTGAGGTGTAAAGAATATAACCACTGTTACCTGTCATGCATGTCGTAAGAGGCGACTAAGGAGGTTTGGATGAAATTCGAAGCATGTGTCCTAAACGTGTAGAAGTCTATACGTTTAGGGGCCTACCAAACCAATGTGCAACGTTTACGCGTTCTTGGCAAAGATCAAACATATCACAAAGAGTAATTAAAATTGGTCGTAAAGAACGAACGCAAAGAAGAAGAAGAAGAAGAAGAAGCGTTGGAAGTCGAAGAAAAAGAAAGAATGATTTTGAAAGAAAAACTTGATCAAAATATAGCACATTAATTTCATTAATTTAATTAACACATAAACCCTTTCGCACCGTAATTATTGTTACATTTGGACGCACTAATATTGCAATGTGTCCTGAAATAGGCGGTATACTGGTCAATGTGCCATCTTAGACAATACCGCGAGCCAGTATGTCGGTATAGAAGGCCGAAGGAGTTAATTACCAAATCCCACTGACTGCGCCACTAGTTTTTTGTTGGTTTGGTTATGTGCCGTTCAATGCGCAGTCATTTATTTCAGAATCAAGACTTAATTTTACATTAAGGTATCTGATCGTTCATCATCATCAGGATGCGTATCCTTTATAGGACGTTGCTCTCTTTGCAGCACATCTGAAATTCACTCTGTCTCTTGCCAGTTCACCCACTTCGCCGATGGTCATGTTTATGGTTTCTTTAATATCTTGTAGCCATCTTTTTCTTGGTCTGCCTCTGTCTCTGCGTTACAGTTTCATATTCTTGTAAAATGTATCATCTTGTGATTAAGTGCATTCATTTATATTTTTAAATACCTCGGTAGTCGCAGTAAGTCTCTAGTATTATATTTAATTAAATGTTTTACTTATGTGATACTATACACAGGTGTCTTTGTCCAAAGCCAATTTACTTAGTATCACCGCAACCTACCCACGGTTGTCTCCAGATCTAGTCTGGTCTGACCACCTCAGATTTGTAGATTTCCGTACATCGCCTGAATAGCAAGGGAAAATAGGGATAAAGAGAGCAAACCTCAAGCAAAAAAAAATCAGATGCGCCATATTAGACGTCATGACTGCCACTGAATAAAAATCCAATGTAGACGAAAAATAAAATTGACAAAATGACAAGTTATTCATCAAATTTTTTTTCCACAAAATTAAAACTACAACCTAATTTTTACAAAAATTTGCAGACGGAAAAAGTAGACAAAAAATTAATTCGACCACAAAGTGTTTTCTCAATGCCGTAGTTAACTTATAGAATACGAAAACCACCTGACAGACCATAAAGTTAGTTCCCATTTTACGACAAGCCACTTCACGGACCATATGGTTCTAACCAATTGTTAATATATCGTAGAGGACTTTAATGCTTTAAGTGTATTTTTAAAATTCAAATACAGTAAGTGGGTGTTTGTAATAGATCTTTCAATTGTGCACATTTTGGTGTATACAGTTTGTCTCTGCTGTTGAATTTAAGAAAGTTATAACACATTTTGTAAGGACATCTTCGCCTTAAAATTTGTTCCTCAAAACAGTGCGTAAAAAGTCGGTTTTAGTACGCGTATTGTAAGAGTTAATGTGTTAATCCGTTCAATTCGTTATTTTTTTTATATCTCCGGACGCTTTATATCGCAATTTAGTGTGAAATAGCTAGTATCCTATCTTTCCTCATCTTAAACAAGTGCAGCAATTTAAATACCTCAGAGTCCTGGTAACATCAGATGGCAGATGTAGATCAGAAATAAAGAGCAGAATAGGACAAGCGAAAACATCGTTCCTGAAAATGAGAATCATTATCTGCAGCAAGTCCTTGTCAATTGCGATCAGAATGCGAATTATTCAGTGCTACAAAGAACCAATACTGACATACGGATGCGAGTCATGGACAATGAACACACAGATCGAAAAATCTCTGAGGGTCACAGAGATGTGGTTTTGCAGAAGAATGATGAGAATCCCATGGACTGCTAAAATAACTAATGTTGAGGTGCTGAATGAGATCAAGACACAGAGAAAGTTTATCATCAATATAAGAAAGAGGCAGTCATCATTTTTCGGGCATGTGATGAGGAAGGGAGGTTTAGAACACTTGGTGACAACCGGTAAAATCGAGGGTAGACGAGACAGAGGAAGACAGAGAGAGACAATAATGGATAGCCTGACTTCATGACACAGTAGAGCGTCAACATCTGAAATGATAGCAAACACCAAAGATAGAGACTTATGGAGATCCATGATCGCTTACGCCAGCCCGCACGGCACCTAATGATGATTATGTCATCTTAAAAAAATAATTATGGCCTGTGTATCGGTTCGGAAGGGTGAATGGGTTAATTAGCAGTTGAAGGAAAAATCGTGAGCATTTTTTAAGATATACTTTAACGACATCAAACACGGGGTCTGTGTGGCTAGGGTGTCTCTGTGTCTAGGAGGTCTCTGTGTCTAGGAAGTCTCTGTGTCTAGGAGGTCTCTGTGTCTATGAGGTCTGTGTATTTAGGAGGTCTCTGTGTTTAGGAGGTCTCTGTGTCTAGGAGGTCTGTGTGTCTAGGAGGTCTCTGTGTCTAGGAGGTCTCTGTGTCTAGAAGGTTTCTGTAGCTAGGAGGTCTCTGTAGCTAGGAGGTTTCTGTGGCTAGGAGGTATCTGTAGCTAGGAGGTCTCTGTGTCTAGAAGGTTTCTGTAGCTAGGAGGTCTCTGTAGCTAGGAGGTTTCTGTAGCTAGGAGGTCTCTGTAGCTAGGAGGTCTCTGTGTCTAGGAGGTATCTGTAGCTAGGAGGTCTCTGTAGCTAGGAGGTTTCTGTGGCTAGGAGGTATCTGTAGCTAGGAGGTATCTGTGGCTAGGAGGTTTCTGTAGCTAGGAGGTCTCTGTAGCTAGGAGGTCTCTGTGTCTAGGAGGTATCTGTAGCTAGGAGGTCTCTGTAGCTAGGAGGTTTCTGTGGCTAGGAGGTATCTGTAGCTAGGAGGTATCTGTGGCTAGGAGGTATATGTGGCTAGGAGGTCTCTGTGTCTAGGAGGTCTCTATGTCTAGGAGGTATCTGTGGCTAATCCCTTGTGATTCGAATTTCGTGGGTTCGAATCCGGACAGCACCGTTCTGTTCACGAGTGCATTATTTAAAAGAGACACATAGGATTGTTGCCGGCGCTAAGGAGTTCATGCTTTGTACAATACTTATGTGGTCACCAGTAGGGAAAAGAAAACGTGGAAGACCAAAGACCACTCTTCGAAGAACCATCCAACAAGAAAGTAAACTATTGGGATGTAAAACCATACAAGATCTCCAACTGCTAGCGAAGAACCGTATCACATGGAGATCTAAAACCTCTGCCCTATGTGCCGCCTTTGGCTCGAAAGGAATAAACTAACTAACTAACAATACTCTCGGTAGATGGTGTGTCACTTCTGCTGAGAGGGACCGAGCCATATGGAGTAAAACCCGGTGCAATGAAGTAAATTCTTCCGATTTAAACCATGTTCTTCTTAAATGGAGGTATGTTGTGTATACTCTGAGAAGAAATGATCATATAATCACAAAGCAGGCATTGAAGTGGAAGGTATAGGACTCAGCAACGGGAGAACAAAATAGAATAAACCCGAAATGATCGTGACTGAGAGAAACGAGAGGTAGAAATATCGAACTCAATTTCATAGAAGAAATTTAACGAGTTGCTCAGGATTGATCGGTATGGCGAAATTGCGTGCAGGATCTACGTAACGTATAACGGAACGTGACGAATACAATATATTACCATGGCAACGTGGCAATTCAGTGTTTCAAATTAGACTTTTCACTTCAGATTTTTGTTTCAGTAATTTTAAGTTTCAACTAAGTCACCAGCATCTAGTAGCTTGTTTCGTCCAGAAATTTACCTTCATGACTGTGATTCCAAGTTTGTTTTTGTTATAGCTCAAATTTAATATTTTTGTTGTTGCCTTGTTCAAGTCGTCAGTATCATCATCGAGGTCTTCTTCTTTTCTCTGCTTTCTTTTATGTTTTTTATTCATTCACTAGAGCCGTTGTTGTATCCGACTCTCAGTCGATGCTTCACAAGATCCAGAATGCAGGTTCCGGTATCAGTGGAATGTCGTCTATAGAAGTTTCTAACCTGCAGAGGTTTCCGTGGATATACAGCCCTGGGCATGCGGGTTTTTACGGTAATGAAAGAGCGGACAGGCTTGCATCAACATCATCGATTTTTGGGAAGTTGAAGATGGATAAGGGGGATATTCTTCGGTCTCTTCGTGACTGTCTGCAGGATGAGGACACTAAAATCGATATTGAATCGATCAAGCAATTTAGGCAGTTTTGAGTTACCCGTTGTTCAAGTCGAACTGGATGCCTGAGAGGCAGAGTGACAGGTGTGTTTAATCAGCGAGACACGGGAACCATCAGTATCCATACTCTTCGATATCTGTTGGGGGAGACTGAGCACCTATGGGTCTGCCCGTAGTGCAATGCCGTCAGTTTAGTAACCAATAACCAATAACCAATATTCTTTATAATACAGGCGCATGTAGCTTAGTTGTAGTGAGCTCGATCACAACCCAAGAGTGATAAACGTGGCGTATCATTTACAGGACGTAGCCATCAACCACAGTAAACAGATCGTTGATTCTCTAGGCACCACTTATACGTTCAGTGTTTAAACGCCGCGGCGGGATATTTGAAAGAAGTTTGAAAGTTCTCTGTGTAGTTGAGATTGAGTTCCTAGTCCTATTGGAGACGGACGATAAAAGTAGGTCACATGCTGAAGTTAAGCATGTTAAAGAACCCTTGGCAGTTCAAAACCTATAGGGGCAGGAAGGAAAGCCGCTTCCGTTGAAAAACTAATTAAAAAAATATTTATAAAAATACCTACAAAATATTGTCACCAACTTCTAAATTACATCGTGGACCCTCGCCTGGTGCTAGGAGCTCTTGCACTGTCGTGGTATCTTCCTCCTGTGTAAGAGAGAGATCGGAGCACATATGGTTACTCACCGAAATATAACGATGACGGTAGTATCAATCAATCAATCAATCAAGAATACGTATTTATTGTACCTTTTCTTAAAAACATCTTTCGGATTAGATAGTTCTTTGAGTCCAATATCGCTAATCTGATAATCCCATGTATACTCACGCATTCTTATAAGAATTCCTCCCTCGAATCCTCTCACTTGTATATTCCCGTGGCCTGCAAGAATGGCAAACAGTAGTAAAGAGTAGTAACACTGCGACCTACGAGGCATGTCGTAAGAGGCGACTGATGTAGGAGCCTAGGGAAGCTACCCTGAGAAATAAAAAGCGTCGTAGAAATCAGATTGCTTTCCTACTTGCAGGCGGATAACTGTCGCAACGAACAATCGCTCTTAGGCTCAAATCCTACCTGTGTAGAAGTCTCTGCAACACTAAGCATAGCACTGCACTCCTAGAGTTGTTGTATGTTTCTGGATCTGCAAGAAAACCGGGTACTCATCCCCGCGTAAATATAAAAAAAGGGTGAAAACCTTGTGCTTCAAAGAAGAAGTAGGCTCAGATCACATACAAATCAAAAAGAGTGGTTTAACAAGTTGTCAATATGGAGCATACGAAGAAGAAGAAGAAGAATCCTCTTAACAAACTTCTCATTCTTTAATCTACTACCAATATTTCATATTCACAGAAGCGGACCTGTCCTAACACACATTCTAAAAAACAGAACCATTAACATAAAACGAACTGCTGAAAAAAAAGAGATTACAGAATCAGGAATGGAAGAACATATGTACATAAGATTGTGAAAAAAAAAACCAACTGTTAGATAAAAAATGTGAGAATCTGAGCCAATAAAATGCGACAGCTCAGAACGACATTTCAAATCCTTTTAGCTATGATAAATGTTGGCTGAGGAATGTTCAATCCTCACTTTCAGTTGCATAAGAACTTATCGTGAACAAATGAAGAAAATAAAAATATACATTATCGTTAAGTGTGAGGAATATGTTAGAGAAATCTTATACAACGTATATTTAGAGACATTTGGGATATTTTTTAAGTAGATGTGGCTTAGGGGATAGTGACTCGGTCTATTAACCTCGACGTTCTAAGTTCGAATCACACAGCGGACAATTTGGTTGCACATAGTTTCGTGTGGATTTTTACAAAAGGTTGATTCAGAAAGCAATGGCAAACTGTAATGAAAATCGTGGCATATCCTTTACAGGACGTAGCAATCCACCACAATAAACGAGTCGTTGATTTTCTAGGCACTACTTATACGTTCAGTAGTTTGTCATTGATTTCTGAACGGTGAGGTCTATTTTTACCTTTCGTAAAATGCCACAAAAACGAATTGCTTCTAAACTTGCCTACCGTGGGGTTTGAACCACATACGTTGGGGTTTGTAATCCAGCTCACTACCGCTTGAGCTACAGACGCTCACCATGGCAAACTACTGAACGTAATAATGCCAAGAACAACCACAAACAGCGTTTTTCTTTTGGTTTTTATTCCGATCCAGAAGCACTTGAGCTGAAAGCTCGTCGGCTCGGTGTCATGAACATCGTAACCCTTCGGCTCGGTGCCACGAACACCGTAAATCTGGGGAACCTGTAGCTTTTCTGTCAGTCCGTGGAGTTGAACCCGCCATTACAGAGGACTAGTCACCCGTCGTCCAACGCGCTATGAACACGCTGGGCACGCGGGCACAAACAGCGTTAACAAGCTGGGGGTGTTTCGCAAAGTCATGTAAAGGATATGCAATTAACTTAGATGTTACTGTGAGACATTAGAACACGGTTGTAGATCTGTTCTTCAATTCTATTTAAGATCTTATCAAAACTGTCCTAGTTGAAGTGTTGATTGATTGATTGATTGACTGATTGATTGCGTTTTAATTGTTGCACTTCGATAAATGACAGTATGTAGTTCGATCTCTTTCTTACACAGAAACAGTATCCTCTCCTCTCGCCTCTCTCTCTCTCTGCCTTTTAAACCCGGATTGGGGCATATGCCCTAAAACCAACTCATGCCAAATCTTCCTATCTCTAGCTATGTCCTGCAGCTCCCTCCAGCTCTTCTTTATATTGTTGATCTCTATCTCCAAATCTCGTCTCCATGTATTTCTCGGCCTCCCTTCTTTCGCTGTCCCTGCGGGTTCTAGGAAAGGACCCTTCTTGTTATATTCCCCTCAGGTTTTCATAAAATGTATCCTATCCAGCTCCAGCGTTTTAAAAAAAAAATATCTTGGTTTACTGGAATCTGTCTTGTTCTCTCCATAAGTTCCTCATTTGTGACCCTATCATACCATCTTAGCCCCTCTATTCATTATCCTTGCAAGCCGGTAAATGGCCATGTGTGCCCCAATCTCTTTCTTAACCAAAAATATTATCCTTGCACTTCGATGAGTAACCATGTGTGCTCCAATCTCTTTCTCACACAGAAAGATTATCCTTTCAAGCCGGTAAATGATCATATGTGCTCCAATCTCTTTCTTAACTAAAAATATTATCCTTGCACTTCGATGAGTAGCCATGTGTGCTCCAATCTCTTTCTCACACAGAAAGATTATCCTTTCAAGCCGGTAAATGATCATATGTGCTCCAATCTCTTTCTTAACTAAAAATATTATCCTTGCACTTCGATGAGTAACCATGTGTGCTCCAATCTCTTTCTCACACAGAAAGATTATCCTTAGACGCCGGTGAATGCCGAGTTGTGTTCCGATCTCACTCTCTCTCTCACACAAAAGGTCTCAGCGACAGCATGATTGGTGATTGTCCAAGTTACAATTTTGATCAGAGTGGTAATTTTTGTAGAAATATTATGTTAATCTTTTAATTAAATTTTGCTTGGGCAGCTAAAGCCAACTTTAATCGATTGTCAACTGTCAATGGTTTTTTTACGTGATCAAATTTCCAGCAAGGAAAGCTGTTGGATATCGGGTGGAGAAAATGACAGCAGTGTTGTTAAATGTATCTACAACGAAGTGGGGGTGGGGCAAGGGAGAGGGGGACGGATAAGTATAATGTGGTTGCCGAAGTTCACAAACAGAGGCGATGAAATACACTATGAAGCGGACACAAGGGCCCGTTATAGAAATCTCTTCTTAAAAAAGGGTTTAAAAGCCGAGGATTGACTTCATTGCACCAGGTTTTACCCCATACGGCTCGGTTCCTCTCCGCAGAAATGGCACGACACCTGCCGAGAGTATTGCACAAAGCATGAACTCCGTAGCTCCAGCAACAATCCTAGAGGTCTCTGGAAAAACTGCACTCGTGAACAGAATGGCGCGGACCGGACTCGAACCCACGACCTTCGACTCACAAAGGCTTAACCACTTATCCATAGAGACCCTGAAATACATTGAGCTCGTTCGGGATTTGAACCCGGGACCTCTCGCACTCTAAGCGAGAATCATACCCCTAGAGCAACGAGCCATCTCTTCTTATCCTGATGCTGTGAAGCAAAACAAGATTGGAGAAGAGAAAGAAAAAATAAAGACAAAATGAAGTTGTATGTTGATAACATCGTGAACAAGCATTTATCATACGCTAACACAATGCGATAGAACAAACATGGAACCAGTAACAATCAAAATACGTTAAGGTAAATTTTGTTCTAATTTTACTATGAAGTAAATCATTGCGCAATTTACGGTACATGTTCAAACGGTACTGACAAACGGGCGCAGACTGCGATACTTAGTAGTTAATGAGTTAAGTTGATGCTTGTGCCTTATTTAATCATAAATGCCGTGAAGTGTTGTTCACACTTACATTCCTGCTGTTATATTAAACTTGTTGTAGATATGTTATGTTATGCGATAGACGTCATTGCACATTGGGCATTCCCATTCGTGCTCTGTCCTCCACTGCAGCAGCCATCTCACTAAAGTCCATTTGCTCACCGTGGCCACAAGAAATGTATTACTAAACCTTCTCTCTCCACCACGAAGACGACACTGTTGGCATGTTCAAACTTAAGGCAAAATAAACATATAAGGCTACATATGACAACTGCTCATTTTGTTAAGATTTTGTTCTGAAGGCAACATTAACATATAAGGCTACATATGAAAACTGCTCATTTTGTTAAATATTTGTTCTGAAGGCAACATTGACATTTATTGCGATGTATGGAAACCCACAGATCCGAGGTAGACAGACTGTATTAGATCAGCTTTGGAGAAAACCGTGGAGAGGCTGTGATGGTACAGAGTAAATGGGGGAGGGGGTAAACACAAAGACATGAAAATTACAGTATTACATAAGCTAGACAAATTTAATATGAAAATTAACAGCATTCAACGTTTCGACCATATGACTTTATCAAGAAAAGAAATATAGACACGGAATACTGAATATACTAAAACATAATTCTAAATAAGAAGGCTGGCAAGAAATTGATACTAGCATACGCACCTGCCTCCTAGCATGTATCATCTGAAGGAGAATATCGCATTAAATGATCGAAGTACGCAGAAATAGTAAGACTAGTGACCTTCCGATTGATTTGTTTCTAAGAAAAAACATTCACAGGTATCGGCAGTGGCGGCTCGTGATCGTTTTTGTTGGTGGGGCCAGACACACATTTTCGGGAAAATCATGGTTTTGAGTTAGGTAATATTTTAATCCATTAAATAGTACTCGTAAATACACGTTACACGTTATTTTTGGTGGGGCCCGGCCTCTCTGGCCCTTAATGACAAGCCACCACTGGGTATCGGTACATTTCAAACATTGTAATCTTATGTTTTTATTTGGAAGAAAATATCAGAAAACATTTAAAATATTACAATCTTGTGTTTGAGGTTTTTATTTGTATCCAATGAAGACAATCGAGAACTTAGAGACACATTTCGCAAAATGTCAAAAAGTGTTATTAGTTTAATCTTACCGCGTTCACTAACAAATAAGAAAATGGGTGTTCGATGGATGGTCCTGCTTTTGACAATGTCGACGTGTTTTTTGGAATTTACCTGCTCCAGCACAGCCGTGTACATAGCCGTGATTTTACCAAACAACACCAAGTATCCCTTTTCGATCATGAGAGTCAGACCTGCTATTGACGTAACGATTACTAAGCTGCAACATCGAGGGATCTTCACCAAGAACACTATACGGCTACTGTAAGTATTCCCATTTTTGTTAACTGTTCTACGAATAGAATTAGAATATATTATGTATGTATATGTGTATGCTCTTGTTTCGTCTTTCTCTTTACCTTTCAACTCCGAACTGAACACAGGTCTTCAACAAACTTCTTCCAGCTATTCATATCTCCTGCCATCCCTTGCAATTCTTTCCATGTTTTACTTATCCTTTTAATATCAACCTCCGACTCTCTTCTCCGGGTATATCTCGATCTTCCTCTACTCCTCTTTTCATCCGTGCCTTTCTTGCAATCGTTAAGGTCGGTCTTCTCAATGTGTGTTTTATCCATCGCTAACACGTCTTCCTTAGCTATTTCTCCACAGGTATCTGCTTAGTTCTTTCTCTGAGTTCCTTGTTCGTATTTTTATCATACCATCTCAGTCCCTCTATTCTACGTAAACATCCATTTATGAAGGTCTGTAGTTCGTCTTTATAGACGGTCAATACTAGTGGGCAGGGTCCCAGGACGCAGAGGCAGACCAAGAAGAAGATGGCTACAAGATATTAAAGAAACCATGAATATGACCATCGACGAAGTGGGTGAACTGGCTAGAGACAGAGTGAATTTCTGATGTGGTGCAAAGAGAGCAACGTCCTATAAGGGATACGCACCTGATGATGAGACGGTCAATCGACGTGTTCTACTGTAACAACTTCTGTGTTTTCGCTTTTCTCTCCTGTCTTTCAGCTCACCCTAATCTTTTTCAAAAGATTCTGCACCTTGCGGAATTTGTTTTCCACATAACTCGGTCACCAGCTAGTTTTTCCAATTTGCTGGGACCAATATAAATGTTATTTATTGAGACCTTTTAGACATCCTTATATCTGAGCAGTGGACTGTCTTGGTGCCTCTTCCTCTCTGAAAGTTCACAGAACAACATATTATGTAATAACTAAAGATATAGAAAGTTGAATGCATTTGAAAATAGATGTTTACGAAAAATAATGAACATAAAATGGGATGAACTCTGAAAAAGTGATGAAGTCAGAGAAATGTCTGGTTAACAACTAGCAACAACTGTTATAAGAAGGAGAAGATGAAGATATGTTTGGCATACTTTTAGAAGAACTGATCAAAGAATACCAAAGCAGATATTGAAGTGGATGCTAAAGGTTCAAGAAAAAGAGGACGCCTTAGAGAAACTCTGAAACTAACTTTGCTGAGAGAGGCAAGAAATATCGGACGCAATTCCATGGAAGAGATTGAGCGAGTTGACCAGGACAGATCGCTATGGATAAAGTATTGCAGGCCTTATGTAACGTTTGACATATGAAATTGGAAAGACATTTGTTAGGCACACACACATAAATACACACATATACACAAAATGACTTGGCTGTACACGCCTGGACATGCTGGAGTGCGGGTAACGAGCGTGCTGACTCTCTTGCAAACAATGCCCCGACTCAAGCGGGCAGAAGTATGGACAGAGCCGATATTATCAATGCGGTACGCTCTCAATTGTGTGACATGAGCGGGTCTCAGACACTGGAACGAGTTCGAGAATTAGGCGTTAAGTTTGGACGTGCCAGACAGTGTGGTCTTCGTGGTAGAGAGAGAGATATAGTAATCAACTTCTCATGGGTACTGTGAGCAAATGGACTTTGGAATGGCTGCTGCAACGGAGGACAGAGCACGAATGGGAAAGCCCAATGTGCCATGACGTTGATCGCATAACATAACATAACATACACACATACACGTACTCAGACACACACACGCACCGAGAGAATTCTCTCACACACATAAACATACACACACTCACACACAGACACACACATTATATATATTTACATACGGTAAACAGTAGGTCTGTTACGAAGCATCTCCTTTGAAGAATGTCGCTCTTCGCACACGCCTTAATGAAAGACTCTTAATAAATAGTTTCCATAAAACGAGTCTCGTGTTAAAACGAGCTTTGTACAATACCATCTTCATTCCATCTGTGTCCAAATTGGGTACTTACTTTGGTTATTGGTTACCGAACAGATGTCAGAGCACTCCGGACAGAACAATGGGTGATCAGTCTCGCCTACAGATTTCGAAGGAAAGATTGTCTAGTGTAGTGGTTCTCAACCTGTGGGTCACGACCCCATTGGGGTTGAACGACCCTTTTACAGGAGTCTCCTAAGACCATGGGGGTCGACTAAAACACATATTTTTGATTGTTTTAGGAACCAAGACACCGATCCTCTATCCGTCTCAATGCGGGTCAGCCCACATGCAGCTACGCCCACATACGAGTACCCGGCGTTAGTGATTACTCCCTATGCATTAATTATGTTCAATTTGTAATAATGAAAATACATCCTGCATATCAGATATTTACATTACGATTTATAACAGTAGCAAAATTACAGTTATGAAATAGCAACGAAAATAATTTTATGGTTGGGGGTCACGGCAACATGAGGAACTAAATTACAGTGTCGTGGCATTAGGAGGGTTGAGAACTACTGATCCAATGACACTCTTCTGTATTTTTCGCAAGGTACTTCTCATCATCATCAAGGTGCGTATCCTTTATAGGACGTTGCTCTCTTTGCAGCACATCTGAAATTCCCTCTGTCTCTAGTCAGTTCACCCACTTCGTCGATGGTCATGTTCATGGTTTCTTTAATATCTTGTAGCCATCTTCTTCTTGGTCTGCCTCTGCGTCCTGGGACCCTGCCCTCTAATATTGCTTTTTCCAGGCCATCACTAATACTTCTAGATACACAAGGTACTTCTAACCTTTCGCAATTTTCCACTTCTGACCTCAGTAATTAGATTCCGTATCATGAAGTCAGGCTATCCAAAATTTACTCTCTCTGTCTTCCTCTGTCTCGTCTCATTTCGATTTTACCTGATGGTGCAATGTGTTTTAAACCTCCCCTCCTCATCACATGCCCGATTAATGGTGACCACCTCTTTTTTATATTGATGATAAGCTTTCTCTATCTTGATCTCATTCAACACCTCAACATTAGTCATTTTAGCAGTCCATGGAATTCGCACCATTCTTTTGTAAAACTACATCTGTGACCCTCAGAGATTTTTCGATCTGTTTGTTTATAGTCTATGACTCGTATCCGTATGCCAGTATTGGTAAGTTACAATACTATGGCTAAAAGGTTGAGTTAAGGAAATTTACAACTAAGTTACAATACTATGGCGAAAAGGTTGAGTTAAGGAAATTTACAACTAAGTTACAATACTATGGCGAAAAGGTTGAGTTAAGGAAATTTACAACTAAGTTACAATATTATGGCGAAAAGATAGAGTTAAGGAAATTTACAACGAAGTTACAATACTATGGCGAAAAGGTTGAGTTAAGGACATTTACAACTAAGTTACAATACTATGGTCGCCCGTGTGGGGTCGGGACCCGGAAGGGAAGCAAAGTATAGTACCAACAAGGCATGTCGTAAGAGGGGACTGATGTAGGACCTAGGAAAGCTACCCTAGTAAATAAGCATTGCAGAAATCTGATATGCTGGCCTACTTCTAGGCGTATAACTGTTACAACGTATAATCGCTCTTAGGTTTAGATCACATACAAATCACACAGTGGTTAACAAGTGGTCAATATGGAGCGTTCAAAGAAGAAGAAGCAGAAGCAGAAGAAGAAGAAGAAGAAGAAGAAAAAGAAGAAGTAGCAGAAGAAGAAGAAGAAGAAGAAGTAGCAGAAGAAGAAGAAGAAGAAGAAGAAGTAGCAGAAGAAGAAGAAGAAGAAGAAGCAGAAGCAGAAGAAGAAGAAGACTATGGTTAAAGGGTTAGGTTAACAAAATTTTTAACTAAGAAAGAATACTATGGCCAGGGCCATGATGTATATTTTCTCAGTATGATGCAAGTCTGCGAAACTGGGCCCTTCAAATGTTTCAAATTGTAGTTTGATTTCGCTGCTTCTTTCCGCCCCCCTTACGGCACCGCATGATGAGTTGGCCTCTCTGTATCATAGCACGGCACGGTTCTAACTATCGCTCAAATTGGTCCCATGCTTGGTATCTACTGATAATTGAGTACCTTAGATACATCAGAGCAATGCGATGTGTGGAAACCAACAAATCAGATATGGTCACAGCGGATCAGATCAGATCTGGAGAAGGAGGGCGACTACCGCAGACTAATCTCGAGATTAGCTATGAGGAGGCCAGGACAACCATCGGTTGGCAGTACCATAAAAATGGTCGAAAGACCACGCACAACACAACAGCAATGATAGGTACTGTGGTCTGTCCCGTAGTGAACAAGTTGCCATATTACGCCTCCGTACTGGTCATAACAGACTCCAAGCCCACATGTATAACAAAATTCAGAATTGGCACAACTAGCGTGTGCCGATATGAAAAGGCGGACATGACGGCAGAGCATATACTGCAAGACTGCCAGCTGTTAGCAGACCTGAAGAAAAGAAAAGTGGCCCGATAACACAGAGCTTTTTTTTTTTCCGATCCAGAAGCACTTGAGCTTTTCAGCTCTTCGGCTCGGTGCCATGGAGATCGTAACCCTTCGGTTCGGTGCCACGAACACCGTAAATCTGGGGAATCTGTGGCTTTTTCTGCCATCCCGCGGAATTGAACCCGCACACACAGAGGGATAGTCACCCGTAGTCCAACGCGCTACGAACACGCTGGGCAGACGGGCACACAGAGTTTCACGAGACGAGGCCCTAATGGCAACGTTAAAAGTTATGATAAAATTTGGTCCATCTGTCTAGGCGGGGATTGCGAGAGAGAGATCTGGAGAAAACCGAGGAAGACTGCGGTGATACGTAATATACGGGCGTTTCCGGACAAAGACACGTATGTATGTTATCACATAAGCAAACAAAGACATGTATGTATGTTATCACATAAGCAAGCAAAAATGAATAATAACAGAGTACTAACCTGTCCACAGGTACGCCGACTCAAAGTGTAGCAGTACACATGGACCAATCGAAGCATTCAACTTCCGTTATTCCAAACTTGTCCATGTCTTCCTTGGTCCAGTATGCGACTTCGCATTGGCTGCTGTCGCTAGGTACTCATCTGTGTGGAATATTCCAGTACTGAGCGCAGGTGGGCTGTCACATGATTTTGGTATGGATAAAAAAGGTAAGATATTTCTAGTTTTTTTAAATTGAAGTTAAATTATAATTAATAATGAAAGTGAAAAAAAAAATCTATATCTCAATGTAGCAAAAACAAAAATAATGACAACAGATAAAATGAACATGACAAATGATATTTTTGTAAATGGAGAGAAAGTAGAAAATGTGAACAGTTTTGAATATCTTGGTTCACTGCTAACAACAGATGGAAATGGGATAAAGGAAATTAAAAGAACAAACATGGCTTTACAAAAATTAAACAACTCAAAACAGTATGGAACGGAACTGATAAGAAAACAAAGATCAGAATACTAAGAGCATGCATATTCCAAGTGGCAACATATGGGTGTGAAGCATGGACACTTAATAAAGCAGTGGAAAAACATATATGTGCTTTTGAATATAAGTGTTACAGAAGAGACCAACGTATATCATGGACAGAGAAGAGAACACATTCAGAATGCACTCAAAATCAAAGAAAACTGGCTGATGCTACAAATAAGAAAAAGAACATTGAAGTATTTTGAACATATAAAAAGACATGAAGTGCTGGAGACGACCTTTGTGGAAGGAGGCATCCCGGCAAATAAGAGAAGAGGAAGACTACAGAGAAGATGGATTCAGGATGCAACTAATGATTTGAACATGACAGCTGCTGAGCTGGCTTATGAGAGGGAAATTCCGAAGGACTGTTGGGGTGGCAAAGTTCTGCTCAAGACAAGCTATTTGATGATGAATTGATAGTTGAAACTATTTATCAAATATTTCTTTTATTTTCTTCAATTACTTTTACACCATTAATCAAAACACGAATTTAAGTAACGACACAAAGTACAGGAAAGACAACAAAATGAGGACATCAGAAACAGAGTGTGCATAACTTCTCTCCTCATCTCTCTCCTCTTGGCGCAGTTAATCAGTTCTGACGTCGACTTTTTGTCGAACCAAAGATGTCAGACCATCCAACTTCCTCTGTCTTCCACGATATCTCCGTCCTTGAACTTTACCTGTTGTCGCCAAATATTCTAAACCTTCTCTTCGCATTATATTCCCGAAGAAACTTGATTGCCCGATTCTTATTCTTTTGATATGGTTTCTGTGTGTGCAGGCCTGTTTTAAAACCTCCCCATTTATTCTCTTCGCTCTTCTTGAATTTTCCAGCATTCTTCTGTATCATTCTATACACAAATCACGTCAAGAAAATCTGAAATCGACTGCGGCTAGAGACTGCCGAAACAGTTGTTCAGTGTGCAGAAACATTCATTAAATTATCAAATTAATTTACCAAAACAGGATAATTATCAAATTAGTAAGCCTTTTTTACTACACCAGTTGCAAGAGAGTGTCACCTGACTCTCTGTGACATAGATATTAGTTGCTCGCCTCTTGTGACAAACGTACCAGGTTCGCTCCCTCGTAGAGCCGCCATCTGAATATTTTCCAAGAGATCCCTGATCTCAGTGTAGGTGAGATGGAGTCCCTAGTCCTATCGGAGACGGACGATAAAGCGTAGGCCCGTGTTCAATTTGAACACGTAAAAGAATCATGGCAGTTAAAAATCGAGAAGAGCAGGCTGGAATGTCGCTGCCCGGGCCACGTTCATTAGAAAAGATTTAAAATAAAATTCATACAAAAATATCTTAACCATCTTCAAAATTACACCGGGGAGCCTTACCGGTGCTACGGAGGTCGTGCACTGCAGCTGAGATCTTCATGTGCAAGAAAGAGATCGGAGCACACATGGTTACTCACCGAATTGCAATGATGATGATCCTATTTAGCAAGTAATCAATCAATCAATCAATTAATAAATCAATTAATTAATCAATCAATCAATCAATCAATCAATTAATCAATCAATCAATCAATTAATCAATTAATCAATCAATCAATCAATTAATCAAACCACCTAAAAATAGAATCATCAAGAGGAATGGACAGACCAAGAAAACAATGGGAGTTAATAATAATAAAAATAATTCCTCTCGTACCGTTATACATTACATAGGGTCTGCAAGCAATTTCTCCATACCGCTCTATCCTCGGCAACTCACTCAATCTCCTCCATGGAACTAGGACCAATATTTCTTGCACTTTGATGAAGTTACAGACATCTTAAAACTCCACACAATCACAGTATGTCAAGCGACCAAGCGTGCACTATCTCAGAAACCGAAACAAAAATAGTAAACTAACTTAAACGTTGTTAATGGCGGTGTGAGCAGTATTCATTAGCACCAGGAGTGCTTCGGAATGTTTTATTAGTGTGTTTTCCTTAACATCAAGTGTTCAAACAAGGATGAATCTACGACAGGTCCAGCAAACCGGTAGAGGATTTGTTTGTTCAAACCCCATTGCTCAGGAATTGTGGGAAATACTTAGGAAGAAACACGGTAACAACGGCGTTCAAAGCAAACATACAATAACAAAGCGGGCAGAAGTATCACCAACACAGAACACAGCAATACATAAAACACCAGAGTTTAGGATAGCAACGTGGAATATTAGTGGATTAGGAGATAAAACAACAGAGATAGTAGAATATATGATCCAACATAAAATCACAATCATGGGAGTAGCCGACACTTGAAGAAAAGGACAGGGTATTAAGAAAATGCATAAAGATTTCATATTTACATGGCGAGGAACACAACCAGGCGAAAACAACAAACATGAAGTCGGGTTCATTATTGCCCCTACTGCAGCAAAATTTATATTAGAAATAGAGTATACATCAGAACGAATCATCCGTATCAGAACAGCGCAAGGTAAGAGGGATGTAACTTACATACAGATTTATGCACCATGCAATGACTCATACAGTGAAGAAGAAAGTAACTTACATACAGATTTATGCACCATGCAATGACTCATATAGTGAAGAGGAAAGTAACTTACATACAGATTTATGCACCATGCTATGACTCATATGGTGAAGAAGAAAGAACCACATTTTTCGACGAATTAAGTGAAAACATTAGTGAAGTAAACAGCACTGACAGCATATATATTATGGGAGATTTTAACGGAAGAGTTGCCGAGCGAAGAACACCATGGGAGACACATCTAGGACCATTCAGCGACACAACAACGAAATGCAACAGCAACGGGGAACACCTGCTTAATATATGTGCAGAACATGATCTATTTATCACTAATACATTTTACCAACATAGGAGGAGCCAGATATTAACCTGGTATAAATGGAATAATATTAATCAAGCATCACAGATCGTCTTTATACTAGCAAAAAAGAGTGAAAGATGGAGAATACAAAACGCTAGAGCCATCCCAAATGCAATATTAGACTCTGATCATAGACCAGTGGTACTGTTTCTACAAAAACCAATTAGAAAACAAGACAGGAGTACAACTCAACAAATTGAAATATTAGATATTGAAAAGTTAAATAATAATGAAACTAGGAATCAAATTGAAGGAGCAGTTACATCAGCTTTTAACACTCTAGAGGGAGTAAGCAACATAAATAAAGAATGACAAATCTTCAAAACAAATATCATGGATATCTCTCTCTCTCTCTCTTTGCCTTTTACCCGGTTGAGGCATAGGCCCTCAACCAACTCATGCCAAGTCTTCCTATCTCTAGCTATCTCCTGCAGCTCCCTCCAGCTCTTCTTTATATTGTTGATCTCCGCCTCCAAATCTCGTCTCCATGTATTTCTCGGCCTCCCCTTCTTTCGCTGTCCCTGCGGGTTCCAGGCAAGGACCCTTCTTGTTATATTCCCTCCGGTTTTCGCAAAGTGTGTCCTATCCAGCGCCAGCGTCTTTTTAACCTGTTCGTTCACTGGAATCTGTCTTGTTCTCTCCATAAGTTCCTCATTTGTGACCCTATCATACCATCTTATTCCCTCTATTCTGCGCAGACACCAGTTGATGAATGTTTGCAATTTATGCGCTATTGTTTTAGTTGTTCTCCATGTTTCTGACCCATACAGTAGAACTGCTTTAACATTAGAGTTAAATATCCGAATTTTTGTTCTAGATTTGATTTCTTTGGACTTCCAAATGTTTCCCAGTGCAATGAAGGCTCCTCTTGCCTTCTGTATTCTTATTTTAACATCTCTATCTGTTCCACCCTCTTTGTCTACGTTGCTGCCCAAATATGTGTATGATTCTACCTCTTGAAGTGGGATTTCCCCAGGGAGATCGAGTTGTCGTTTGCTTGGTTAATTCTCAATATCTTTGTCTTTCCTTATGAATGTTCAGCCCTAGTTGCTGGGACCTTTGATTCAATGTGTTAAGCTTATCCTGCATCTGATTTTGTGTATGTGACAGAAGGGCTATATCATCAGCGAAGTCCAGATCATCCAGTTGCTCTGTCAGAGTCCATTGATTCCATTTCTGGTGTTAGTTACTGTGGTCTTCATAATCCAGTCTATTGTCAGTAAGAACAACAAAGGTGATAGAAGACATCCCTGACGCACTCCTGTTTCTATTCCGAAAGTATCTGTTAGTTTACCTTCATGGAGAACTCTACATTTCATATCTGTATATGTTGCTTTTATTAGGTTAATAATTTTCTGTGGGATTCCATAATGCCTCATTAATTTCCAAAGGGTTTCCTTATCAATACTGTCAAAAGCCTTCTCATAATCAACAAATCCGATATAAAGTGGGAATTTCCATTCAATACTTTGCTCTATTATTATACGTAATGTGGCTATCTGGTCAGCACAGGATCTATTTGGTCGGA
Source organism: Arion vulgaris (assembly GCA_020796225.1). Classification (NCBI taxonomy): domain Eukaryota; kingdom Metazoa; phylum Mollusca; class Gastropoda; order Stylommatophora; family Arionidae; genus Arion; species Arion vulgaris. The sequence goes on along the minus strand of CM036777.1, from coordinate 5,080,712 downwards.
AGCCTGCCTGTTCATCTCTTAGCTTTATATCGATGGCATCTCTCAGTCTCTCCAGGATGACTCTGCTTAGTATTTTCCCAGGTACTGACAACAGCATTATTCCCCTATAGTTTTCACACTTCTGAAGGCCCCCTTTCTTTGGTAGCTTCACCAGGTATCCTTCTCTCCAGTTTGCTGGTATTTCTTCGGTCTCCCAGATTCTGCTAAATAATTTATACAGTATTTCTGTGGACGTGTTTATGTTGGCTTTAACCGCCTCTGCTGGAATACCATCTGGACCGCCGCTTTTCCATCTTTTAAAAGTTTAATGGCTTTACTAATCTCCTCCTTGGATGGTTTCTCACAGTTGATGTCCAAGTCAATTTCTGCCGGTTGGATATCTGGGGGTTTGTAGGTGCTGGTCTGTTCAGGAGTTCCTTAAAGTATTCCATCCATCTTTCCATTTGGTCTCTAACATTAGTGATAGTTTCCCACTACTATTTTTGATCAACCCATTTGATGGTCTGTATTTTCCTGCTAGCTTTCTAGTGATATTGTAAAGATCCCTAAGGTTTCCTTTTCCTGCAGCTACCTCTGCTTCTCTTGCTAGATCTTCTACGTATTGTCTTTTATCTAACTTTATTTGTTTCTTCACTTTCTTGCTAGCTTCTGTGTACTTTTCCTGGGCTATGGCTTTGGCAGTTCTAGTTTTGCTATTATTTAAATCTGCTTTCCTCTTTTCCTTTCTTCTATTTCCTTGAGAGTTTCTGGAGTTATCCATGCCTTATGTTTCCGCTCCTTCTTTCCTAATACCTCTGTGCATGTTTCATTCCAAATATTTTTGGCTTGCTGCCAGCATTCTTCCGCACTCACCTCATCTTCTAATTGCCGCAACACCTCATACTTATTAGAGACTGTGACCGTGAACTGTTCCTTTGTTTCTTGACTTCGAGGTATCCTACATTATATTGGTGTCTATGTTCATGGGATGTTATGTATCGCTTAAGCTTCAGTTTAATTTTACTTATCAGCAAATGGTGATCCGAATCTACATCTGCCCCCTTAGGACCCTTACATCTTGTAGAGATGACCTGAATTTCTTGTTTATGCATATGTGGTCAATTTGATTTTCTGTTCTGTGATCTGGTGATACCCAGGTTGCTTTATGTATTCTTTTATGTGGAAAGACACTTCCACCTATGACGTATTGATTCGCTGCACAGAAATTAGTGAATAGTTCTCCATTTTCGTTCATTATTCCTAGTCCGTGTTTCCCCATGATCTCCTCGTAGCCTATGTTGTCCGAACCTATTTTGGCATTGAGGTCACCCATCAGAATTTTGATGTTCCCATTTCTCTGATTACCTATAGTATTTTGAAGTTTTATGTAAAATTCCTCTTTTACTTTTTCCTCTTTATCATTGGTAGGTGCATAACACTGGGTCACATTCAAGAATACTTTCTTTTGGTGGTTCTGAATGTTGCTGTGATTATCCTAGGACTCACTGCTTCCCATTTTATTAGTGCAGTCTCCGCTTCTTTAGATAGCATTAAAGCCACTCCTTCACTATGGGGGCATTTTCTTCCATATGGCCTGAGAACAGCATTGTTTCTCCTGTGTTTAGACGTTGTTTGCCTGCACCATTCCACCTAGTTTCACATAATCCCAAGATGCCAATCCCGTGAAATTTCATCTCATTTACAACCTGTGCTGTCTTTCCCATTTGATACATACTTCTAACATTCAAGGTGCCAATTCTGGAGCTTTTCCTAGGTGAAAGGAAGATAATCTGCAGTGTAGACTCCTTGCGGCTTTCTCTGCATCGCTTCATACCTCTTCTAGAAGAGCTTCCTTTCCTCTTGGTTGGCACAGTTTTATTTTATTTTTATGTGACTTGTTCATGGTTGGTTGGATTTTGTGGCTAAAATTTTCTACTGGATAGGGTAGCCAGCCCTACGCCAAACCCCACCTTAGTCGCCTCTTGCGACATGCCTTGTAGGTCGCAGTGCTGCTACTCTTTGCTCCCTTGCGGGCCCCGGCAGCACACGGGCGATCATGGATATAGTGAAAGAAAATTGTGGACTTAAAAAGTTAAATAAGCACAGAAAACACACAGCATGGTGGAATGAAGAAGTTAAAGGTCTATACAAGAAAAGAAAAAGTGTTTTCACAGGTGGCAAAAGTCAAAGTTAGATGAAGACTACACCAAATAAAGAACAGCAAGAATGAATAGTAAAAATAAAGTAAAGTCATCAAAATCAGAATCTTGGGCAAAGTATGGAGAACATTTAGCGGAACTATGCACTAAGGCACCAAGAAAATTTTACAGAAGCATCAAGGCAATGAGGCTAAGAGAAGAACAATTCAATCCAGTCACCATTATAAATAACAAGTCTAGAAAACCTCTTACCAACAGCAAAGATATTAAAGACAGATGGAAAGAATATTTTACGGAACTGTTAAACTGCGAAACACAAGGTACAGAAACATTTCAAATAAAACATGGAAAATACCAACAATTGAACATTTTAGAATCCGAAGTTGAAATGGCACTAAATCAAAGCAAAAGAAAAAAGGCAGCAGGGATAGATGGTATAACAACAGAAATGTTACTTGCGTGTAAGATAACAGCAATAACATGGCTGACCAGAATTTTAACATAGCCTGGGAGGCACAAGAGGTTCCAGTTGACTGGCAGAGAGCTATTATAGTCCCAATATGGAAGAACAATGGAGACAAAAGAGAGTGTGAAACATACAGGGGTATCTCTTTTGAGCCATATAGGAAAAATGTTTGCAAAAATATTGGAGCGAAGAGCAAGACATATATTAGAGCCCCAGTTAAGCAATAGCCAGTTTGGGTTTAGGAGGGTAAGAGCTGCACAGACGCAATATTTACACTAAGACAGATCTGCGAACAAACAATTGAATACAATCAAAGTAAACAACTTATATTTATAGACCAAGAAAAGGCATTTGATAGAGTAAACAGGTGCAAACTATGGAAGATCCTTGAAGAATATGGCGTCCAGGGACAACTATTAGGTAATATCATGGCCTTATATCAAGATAGCCAGAGTACAGTAAGAACAACAGAAGGAATAACCGACTGGTTCTCCATTACATCAGGTGTTAGACAAGGTTGTTTCCTCTCACCACTACTCTTTATTGCATATATGGATAAAATAACTCAAAAGTCAAATTCAGATAATGATGAAACAAATAAACTGCTGTTTGCAGATGATCAGTGCCTGATACATCAAAATGAACAAGATCTACAACATCATATTGACACCTTGAACAAAAATTGTGTAAAACATGACATGAAAATCAACAACACTAAAACAGAAATAATGAATATGGACAGAAAACATAATAATCTAGACATTCATGTCAATGGCACTAAAATAAACCAAGTGAAAGAATTCAAATACTTAGGAAGCATATTCACAGAAGATGGAAAACTGGATAGAGAGACAGAGGCTAGAGTGCAAAAGCAAATGCTGTAACCTACCAGCTAGCCCCATTGTTAAGGCACCAAAAATTTCACAGGCAGCTAAGCAACAGATGATCAACAGCATTTTTATACCTACTTTGTGTTACCAGAGCCAAACATGGACATTGAGCAAAGCGCAGTTACAAAAATAACTACATGTGAAATGCGTTGCCTGTGAAAAGTTACCAACAACACAAGAAAAGACAGAATCACCAACATCAGCATAAGAAGAAAGTTGGCACAAAACCGTGCTTGAATTACATAGATAAAAAAAGAATGAAGTGGTTTGGCCTCTTAATAAGAATGCATCCAAACTCTACAGTATACAGAGTCTTCTACAACAGAACATCAGGAAAGAAGGCAAGAGGAAGACCACGGAAAAGATGGTTAGATGGCGTAGCAGAATCCTGTGAAAGAGCAACGATAACAATCACACAAGCCACCAAAACAGCGTTAGACAAAAACAGAAAACCACGACACTGGACAACAACCCGGTAGCAGTGTAACGACAAAAGAAAGAAAGAAAGAAGATTCAGTGGATACCATCACACTTCAATATAAGCGAAAATGAGGAGGCAGACAGGCTAGCAAAAAAAGGTGGGCGACTACCGCAGACTGATCACGAGATCAACTATGAGGAGGCCAGAACAACCATCGGTTGGCAGTACAGTGAAAAATGGTCAAAAGACCAGCCACAACACAACAGCAATGATGGGTACTATGGTCTGTCCCGTAGTGAACAAGTTGCCATATTCCGCCTCCGTACTGGCCATAACAGACTCCGAGCCCACATGCTTAACACATTTAATATTGGCACAACTAGCCTGTGCCATTGTGAACAGGCGGACATGACTGCAGATAACAACCTGCCAGCTGTTAGCAGCCCTGAGAAAAGAAACTTGGCCCAATAACACAGAACTTCGCGAGAAGATGTACGGAGGGTCCCTAAAAGCAACAGCTAAATTCATAATAAAAATTGGTTCATCAGTCGAGGCGGGGATCGAGAGAGAGAGAAACCGAAAATCAGTTAAAAATGCGATGTGTAACGACAAAAAGAAGAGAAGGACAAAACGAAAAAAAATATAGCAAGCAACTTCTATAAAACAATTATTGTTCTGTTTCAGACCCACAAGCAGAGTTCCGAACACTTATCAGAATGGGCCTAACATCCTTCACTAGCATGGCACAAGTCACAACAACTATTCTAAAAGTAAACAAATGGGAAACAGCCCTTATTGTTTACGAGGTTTCAGGGTTTCCACAAATTCAAGACAAATTTTGTTACCTAGCAGCGTCCGCACTTGTTTATAAAAGCAAGGAGGACAAAAGTATTACAAGGCCGTTTGAATTTGCTTTGTTTGAGCCGCACAGAGAAAACTTTGGCGCATTGTTGGTTGAAAAAGTGGGTTTGAAGTATGCTGGTAAGTGAAGATTATACTGATTTCGTTTTTTATATTCGTGTTTTGTTTTTTTAATATCTACTGGGGGTTTTTGGTCATCATCATCAAATAGCTTGTCCTGAGCAGAACCTTGCCACCCCAACAGTCCTCCGAGCTTTCTCTCTCACAGGCCGGATGTCTCGCCTCTGCAGCGGTCCTTTTCAAACCATCAGGTACATCCTGAATCCACCTTCTCCGTGGTCTTCCTCTTCTCTTCTTTGCCAGGATGCCACCTCCCAGGATGCCACCTTCCACCACCTTAAACCAAGAACTAATCGCACAGTGTCAGCAAATGAATATCAGCAGCATCATCCATTAGAGAGGCTGGAGATGGATCGGACATGTTATACGCATGGGAACTCAATCTGTCACGAAATCTTTCGTCTGTACACTTAGTCTTTCGTCTGTACACTTAGTCTTTCGTCTGTACACTTAGTCTTTCGTGATTACACTTAGTCTTTCGTGTGTACGCTTAGTCTCTCGTGTGTACTCTTATTCTCTAGAGTGTACTCTTATTCTCTCTGTACACTTATTCTCTCTGTACACTTATTTTCTCTGTACACTTATTCTCTCTGTACACTTATTCTCTCATGTGTGCACCTAGTCTTTCGTGTCTACACTTAGTCTCTCCTGTAAATAACGCAATAAGCGATGGCGGAGGAGGAATAGTGCTTAAAATCTCAAAGAAAGTCACGGTCAAGAAAGCGATTGCAACTGGCAAATACTCGAATAACTATCGAGCAGAGACAAAGGCAATCAAAGAGGCGGCCGAAATGATCTTGGAGAGAAGAAACACTACACGCAACAAGGTCGTGATATTCACCGATGCTCTATCGGTCATAACGGCACTCAAATGCGTTGGCAAAACTGAGATGAATGAGCTCAAAACGTCCCTCGCTGAACTAACGAATTCACTCAAACGCACCGTCATCCAGTGGATACCGTCACACTGCAACGTTAGGGAAACGAAGCAGCCGACAAGCTAGCCAAAGAGGGCAGGCGACTACCTCAGACTGATCTCGAGATCAGTTATGAGGAAGTCAAAACAACCATCGGTTCGCACTATAGAAGCAAATGGGCAAAAGACCACCCTCAGTACACAGACAGTGACGGATACTATGGTCTCTCTCGAAGTGAACAAGTTGCCATATTTCGCCTCCGTACCGGACACAACAAACTCCGAGCCCACATGTTCCATAAATTTAAAATTGGCACAACTAGCCTGTGCCCCTGCAAAATGGCAGACATGACGGCAGAACATGTCTTGCAAGACTGTCAACGGTTAGCAGGTATAAGGAAAGAGTACTGGCCACAACACACAGAGCTTCGAGAAAAGCTGTACGGAGGAACGGAGTCCCTAAAAACAACAGTAAAATTCATGATAAAAGTTGGTCCATCAGTCTAGGTCGGGAACGCAAGAGAGAGAGAGTCTTTCGTGTGTACTCTTATTCTCTCGAGTGTGCACTTAATCTCTATGTACACTCAGTCTGCCATGTGTACACTTAGTAACATGATGTATTTTCTCCATCAACGTCGTTGAACTGCTAAACAAGCCATGGATATGTTCCAAAGATCATGTCAACACGAAAAGGATGTCACCGACAGTGAACCTGTTGATGAAGAATTTAGTAATACTTGTTCTAGAATTGTTTCAAACTGATCCTGAAAGTCTTGTTAAAAAAACACGTAAAAACAAAGTACTGTGGTTTTACAAAATATAAAAACAATACACAGCAATGTTTCTTTGTATTGTTATTGTTATATTTTGAAAAACTAAACTACTTTGTTTACCTGTTTCGCCATTGTTACATAGTTTTACTGCATTTCTCAGTGACTCAATGAGAATGCTCAGGAAGATTGAAACAGGATGGGCTAGGAGACATTGGATGGAGTCGCTGGGGAGGTCTAAGCTGACAAAGATCAGTTTTATTTTTGTGCCAGGGCATGCAGGTGTAAGGGGAATGAACGTGCGGATAGGCTTGCAGGTATGGCTGCTGTACAAAGCGGGCGAGCAATGGACCAGGCTGATATTATAAATTCCTTAAGGGAGAGAGGACGTGTACATGATTCACGTAATAGCGGTGAATCTACAACACTAACCAGACTGCAAGAACTCCAAGTCAAATGTGGTGTAGCTAGACTAGAACGCTATGCTGGTAGCCACTGAAGAATAGTAAACCAACAAAGAACCGGTGTCGTTAGTTGCCACACGCTGAGGGAAATACTGAGAGGGAGATCGGAGCAATTATGGACTAATTGGTTCGACCTGCGGTGATGATGATCCGACGACTAAACTAAACTAAGCTGCATTCTTCACTTATATCGATAATATCTTGATAGTGACTCTGAGAGGGTGTGTCCACTAATTTCGACCGTTAGTGGATCTACTTCTTCCAGCTCTAGACCTACACAAACGTGCCGCCCGTGAGTTGCTGGGGCTTGCAAAGAGAGCAAAGAATAGCAACACTGTGGCCTACAATGCATGTCGTAAGAGGCGACTGAAGTAGGGGACTAGAGCAGCTACCCTAGTAAATAAAAAGCGTCGCAAAAATCGGATGTGCTTGTCTAGTAATGCTGTTAAGGGGTTTCCTCAGTGTGTGTCTTATCCATCGCCAACTTCTGCTCCTTATCTCGTGTTCCACATACCGTTATCCCGCTTTATTCCACAGTTTTCTGTTTGAGGTCCTGCCATACCATCACAGATGGAGCATCCTGCGCAGGCATCTATTGATGAATATCTGCAACTTTGTGATGTTCCCCTTGGTTGTTCTCCATGTTTCCGCTCCATATAGAAGGACAGCCTTGACATTTGAGTTAAATATCGTCTTCTTCTTCTTCTTTACGTTCATTCTTTACAACCAATTTTAATCACTCTTTGTGATATGTTTGATCTTTGCCAAGAACGTGTATACGTTGCACATTGTTTTGGTAGGCCCTAAACGCATAGACATGTTTAGGACACGTGCATCCTTCCTTTCCTTTGCGTTCCCGGCCTAGACTGATGAGCCAGTTTTTATCATGAATTTTAATGTTGTTTTTTGGGACTCCGTTTCTCCGTACAGCTTTTCGCGAAGCTCTGTGTGTTGTGGCCAGTACTCTTTCCTTATACCTGCTAAACGTTGACAGTCTTGCAAGACGTGTTCTGCCGTCATGTCTGCCATATTGCAAGGGCACAGGCTAGTTGTGCCAATTTTAAATTTATGGAACATGTGGGCTCGGAGCTTGTTGGGACACGTGCATCCAATTTCAGCCAAACCTTAGTCGCCTCCTACGACATGCGTGGCAGGTAATAGTGGGTCTATTATTTAAACCCCAAATGTTGGCCCCGGTAGCCACTCGTGTGATTAAATATCATTATCTTAGTTTCATTCCTGATCATTTTGGAACTCCATATATCCGACATTTTTGGCATATTAAAATATTTGAGTTTCTCTCGCTTGATAATTTTTTTTCCGATCAGAGCACGAGCTTTCAGCTCTTTGGCTCGGTGCCATGGCCATCGTAACCCTTCGGTTCGGTACTACGAACACCATGAATCTGGGAAACCGGTCGCTTTTCTGCCAGCCCGCGGAATTGATCCCGCACTCAGAGAGGGCTAGTCGCCCGCAGTCCAACGCTCTACGAACACGCTGGGCAGGAGGCCCTGACAATCTGTTAAATTGTCGGCATTTTTGCATCGAATGTTGAACACTCTTTTGATCATCTTGACGCATATCTCTGTACTATAACACATACATCATATTACATGTGCATCTTCACTCATATCTCTGAACTATAACTCATTCATCATATTACATGTGCATTGAGAGATGTAATTATATTGTACAGATATAGATATGTTTTAGATGCAGACAGGGCGGAGAAAGTTGAATGCAAATCTGGTTCTGTGAATCAAATATCTCTTGTTGTCACAACGATAAACAAAGTATGGTTATGTGAGAACAGACACACACTCACTATATCATTTATTACAGCCATGTTTATTATCGAAATGTGAATTATAGTTGAGCTCTGTAATATTATCTAAGTTATCGTCTAGAAACTGTTGGATTATCTTCTTTCTTTTATATAATCTGTTTTGCCTCACAGCGTCAGGATAAGAAGAGATTTCTAGAACGGGCGTTTGTATATTGTGCTTTGTATCGAGTAGCATTGCCGCTTGAGGATAAATGTCTGTTGGTAATCTGCTTTTATTGCTGAACTATTTAATTTGTTGTTTCCTGATGAAGCTCAGTACTATATTGTTAAATATCATTGTGACGATATTACTTAGCATAAAAGATAAACGAGAATTTTAAAAAATTGTGTTCACCCTTACCTTTTAGTGACGCCCTGGTGGACAGTTAGTTTGAAAAGTGTAAACACTCCGAGTGTCGTCACTCTTACGAATGAGAACTGCTCAAAATTTGTTTAAAGATATTTAGCTGCCTATTGACTCTTTTAAAGATCCCACCTGTATTCCGTAATCCGCCTGTGTGTTGACGGGGCCCGCAGGGAAAGTAAATAATAGTACCACTGCTACCTACGAGGCATGTCGTAAGAGGCGACTAATGTAGGCTCTTTTTTTTCGGATCCAGAAGCACTTGAGCTTTTCAGCTCTTCGGCTCGGTGCCATGGACATCGTAACCCTTCGGCTCGGTGCCATGCACATCATAACCCTTCGGCTCGGTGCCATGGACATCATAATCCCTCGGTTCGGTGCCACGAACACCGTAAATCTGGGGAATCTGTAGCTTTTTCTACCATCCCGCGGAATTGAACCCGCACTCTCAGAGGGATAGTCAACCGTAGTCCAACACGCTACTAACACGCTGGTCAGACGGGCGATGTAGGATCTAGGGAGCTACCCTAGTAAATAAAAATCATCGCAGAAATCGGATGTGCTGTCCTACTTGTAATCGCATAACTGGTACAACGTACAATCTCTCTTAGGTTCAGATCACATACAAATCACACAGTGTGGTTAACAAGTGGTCGATATGGAGCGTTTGAAGAAGAAGAAGAAGAAGAAGAAGAAGAAGAAGAAGAAGGCAACAAAGTGGACACCACAGTTTGATCTTAGACAGAAGATAAACTAGTAGAGATGATTTTAGTGATGTATGACATTAATAGTGGCGTCTGTGGCCTAGGGGTTAGTGACTCTGTTTATTAACCTCGACGTTCTGAGTTCGAATCACGCTTCGGACAGTTTGGTTGCAAATTGTTTCGCGTGGATTTTAACAAAAGGACGATGGCACTACCCGTTCAGAAAGCAATGGCAAGCTACTGAACGTAATAATGCCTAGAAAAATCACAAACAGCGTTAGAAAGCTGGGGTTGATTCGCAAAGTCCTGTAAAGGATATGCAATTAGCTTTTTTAACGACATTAATGTTTATACTGATGACTGAGACTAGTTAGCGTATTATCATCAATTCTGTATTTTAGCGTTTCATCATTTTGTTGCACTCTTGGATAAAACATTATTTGCATACAGACGAGAGATAGAGACAGAGAGAGATAAACGGAAACGGAGTGACAGAAAGAGCGGGAGAGACATAAAGAGACAAAAAGAGAGAAAAAGACAGAGGGACAGATATTTACATAGAGACATATAGAGATGGATAGAGATATAGACAGATAGAGAGGGACTGACAGTGCACGATAGATAGAGATAGAGATAGAGAGAGAGAGAGACAGTAACAGAGATAGATAGAGACAGAGAGATAAAGAGAGATAAATAAAGAGACAGAGAAAGATAGAGATAGAGCAGAGAGCGATAAAGAGAAAGATAGAAAGAGATAAAGAGTGAGAGACAGATAGATCAAAGAGAGAGATATACATAAATACAGAGAGAGCGAGAGATAAAGACATTTTTTTATCGATCCAGAAGCTCTTGTGCTCTTTGGCTCGGTGCCATGACATCGCAACCCTTCGGTTCGGTACCACGAACACCGTAAATCTGGAGAACCTGTGACTTTTCTGCCAACCCACGGAATTGAACCAGCACTCACAGAGAGCTTGTTACCCGTCGTCCAATGCGCTACGAACACGCTGAACAGGCGCGCAGATAATGACATAGAGAGACGGGATATTGTATTCAAAACACACAAAAGCACACAACTCCGTTGAAGTTCCATAACTCTGTCATAACATATCTTTTATTGTAATAACGCGGTTGTATCCCCTTGACCGTATAATTAGTTTCAATTCTGCCTGGTTAATCAACTTCGCAAATCGTATAATCTCTGAATTAATTGTAGCTGTAATAGGACAAGAAAAGAAATACAATGGCTATCGTGGATTTTATAACGAGATTAAACCTTTTTTTAACAGAACGAATAATTATTATTGCAATCTTTACATGCGCCCGTGTGGTGCTGGGGCCCTCTAGGAAAGCAAAGAATAGTACCACTGCGACCTACAAGGCGGACTGATGTAAGGGACGAAGCTACCCTAGGAAATAAAAAGCGTCGTAGAAATCGGATGTGCTGACTTACTTGTAGGTGCATAACTGGCACAACGTACAATCGCTCTTATACTCAGATCACATACAAATGACATAGAGGGGTTGACTTCTTCACCCTTCGCCCCTAGGGAAGCATAGGTCCACAACCAAGGCCTTCCAAGCCCTCTTACCAAAGGCCTTCCAAGCTCGCCTATCCAAGGCCTTCCAAGCCCGTCTATCCAAGGCCTTCCAAGCCCGCCTACCAAAGACCTTCCAAGCTCGCCTATCCAAGGCCTTCCAAGCTCGCCTATCCAAGGCCTTCCAAGCTCGCCTATCCAAGGCCATCCAAGCCCGACTATCCAAGGGACTTCCAAACCCACCTATCCAAGGCCTTCTAATCCTGCCTATTCAAGGCCTTCCAATCCCACCTATCCAAGGCCTTCCAAGCCCACCTACCCAAGGCCTTCCAAGCCCACCTATCCAAGGCCTTCCAAGCCCGCTTATCCAAGGCTATATTTTCCAGATCTCTCCACTCTCTCCCCATATTTACTTGCATTCCGTCTTCATCTCCCGTCTCCTGGTGTTCCTGGGTCTTCCCCTACCTCTATTTCCCGGGGGGTTCCATCGGAGATCAGAGTGGTTTAACAAGTGATCGATATGCAGCGTTTGAAGAAGAAGAGGAAGAATCTTTACATGTAATATTTCAATCTTCATGATTGAGTCATCATATTTCAAAATTCTCACAGAAACTTTCATATCATGTCTGACTTCAACATTCTTTCGCAGAATTTCATCTTTTTTTTTTCCCGATCCAGAAGCACTCGGTGTGCCATGAACATTGTAACCATTCGGTTCGGTACCACGAACACCGTAAATATGGAAAACCTGTGGCTTTTCTGCCAGCCCGCGGAATTGAACCGAACTCACAGGAGGTGGGGGAGGGGGTTTGCCACCCGTCGTCTAACGCGCAACGAGCACGCTGGGCAGGCGGGCCAGAACTTCACCTAAACTCCTCACTTCCACTTTTGTAATAGCTCCCATTACAGTAAAATTCTTCTCTTCTATTTCATTGTGTTAATGTGAGTGTCTGTTGCTTAAACTGTACTCCGCCCGAGTAGTTACTGGGGCCCAAATTTGGGGTGTAAAGAATAGAACCACTGTTACCTGTCATGCATGTCGTAGGAGGCGACTAAGGAGGTTTGGATGAAATCGGATGCACGTGTCCGCTAGGAATGCTAACCCGAAACAAATGCTTGCAGAAAACCGATGCACCAGGTCGTAAGGTGCATAACATTGTGCAACGACCCCTCACAATGAGGAATGGGATAACGGATTCTACGGTTGCAAATCTGCCTTGGATATTTAGCCATGCAGTAAGAATGTCAGACCTACCATCACGTGGGTGGCTAAAATTTACTGCAGGAGGAGGTCAACACAAACGGGGAAGCATAAATCATAGGAATTGTATCATACAGAACTGCCCCCATTATGCAGACCTGAGAAGAAAAAGGTGGCCTACTTACACCAGCATCCAAGACAAACTGTATGTCGTGGCTGATAATCTGAGACAGACGGCTGCCTTTATTAGAGAATCCGAAATTCCAATCTAGTGAGAACGCAGAAGAAGAAGAAGAAGCTTAAATTGTACTGAGTTTGATAGCAACCAATAGTACCTGTTACAAATCCCACTCTGTAAATTTGGAAGCAAATTTGTTCCCGTGTATTTTTACGAATGGTTAACAATATACCTCATCGTTCAGAAAGCAATGACAAACTACTGAACGTATAATTGGTGTCAGTGCTAGGGCTCGCAAGGGAAGCAAAGAATAGTATCACTGTGACCTACAAGGCATGCCTTAAGAGGCGACTGATGTATGACCTAGGAAAGCTACCTAGTAAATAAAAAACATCGTAGAAATCGGATGTGCTGGCCTACTTATAGGCGCATAACTGGCACAACGTACCATCGCTCTAAGACTCAGATCACATACAAATCACACAGAGTGGGTAACAAGTGGCCGCTGTGGAGCTCTCTCTCTCCCGAAGAAGAAGCAGAAGAAAAACACTTCTATAAAGAAGTAAATAGTGAAATAGAAGAAGAAGAAGTCGATGCGGAGCGTTCAAAGAAGAAATTATAATGTTATAAAGTTTCTGTCGTGCAAAGTGGGCCGTGGGCCGAACCAGTTTGGGAATCTATGGTCTACCTACACGCTCTGATATAACTAAAAAAACAAGGCTCGTCCTTAGGTTGAAAGTGCCGTGCCTTAGCATATGGAGACTTTTTCTTTCTCCGATCCAGAAGAACTTGAGCTTTTCAGCTCTTCGGCTCGGTGCCATGGACATCGTAACCCTTCGGCTCGGTGTCATGGACATCGTAACCCTTCGGCTCGGTGTCATGGACATCGTAACCCTTCGGCTCGGTGCCATGGACATCGTAACCCTTTGGTTCGGTGTCATGGACATCGTAACCTTTCGGTTCGGTGTCATGGACATCGTAACCCTTCGGCTCGGTGTCATGGACATCGTAACCCTTCGGTTCGGTACCACGAACACCGTAAATCTGGGGAATCTGTGGCTTTTTCTGCCATCCCGCGGAATTGAACCCGCACACACAGAGGGATAGTCACCCGTAGTCCAACGCGCTACGAACACGCTGGACAGACGGGCATGGAGACTTTAATCGCATACATAGCCCATACACAAACAATATATTAATACCTTCTGTTAGCATTAAAAACAAAACAAAAACCCACTGTTGCCACTGCTTGTAATACTGCTTGTAATACTGCTTGTAATACTGCTTGTAATACTGCTTGTAATACTGCTTGTAATACTGCTTGTAATACTGCTTGTAATACTGCTTGTAATACTGCTTGTAATACTGCTTGTAAGGACGATGTAGGGCAGGGGAGACTTGAGCCTGTGGAAGGTATTAACCCCATCACTAGCGCAGTCGCTGTGAAACTGTTTCGGGTAGGATTTTTCTTTATGCCCCAACAGAAAAAACATTCCTTGACCTTTACGGAGATTGATCCCGTACTCTCCCGACTAGCAGCCCGAGCTCTTATTCATTGGCTCAGACGTCACATAGCTAATACTAACAACGTAAATTCCCCTCCTGCCCAGCGTGTTCGTAGCGCGTTTGACGACTGGTGGCAAGCCCCGTGTGAATGCGGTTCAATTCCGCTGGCTGGCAGAAAAGGCACAGGTTCTTCAGATTTACGCTGTTCGTGGCACCGAACCGAAGGGTTACGATGTCCATGGCACCGAGCCGAAGAGCTTAAAGCTCAAGTGCTTCTGGATAAAAAAACAGACCAAAAACAAAACCCAACGTAAACAGATAAACGTTATGCGAAACAAATTAGATGAGAACACAAAAACTTACGGAGGAACGGAGGCCCTAAAAGTAACAGCAAAATTCATGATAAGATTTGGTTCATTAGTCTAGGCGGGGATCGCGAGAGAGAGAACAACTTGGCGATAAAAATGTGTATGCTCCAAAACAAAAACGGTCATACCCTCAGGAAGCATAAACATACAGCAAGAGTTAATCGAAAGCCACCAAGATCAATCTTCTTATCCAAATAATAACTGTCATTTCGTCGACATTCAAAGTGAACAGGTTCTGCTAGTGAAAATGTAAATTTATAATTGAGCAAAACAAAATGTTTGTCGAGTATCGTCCTATTTGAAAGTTATTTTAAAATTTAGTGTTGTAAGATTATATACCAGCAGTCGAGATAATAGTTATAGATGACCGTCTGTAGCTCAAACGGTAGTGAGCTCGATCACGAACCAAGCGTACCTGGTTCAAACCCCACGGTGGGCAAGTTTGGAAGCAAATTGTTTCCGTGGGATTTTTACAAAAGGTAAAAATAGACCTCACCGTTCAGAAAGCAATGGCAAACTACTGAACGTATAAGTGATGCCAAGAAAATAAACGACTCGTTTACTGTGATTGATGGCTACGTCCTTTAGGATATGCCAGGATTTTCATTTTCATAGTTATAGAAGTAACAACTGTTATAAGAAAGAGAAGATAGAGATATGTTTTACACACCTTGAGAAGAAATGTCTGGTCAACCACTAGTAACAACTGTTATAAGAAAGAGAAGATAGAGATATGTTTTACACACCTTGAGAAGAAATGTCTGGTCAACCACTAGTAACAACTGTTATAAGAAAGAGAAGATAGAGATATGTTTTACACACCTTGAGAAGAAATGTCTGGTCAACCACTAGTAACAACTGTTATAAGAAAGAGAAGATGGAGATATGTTGGACACACCTTGAGAAGAAATGTCTGGTCAACCACTAGTGACAACTGTTATAAGAAAGAGAAGGTAGAGATATGTTGGGCACACCTTGAGGAGAAATGTCTGGTCAACCACTAGTGACAACTGTTATAAGAAAGAGAAGGTAGAGATATGTTGGGCACACCTTGAGGAGAAATGTCTGGTCAACCACTAGTGACAACTGTTATAAGAAAGAGAAGGTAGAGATATGTTGGGCACACCTTGAGAAGAAATGTCTGGTCAACCACTAGTGACAACTGTTATAAGAAAGAGAAGATGGAGATATGTTGGACATACCTTGAGAAGAAATGTCTGGTCAACCACTAGTGACAACTGTTATAAGAAAGAGAAGATGGAGATATGTTGGACACACCTTGAGGAGAAATGTCTGGTCAACCACTAGTGACAACTGTTATAAGAAAGAGAAGATGGAGGTATGTTGGACACACCTTGAGAAGAAATGTCTGGTCAACCACTAGTAACAACTGTTATAAGAAAGAGAAGATAGAGATATGTTGGACATACCTTGAGAAGAAATGTCTGGTCAACCACTAGTGACAACTGTTATAAGAAAGAGAAGATGGAGATATGTTGGACACACCTTGAGAAGAAATGTCTGGTCAACCACTAGTAACAACTGTTATAAGAAGAGAAGATGGAGATATGTTGGACATACCTTGAGAAGAAATGTCTGGTCAACCACTAGTGACAACTGTTATAAGAAAGAGAAGATGGAGATATGTTGGATACACCTTGAGAAGAAATGTCTGGTCAACCACTAGTAACAACTGTTATAAGAAAGAGAAGATGGAGATATGTTGGACATACCTTGAGAAGAAATGTCTGGTCAACCACTAGTAACAACTGTTATAAGAAAGAGAAGATGGAGATATGTTGGACACACCTTGAGGAGAAATGTCTGGTCAACCACTAGTAACAACTGTTATAAGAAAGAGAAGATAGAGATATGTTGGACATACCTTGAGAAGAAATGTCTGGTCAACCACTAGTAACAACTGTTATAAGAAAGAGAAGATAGAGATATGTTGGACATACCTTGAGAAGAAATGTCTGGTCAACCACTAGTAACAACTGTTATAAGAAAGAGAAGATAGAGATATGTTGGACATACCTTGAGAAGAAATGTCTGGTCAACCACTAGTAACAACTGTTATAAGAAAGAGAAGATGGAGATATGTTGGACACACCTTGAGAAGAAATGTCTGGTCAACCACTAGTGACAACTGTTATAAGAAAGAGAAGATGGAGATATGTTGGACACACCTTGAGAAGAAATGTCTGGTCAACCACTAGTGACAACTGTTATAAGAAAGAGAAGATGGAGATATGTTGGACACACCTTGAGAAGAAATGTCTGGTGAACCACTAGTGACAACTGTTATAAGAAAGAGAAGATGGAGATATGTTGGGCACACCTGGAGAAGAAATGTCTGGTCAACCACTAGTGACAACTGTTATAAGAAAGAGAAGATGGAGATATGTTGGACACACCTTGAGAAGAAATGTCTGGTCAACCACTAGTGACAACTGTTATAAGAAAGAGAAAATGGAGATATGTTGGACACACCTCGAGAAGAAATGTCTGGTCAACCACTAGTAACAACTGTTATAAGAAGGAGAAGATGGAGATATGTTGGACACACCTTGAGAAGAAATGTCTGGTCAACCACTAGTGACAACTGTTATAAGAAAGAGAAGATGGATATATGTTGGACATACCTTGAGAAGAAATGTCTGGTCAACCACTAGTAACAACTGTTATAAGAAAGAGAAGATGGAGATATGTTGGACACACCTTGAGGAGAAATGTCTGGTCAACCACTAGTGACAACTGTTATAAGAAAGAGAAGATGGAGATATGTTGGACACACCTTGAGAAGAAATGTCTGGTGAACCACTAGTGACAACTGTTATAAGAAAGAGAAGATGGAGATATGCTGGACATACCTTGAGAAGAAATGTCTGGTCAACCACTAGTGACAACTGTTATAAGAAAGAGAAGATAGAGATATGCTGGACATACCTTGAGAAGAAATGTCTGGTCAACCACTAGTGACAACTGTTATAAGAAAGAGAAGATAGAGATATGTTGGACATACCTTGAGAAGAAATGTCTGGTCAACCACTAGTGACAACTGTTATAAGAAAGAGAAGATAGAGATATGTTGGACATACCTTGAGAAGAAATGTCTGGTCAACCACTAGTGACAACTGTTATAAGAAAGAGAAGATAGAGATATGCTGGACATACCTTGAGAAGAAATGTCTGGTCAACCACTAGTGACAACTGTTATAAGAAAGAGAAGATAGAGATATGTTGGACATACCTTGAGAAGAAATGTCTGGTCAACCACTAGTGACAACTGTTATAAGAAAGAGAAGATAGAGATATGTTGGACATACCTTGAGAAGAAATGTCTGGTCAACCACTAGTGACAACTGTTATAAGAAAGAGAAGATGGAGATATGTTGGACACACCTTGAGAAGAAATGTCTGGTCAACCACTAGTGACAACTGTTATAAGAAAGAGAAGATAGAGATATGTTGGACATACCTTGAGAAGAAATGTCTGGTCAACCACTAGTAACAACTGTTATAAGAAAGAGAAGATGGAGATATGTTGGACATACCTTGAGAAGAAATGTCTGGTCAACCACTAGTAACAACTGTTATAAGAAAGAGAAGATGGAGATATGTTGGACATACCTTGAGAAGAAATGTCTGGTCAACCACTAGTAACAACTGTTATAAGAAGGAGAAGATGGAGATATGTTGGACACACCTTGAGAAGAAATGTCTGGTCAACCACTAGTAACAACTGTTATAAGAAAGAGAAGATGGAGATATGTTGGACATACCTTGAGAAGAAATGTCTGGTCAACCACTAGTAACAACTGTTATAAGAAAGAGAAGATGGAGATATGTTGGACATACCTTGAGAAGAAATGTCTGGTCAACCACTAGTAACAACTGTTATAAGAAAGAGAAGATGGAGATATGTTGGACATACCTTGAGAAGAAATGTCTGGTCAACCACTAGTAACAACTGTTATAAGAAAGAGAAGGTAGAGATATGTTGGGCACACCTTGAGAAGAAATGTCTGGTCAACCACTAGTGACAACTGTTATAAGAAAGAGAAGATGGAGATATGTTGGACATACCTTGAGAAGAAATGTCTGGTCAACCACTAGTGACAACTGTTATAAGAAAGAGAAGATGGAGATATGTTGGACACACCTTGAGAAGAAATGTCTGGTCAACCACTAGTAACAACTGTTATAAGAAAGTGAAGATGGAGATATGTTGGACACACCTTGAGAAGAAATGTCTGGTCAACCACTAGTGACAACTGTTATAAGAAGGAGAAGATGGAGATATGTTGGACACACC
This sequence comes from Arion vulgaris, assembly GCA_020796225.1. Classification (NCBI taxonomy): domain Eukaryota; kingdom Metazoa; phylum Mollusca; class Gastropoda; order Stylommatophora; family Arionidae; genus Arion; species Arion vulgaris. The sequence goes on along the minus strand of CM036777.1, from coordinate 5,061,664 downwards.
TTGAGAAGAAATGTCTGGTCAACCACTAGTGACAACTGTTATAAGAAGGAGAAGATGGAAATATGTTGGACACACCTTGAGAAGAAATGTCTGGTCAACCACTAGTGACAACTGTTATAAGAAGGAGAAGATGGAGATATGTTGGACACACCTTGAGAAGAAATGTCTGGTCAACCACTAGTGACAACTGTTATAAGAAAGAGAAGATAGAGATATGTTGGACATACCTTGAGAAGAAATGTCTGTTCAACCACTAGTGACAACTGTTATAAGAAAGAGAAGATAGAGATATGTTGGACATACCTTGAGAAGAAATGTCTGGTCAACCACTAGTGACAACTGTTATAAGAAAGAGAAGATAGAGATATGCTGGACATACCTTGAGAAGAAATGTCTGGTCAACCACTAGTGACAACTGTTATAAGAAAGAGAAGATAGAGATATGTTGGACATACCTTGAGAAGAAATGTCTGGTCAACCACTAGTGACAACTGTTATAAGAAAGAGAAGATAGAGATATGTTGGACATACCTTGAGAAGAAATGTCTGGTCAACCACTAGTGACAACTGTTATAAGAAAGAGAAGATGGAGATATGTTGGACACACCTTGAGAAGAAATGTCTGGTCAACCACTAGTGACAACTGTTATAAGAAGAGAAGATGGAGATATGTTGGACATACCTTGAGAAGAAATGTCTGGTCAACCACTAGTAACAACTGTTATAAGAAAGAGAAGATGGAGATATGTTGGACATACCTTGAGAAGAAATGTCTGGTCAACCACTAGTAACAACTGTTATAAGAAAGAGAAGATGGAGATATGTTGGACATACCTTGAGAAGAAATGTCTGGTCAACCACTAGTAACAACTGTTATAAGAAGGAGAAGATGGAGATATGTTGGACACACCTTGAGAAGAAATGTCTGGTCAACCACTAGTAACAACTGTTATAAGAAAGAGAAGATGGAGATATGTTGGACATACCTTGAGAAGAAATGTCTGGTCAACCACTAGTAACAACTGTTATAAGAAAGAGAAGATGGAGATATGTTGGACATACCTTGAGAAGAAATGTCTGGTCAACCACTAGTAACAACTGTTATAAGAAAGAAGATGGAGATATGTTGGACATACCTTGAGAAGAAATGTCTGGTCAACCACTAGTAACAACTGTTATAAGAAAGAGAAGGTAGAGATATGTTGGGCACACCTTGAGAAGAAATGTCTGGTCAACCACTAGTGACAACTGTTATAAGAAAGAGAAGATGGAGATATGTTGGACATACCTTGAGAAGAAATGTCTGGTCAACCACTAGTGACAACTGTTATAAGAAGAGAAGATGGAGATATGTTGGACACACCTTGAGAAGAAATGTCTGGTCAACCACTAGTAACAACTGTTATAAGAAAGAGAAGATGGAGATATGTTGGACACACCTTGAGAAGAAATGTCTGGTCAACCACTAGTGACAACTGTTATAAGAAGGAGAAGATGGAGATATGTTGGACACACCTTGAGAAGAAATGTCTGGTCAACCACTAGTGACAACTGTTATAAGAAGGAGAAGATGGAGATATGTTGGACACACCTTGAGAAGAAATGTCTGGTCAACCACTAGTGACAACTGTTATAAGAAGGAGAAGATGGAGATATGTTGGACACACCTTGAGAAGAAATGTCTGGTCAACAACTAGTGACAACTGTTATAAGAAAGAGAAGATGGAGATATGTTGGACACACCTTGAGAAGAAATGTCTGGTCAACCACTAGTGACAACTGTTATAAGAAAGAGAAGATAGAGATATGTTGGACACACCTTGAGGAGAAATGTCTGGTCAACCACTAGTAACAACTGTTATAAGAAAGAGAAGATGGAGATATGTTGGACACACCTTGAGAAGAAATGTCTGGTCAACCACTAGTGACAACTGTTATAAGAAGGAGAAGATGGAGATATGTTGGACACACCTTGAGAAGAAATGTCTGGTCAACCACTAGTGACAACTGTTATAAGAAAGAGAAGATGGAGATATGTTGGACATACCTTGAGAAGAAATGTCTGGTCAACCACTAGTAACAACTGTTATAAGAAAGAGAAGATAGAGATATGTTGGACACACCTTGAGAAGAAATGTCTGGTCAACCACTAGTAACAACTGTTATAAGAAAGAGAAGATAGAGATATGTTGGACATACCTTGAGAAGAAATGTCTGGTCAACCACTAGTGACAACTGTTATAAGAAAGAGAAGATGGAGATATGTTGGACACACCTTGAGAAGAAATGTCTGGTCAACCACTAGTGACAACTGTTATAAGAAAGAGAAGATGGAGATATGTTGGACACACCTTGAGAAGAAATGTCTGGTCAACCACTAGTGACAACTGTTATAAGAAAGAGAAGATGGAGATATGTTGGACACACCTTGAGGAGAAATGATCAACGAATATCAAAGCAGGCATTGAAGTAGGATGCAAAGGGTTCAAGAAAGAGAGGTCGATCTAAGGAGACCCTGAAACGAACTTTGCTGAGAGAGGCAGGAAATATCGGTCTCAGTTCCATGGATGAGATTGAGCGAGATGCCCAGGATAGAGCGGTATGGAGAAATTACTTGCAGGTCCTATGTAACGTATAACGGTACGAGAGGAATTATAGTTAATCTGAGTTAATTTCTTTGATTGTTTTGTAAATCATCCGGATGTTGGCTGTGATCTCAATGGGATAAAGGATCTCTTTTAACCTACCACGTAACCTCCACTACAACCTACAAGGCATGTCGTAAGAGGCGACTGAAGTAGAGGCCTAGTAAAGCTACCCTAGTAAATAAAAAGCGTCGCAGAAATCGGATGTGCAGGTCTACTTGTTGTAGGCGCATGACGCAACGAAAATCGCTCTTAGGCTCAGATCACATACAAATAAAAAAGAGCGGTTAAACAAGTAGTCGACATGGAGCGTTAGAAGAAGAAGAATATGAACTAATTGGTACAATCGCTCTTAGGCTTGGATAACATACAAATCACAAAGAGTAGTTAACAAGTGGCCGATAAGGAACGTTTGAAGAAGAAGAAGACCTTTGTATGTTTTGCTTGATGAAGTCCTTTTGGTCGAGACGTCATTGTAGCTTATTTTTGTACTTTGTGAAACCACATTACTTTTTATTTGCGTGTTTCGCCGCTGCTATATAGTTTTACTGTAGTATTTCGTAATGTCAATACTACCATTTGCTAATGTGTTTTTTGTTGTGTATCTTAGAGCATTTCCATTTGTAATCTTTCTCTCTCTCTCTCTCTCTCTCTCTCTCTCTCTCCCTCTCCTCTCTCTCTCTGTCCTCTCTCTCTCTCTCTCACCTCTCTCCCTCTCTCTCTCCCTCCCTCTCTCTCCTCTCCTCTCTCTCTCTCTCTCTCTCTCTCTCTCTCTCTCTCTCTCTCATGTGGTTTTAAAACCCCGATTGGGGCATAGACCCTCAACCAACTCCTGCCAAGTCTTCCTATCTTTAGCTATCTCCTCCAGCTCCCTCCAGCTCCCTCCAGCTCCCTCCAGCTCCCTCCAGCTCCCTCCAGCTCCCTGCAGCTCCCTCCATCTCTTCTGTATACTCTTAAATCCTTCTGGACCTCTACATAGCTTTGGATTGGATGCCTTTTTACCAGGAACCACAGTAAAGTGCGTTTTATATTCTAAAAACAAATGGCTTGTAAAATCATGGCTTTTGCCCTGGTCCACAAAGAGTTAATCTCTTTCTCTAAATTTTACTCTACGTATTTTTATGTATTCCTTTTCCTACAGTAGGTTGCCAAGGAGACGTAAGAACACCTAGCTTATCCATGCTAAACTCTGCAACAATCCATCCTGTCGATGCAGGTCTGTCCGCTCTCTTTTTATTCAGAACACCTGTATGCATAGGACAGTAGAGTCACATGATTCTCTTCTTCTTCTTCTTTTGTCGTCACACTGCTACCGGGTTGTTGACCAGTGTCGTCACACTGCTACCGGGTTGTTGCCCAGTGTCGTCACACTGCTACCGGGCTGTTGCCCAGTGTCGTCACACTGCTACCGGGTTGTTGCCCAGTGTCGTCACACTGCTACCGGGCTGTTGCCCAGTGTCGTGGTTTTCTGTTTTTGTCTTGCGCTGTTCTGGTGGCTTGTGTGATTGTTATCTTTGCTCTTTCACAGGATTCTGCTACGCCATCCAACCATCTTTTCCGTTGTCTTCCTCTTGCCTTCTTTCCCGATCTTCTGTTGTAGAAGACTCTGTATACTGTGGAGTTTGGATGCATTCTTATTAAGTGGCCAAACCATTTCATTCTTTGTTTATCTATGTAATTCAAGCACGATAAACGATATGAGTCTCTGGAGGTTAGCAACTTCTGTCCACACATACTGCAATCTGCCATTCTGGATCTTTCCAAGAACCGAGCGTGTATCTTGACAAGGACCATTTAAACGAAACATCGTGTCGATCTGTGTTAAAATAATACATTTTACAGCGCTTTATTCCCACTTCCTGCGAGTAGGTTTGGGAATTCTATAGAACAGAGGAATTAAGGAATACTGACTAATGACCAGTAACGAGTCTACACTTAATAAACACGGATATAACACAACAAGGGCGACTTATCTGGCACTGGAGCGCAAATTAAAGCTCCCATCCCTAAGGTTAACTGCACGAGTGGACAACGAATTACATCATTCACCTGGGACAGACAATAGACAATATCAAGACCACATTAAATAAACACGGATATAACACAACAACGCGCGTCTTATATGGCACTAGAATGCAAATTAAAGCTCCAACCCCTACGCTTAACGGCAAGAGTGGACAACCAATTCCTTCATCTACCTGGGAAATACAATAGACAATATCAAGATCACACTACATAAACGGGGATATAACACAACATGGGCGACTCATCTGGCCTTGGAACGCAAATTAAAGCCCCCAACCTACGCGAGTGGAAAACATGGATAGGAAGACTCCATAGCTGCCCCAACTGAATACGGACATGTCAGCCAGAATAGCGTGGACACACAGAAATGTAGAAAGACATCAACACAGAGAACGGTCAGTGAGCAAACACTGGATAATATTTCAGGAAACCCACCTAGTTTAACCATTCGTCCAACTGTTCGTTGTGTAAATTCGTGTTTAGCCCTACCTCCAACTGTTCTTCTTGTAAATTTGTGTTTAGCACTTCCTCCAACTGTTCTTCTTGTAAATTTGTGTTTAGCACTTCCTCCAACTGTTATTCTTGTAAATTCATGTTTAACCATACCTCCAACTGTTCTTCTTGTAAATTCATGTTTAACCATTCCTCCAACTGTTCTTCTTGTAAATTCATGTTTAACCATACCTCCAACTGTTCTTCTTGTAAATTCATGTTTAACCATTCCTCCAACTGTTCTTCTTGTAAATTCATGTTTAACCATTCCTCCAACTGTTCTTCTTGTAAATTCATGTTTAACCATACCTCCAACTGTTCTTCTTGTAAATTCATGTTTAACCATTCCTCCAACTGTTCTTCTTGTAAATTCATGTTTAACCATTCCTCCAACCGTGTAAATTCGTGTCGATTTATACAAATTCTGTTCAACTTATTATTTAAGATTGTTTATCATTAACTGTTATCTTATCTGAAAGTTGCGTCTAGTACATTTTCTGATTTGTTCCATCGATAATCTCTGTAGCGTAGAGATAAACTGCTTGCCTCTTACTCTGTAGGTACTTAGTTCGTTTCCTACTTTGAGCGATTTGGATATTTTCCCAGAGATCCCTGATTTAAAAATAGATGAATTCGAGTTCCTAGTCCTATCGGAGACGGAAGATAAAAAAGAGGTCCCGTGTTCACATTAAGCACGTAAAACAACCCTTCTCAGTTGAAATTTGATACGGGTAGGCTGCAAAGACGCTGTCAGGGCAAAACAGAAAAAAGATTGGAATACATATTCTTACAAAATTTTCGTTATCTTTCAAATTACATAGGGGACCTCCCCGATTCTACGGAGTTCGTGCACTGTCGCTGAGATCTTCATGTGTAAGAAAGAGATCGAGCACACATGGTTATTCATCGAAGTGCAATGATGATGGTCCTATCAATCAATCAATCAATCAATCATTCAAGCAATTAATTATCAATGAAAGACTTAATTGTAAGAGATCATATTGATTGATCACCCGAGGGGTTACCGGGGCCCAAATTGGGGTGTAAAGAATAGAACCACTGTTACCTGCTACGCATGTCGTAAGAGACGACTAAGTTAAGTAGGTTGGGTGTGGGGCTAGCTACCCTACACCGTAAAAAACAAAACTAGATGGTTACAGAACGGAGAGCGAACCGAGTAAACGCTGACTGAAACTGGACACATCGCCGAAGGATAAGCACCAGAGCTCCAAATGGTGCTGAAGATATGACATAAAACACACCAATGCTAAGACTGCATGAATCAGATTTGAACATGAATAGAATTTATGGGAAGATCTGGTACATCGATCTGCGCGGGAATTGCGAGAGAGAGAGAGAGAGATATTGATTGCCTTCTCGGACTGCACAGTGTGCGTGCCAGACAGAAACACAGACTCCAGAGCACATCCTGCAGTCATGTCCATCATACATACACCAACGAAGTGAAACATGACCTCATGAACAAAGCTTACAGACCAAGCTATGGGGAACTCTCGAAGAACTCCAACTGACATGCAGCTTCATAGAGACAACCCATCTCATGATTTAGACGAGCATACCAAACCGAACGCAAAGAAGAAGAAGAAGATTGCCTTCTTAAATAATATTAATAATAATATTAAACAAATATTACGAAAATTAAATTACCTACAATAAAAAAACAAAATCTGTGAAATTCACACAAATGTAGAATATTCTCACATCTTTGTCTTGGCTTCTTCACAGCAAATTCTTGGCTTCACATTACTGGCCGAGGCGACGATCGATACCATAATGTTTCAGAAAGAGATTGTCAATGTTACTGCTCTGTTGTTTATATCGGTGGAGCGTTTATATTTACACTTAGGGGCGAGTGTGTTTGTGGGTGTTTATTTCTATCTACATGATCGGAGACATGTCTCTATTTGATGTACATTGAGAAAACTGAGATTTGTTTGAGATTTGTGGGTTTACATTCCCGAATGTGTTTAGTGAAATGATTTGTAGAAGCGTGAAAAATATTATGTAAAATCTATATGTTTTTATAGCTACAGATAGGATTATGTTTCGTCTAGACGTGGAGTCTTCCCCATGATGCCATTATATTGCAGTGATGGGGGAGATTTGAGTGCGCCAATTATACAGTGTGCCAGGACGGCATGAACTCGTGTTCATGGCAGGGTCACCCAGGCTGGACAGATCACTGAGGATGGGTCAGAATAAAGGGGGTGTGGTTTATAGCCGAGTATTGACTTCATTGCACGTAGTTTTACGCCATATGGCGTGATCCCTCCCCGCAGAAATGGCTCGCCACCTGCCGAGAGTATTGCATAAAGCAATAACGAACTCTGTATCTCCGGCAACAATCCGAGCGGCGTCCTGAAAAAAACCTCTCATGAACAGAACGGCGCGTTCCGGATTTGAACCCACGACCTTCGACTCGTAAGACAAGGGCTTAACCACTCATCCACAGAGTCCCTTCCAAACTAGATATGAATAAACCAACCAGACCCTAGGATCAGACTAAATATGTCTTCTAGGTAGACAGACCAGACCCTAGGATCAGACTAAATATGTCTTCCAGGTAAACCAACCAGACCCTAGGATCAGCCTAAATAGCTCTTCCAGGTAGACCAACTAGACCCTAGGATCAGACTAAATATGTCTTCCTGGTAGACCAACCAGACAATAATGTCAAACTAAATATGTCTTCTAGGTAGACAGACCAGACCCTAATGTCAGACTATATATGTCTTCCTGGTAGACCAACCATACCCTAATGTCAGACTATATATGTCTTCCTGGTAGACAGACCATACCCTAATGTCAGACTATATATGTCTTCCTGGTAGACAGACCAGACCCTAGGATCAGCCTAAATATATCTTCCTGGTAGACAGACCAGACCCTAGGATCAGCCTAAATATCTCTTCCTGGTAGACAGACCAGACACTAGGATCAGACTAAATATGTCTTTCAGGTATAACAGCCAGACAATAGTGTCAGCCTAAATATCTCTTCCTGGTAGACAGACCAGACACTAGGATCAGACTAAATATCTCTTCCTGGTAGACAGACCAGACCCTAGGATCAGACTAAATATCTCTTCCTGGTAGACAGACCAGACCCTAGGATCAGACTAAATATCTCTTCCTGGTAGACAGACCAGACACTAGGATCAGACTAAATATCTCTTCCTGGTAGACAGACCAGACACTAGGATCAGACTAAATATCTCTTCCTGGTAGACAGACCAGACCCTAGGATCAGACTAAATATCTCTTCCTGGTAGACAGACCAGACCCTAGGATCAGACTAAATATCTCTTCCTGGTAGACAGACCAGACCCTAGGATCAGACTAAATATCTCTTCCTGGTCTTCTAGGTTTTGTGTTTGGTTTGGAACTAACAATCTCATTGTATACAAAACCTTCATGTTACGGAAACAGCAGCGAAGACGTTCTTTATTTACAGTCTTGATGGGCTACCCTGTGAGAGCTGCGGTAGCGTAGTTGTTAGTGAACTCGCTTCTCATGACCTGTGGTCCGGGTTCAATTCCCGCAGTGGGCGTAGAATATTTCCCGACCGCGACGGCTCTCAGATCGACCCAGCCTCAACTGGGTACCAGACATGCTCTGGGAAAGTAAATGATATGTAAAGTGATAAGTAAAGGATATGACCCGATTTTCATTGTGTGAATAATGTACGAAGCAGGAAAGCGCTGGCAGATAACAACAGAAATTGGATAGATTTCCATATTTTAGGGGATTAGCGAGAACAGGTGGACATGCAATTGAAGAAGTACCTCTGTAACAGGTGAAACAATTCTATTTTCTGGGCACGATCTGTTTCTTCTTCTTCGAAGGCTCTATATTGACCACTTGTCAACCACTCTGTATGATTTGTATGTAATCTGAGCACATAAACGAGTGTACGTTATGCCAGTTATGTGTCTACAAGTAGGTCTGCACATCCGATTTCTGCGCTGATTTTTATTTACTAAGGTAGCTTCCCTAGGGGCTACATCAGTCGCCTCTTACGACATGCATTGTAGGTCATAGTGGTATTTTCCTTTCTTCCCTTTGCAGGCCCAGGCACCATACGAGCGACGCTGTGCAAGATGATGAACAACACGAGAAAGGACAGGAGTAGCAGTCATCTTAAGAAAAGGCGTGGAATAATGTTTGCTAGATTGGAAACATCAGCAGTCGCCACCAGATTATGATCTGTCAAAGAATGGGTGATGTGTAAAACAACTAAAAATAAGGCAAGAGGTATCAGACGGACACACATCCACACTTTAAGATCTGGTATCGCCCGAGTGGTTACCGGGGCCTAAATTTGGTGGTGTAAAGAATATAACTACTGTTACCCGCCACGCATGTCGTAAGAGGCGACTAAGGAGGTTTGGCTGAAATCGGATGCATGTGTCCTAAACGTGTAGAAGCCTATGCGTTTAGGGACCTACCAAACCAATGTGCAACGTATACACGTTCTTGGCAAAGATCAAACATATCACAAAGAGTGATTAAAATTGGTTGTAAAGAACGAACGTAAAGAAGGAGAAGTATATCTGGAATTTGCTGTTGACTTTGCACTTTTATCTTCTTCTTCTTTTGTCGTCACACTGCTACCGTGTTGCTGCCCAGTGTCGTCACACTGCTACTGGGTTGTTGCCCAGTGTCGTCACACTGCTACCGGGTTGTTGTCCAGTGTCGCCACACTGCTACCGGGTTGCTGCCCAGTGTCGTTACACTGCTACTGGGTTGCTGTCCAGTGTCGTCACACTGCTACCGGGATGTTTCCCAGTGTCGTCACACTGCTACCGGGTTGCTGCCCAGTGTCGTCACACTGCTACCGGGTTGTTGCCCAGTGTCGTCACACTGCTACCGGGTTGTTGCCCAGTGTCGTCACACTGCTACCCGGGTGTTGCCCAGTGTCGTCACACTGCTACCGGGTTGCTGCCCAGTGTCGTCACACTGCTACCGGGTTGTTGCCCAGTGTCGTCACACTGCTACCGGGTTGTTGCCCAGTGTCGTCACACTGTTACTGGGTTGCTGCCCAGTTTCGTCACACTGGTACTGGGTTGCTGCCCAGTGTCGTCACACTGCTACCGGGTTGTTGCCCAGTGTCGTCACACTGCTACTGGGTTGCTGCCCAGTGTCGTCACACTGCTACTGGGTTGTTGCCCAGTGTCGTCACACTGCTACTGGGATGTTGCCCAGTGTCGTCACACTGCTACCGGGTTGGTGCCCAGTGTCGTCACACTGCTACTGGGTTGTTGCCCAGTGTCGTCACACTGCTACTGGGATGTTGCCCAGTGTCGTCACACTGCTACCGGGTTGTTGCCCAGTGTCGTCACACTGCTACCCGGGTGTTGCCCAGTGTCGTCACACTGCTACCGGGTTGCTGCCCAGTGTCGTCACACTGCTACCGGGTTGTTGCCCAGTGTCGTCACACTGCTACCGGGTTGTTGCCCAGTGTCGTCACACTGCTACCGGGTTGTTGCCCAGTGTCGTCACACTGCTACCGGGTTGGTGCCCGGTGTCGTCACACTGCTACCGGGTTGTTGCCCAGTGTCGTCACACTGCTACTGGGTTTCTGCCCAGTGTCGTCACACTGCTACTGGGTTGTTGCCCAGTGTCGTCACACTGCTACTGGGATGTTGCCCAGTGTCGTCACACTGCTACCGGGTTGTTGCCCAGTGTCGTCACACTGCTACCGGATTGTTGCCCAGTGTCGTCACACTGCTACCGGGTTGCTGCCCAGTGTCGTCACACTGCTACTGGGTTGCTGCCCAGTGTCGTCACACTGCTACCGGGTTGTTGCCCAGTGTCGTCACACTGCTACCGGCTTGTTGCCCAGTGTCGTCATACTGCTACCGGGTTGTTGCCCAGTGTCGTCACACTGCTACCATGTTGTTGCCCAGTGTCGTCACACTGCTACTGGGCTGCTGCCCAGTGTCGTCACACTGCTACCGGGTTGCTGCAAAGTGTCGTGGTTTTCTGGGTTTTTTTTGCGCTGTTCTGGTGGCTTGGGTTATTGTTAATTTTTGCTCTTTGATACGATTCTGCTATTCCATCTAACCATCTTTTTTGTGGTCTTCCTCTCGCATTCCTTCCTGATGTTCTGTTGTAGAAGAATGTGGAGTTTGGATTCATTCTTAACTACGTCATTCTTTGTTTCTCAATGGAATTCAAGTAACGTACTGTCTCAACTTTCGTTCTTACGCTGATGTTGGTGACTCTTGTCTTTTCTGGTGTTGTTGGTAACTTTTCGCAGACACCACATTTCACATGTAGTTATTTTTGTGACTGCGTTTTGCTCATTGTCCATGTTTGGGTTTGATAACACAAAGTAGGTATGAAAATGCTTCATACCTCTTCCCATTCCCAGGCTTGTCGTGACTCTTTACCATTCTCTCAACTCTTGCGCCTTTGTCGCCTCTGTAGCGAGGACGATGATTTTCTCATAGAACTCACGAGATGCTTGATTTCTTCCGTAAGCGCCTATACCCGGAGAATGTGCTTGCATCTGCTATGCGGCGCGTTCAGCAAATTTCTCGCCATTAGGCCCACTCTAACCAGCATAGAGCTTCCAATTCTGACAGGGTGAAACTTATCTTAACTTTCCACCCTCATAGTTCCCTTGTGAAGAAAGTCTTATTCCGCCATCTCTCCATTCTTCAGTCTGATCCTGAGACACAATCAATCTTCCAACAATTATCCTTTAGTGGCGTACAGACGGGACAGAAGTCTGAAGGATATGATGGTTCACAATCGCGTCATGCCTAATATCCATTGTCATTCTGGCACCATCCAGGTGCGGCGCTGCAACACATGTGCTTATGTAAAACAGACCCGTACTGTGTCTTTTCCAAAAGCCACGTTTGTTATTGAAGACAGTTTCACTTGCGAGTCCCGGAATATTATCTATACCATTATCTGCAAGCGGTGCAACAAGGCCTATATTGGGGAAACCGGCAAGAGGCTCAGTGACCGATTCGCCCAACACTTGCGCGATATACGCCAATGCTCTGTGACCCCTGTAGCTACTCATTTCAATGATACTGGCCATTCAGGAGCTAGCGATTTCCAGGTCACAGCCATCCGATCATGTTCCTCTGATGATCGAAATTGATTTGCCCTGGAGAACCGTTTTATTTCGTTGTATGGCACCTTGCGGCCTCTTGGACTCAACGCATTACATTCCTATGCTTCTTAGTACTTTCTCATCTCATGCCTTGTAATCTATATGTGTATTTGCTTCATATATATAATTTATATTTTCACTTGATAGTATATTGTTTCTCTTCTTTTCCACTTCTAGTTTTGTGTTTTCACTCATTTCGTTATTCGTTTTTATTCCCAGATTTTCATTAGATACGTTTGAATGTTTCCGTAATCGTCCACTTGTAAGTGTTCTGTGAAATTCGTCACTCCTGTTGTGTCGTTTGTTTGATAAAGGCCTTTTGGTCGAAACGTTGCTGTTTATCGTCACTGTTTCTGTATTTTGTAAAACTATAGTACTTTGTTTGTACGTGTTTCGCTATGAAAATGCTGTTGATCATATGTACTTCTATCTCACACACATGAAGATATCAATTTGAAGAAAATTAGTTTTATTTTTGTGTCGCGTCATGAAGGTGTAAAGGTGAATGAACGGACCGATACACTTGTGGGTATGGCTGCTGTAGAAATCGGATGAGGATTCGACTAATCTAATATTCTGAATTCCCTACTTGAGAGATGACGTGTAAACAATTTAAGGAATTGTGGTGATTCGACAGCCTTAACAAGACTGTAAGAATTGCAAATCGAACGTGGTGTAGCTAGACAGGAGCAGTGTATTGGTAGTCAAAAAAGACAGTTACAGTTTCAGTATGGAATATTTTCATTGCAATCCGGACATGTCCATATGTGCTTCGAGCTCCTTCGCAATATCTCCAACAGCGTCCAGCGACTGACCGTACCAGTTCGATTTTGATTGATGACCCTACTCATACACCTGTTGTGCTGTTCTTTTCTTGCTACTCCAATCTTCAAACCCAGCTCCTGCAATCTAGTAGTTGAGGTGGATTAATTGAAACTGAAATCTTCTTTGCGCAACACTCTCTGAGAATGGTAAACCAACATAGAACTGGTATCGTTACTTGTCACGCGCTGAAAGACATACTGAGGACGAGATCAGATCATATATGGATTAATTCGCGCGTATTTTGCCGGGCCCTCAAAACAAGCAAAGAATAGTACCACTGCAACCAACATGACATATCATAAGAGGTAATTAAGGTAGAGGCCAAGGGAAGCTCATCATCAAATAGCTTTTCCTGAGCAGAACTTTGCAACCCCAACAGTCCTCTAGAGTTTCTCTCTCTCATAGGCCAGATATCCTGCCTCTGCAGCCGTCATGTTCAAACCATCAGTTATATCCTGAATCCATCTTCTACGTAGTCTTCCTCTTCTTCTCTGTGCCGGTATGCCTCCTTCCATGATTGTCTTCTCCAACCATTCATGTCTTTTTATATGTCTAAAATATGTCAATTTTCTTAATCTTATTTGTAGCATCAACCAGTTTTCTTTGATTTTGAGTTCCGTCTATAAATCTATTTGTTCTCTTTCCTGTTCAAGATATACAGAGTGCTCTTCTGTAACATTTATATTCACAAATACAAGTATGCTTCTTCCTAGTCTGGTTGCTTCACTAACAGATCTTGTTTCTATTATGTTGTATTCCATATTATTGTTAGGGTTTTCTAGACATTGTCTTGGAAGGTAGTCTGCCATTGCTTACCTTCCAGGTAGTGACCATACTGGTCCATGACCGTAACCATTGTCTCTATTACAGAGACCCTCTGCCTACCTTCCTGGCGGTGATCATACTGGTCCATGACCGTAACTATTGTCTCTATTACAGAGATCATCTGTCTATCTTCCTGGCGGTGATCATACTGGTCCATGACCGTAACTATTGTCTCTATTACAGAGATCATCTGTCTATCTTCCTGGCAGTGATCATACTGGTCCATGACCGTAACTATTGTCTCTATTACATAGATCATCTGTCTATCTTCCTGACAGTGACCATACTGGTCCATGACCGTAGCCATTGTCTCTATTACAGAGATCTTCTGTCTACCTTCCTGACAGTGACCATACTGGTCCATGACCGTAACTATTGTCTCTATTACAGAGATCTTCTGTCTATCTTCCTGGCAGTGACCATACTGTTCCATGACTGTAACTATTGTCTCTATTACAGGGATCCTCTGTCTACCTTCCTGGCAGTGACCATACTTGTCCATGGCCGTAACCATTGTCTCTATTACAGAGATCCTGTGTCTACCTTCCTGGCAGTGACCATACTGGTCCATGACCGTAACTATTGTCTCTATTACAGAGATCTTCTGTCTACCGTCGTGAGTTTTGAGACCATAACCATTGACACTATGTCGGCTGCTCTATCACTCATCCACCACCTGCTCCCATGGCTACCACGTGACCCTACGTAATAGGAGGGGAGGTGGTGGGGGAGCTAAATGGGTACTTCACCTTGCCCATGTTTGTCCCGTAGACTGGAGGAGGGAAGAAGGCGCCTTACATTTCCTTAGGTTTACCTCTACCTCGCTACCTAGGGAAACTGCCCTAGTAAATAAGCTTTTCAGATATGCTGGCCTACTTGTAGCCGCATAACTGGCACAACGGAAATCGCTCTTAGGCTCAGATCACATACACATCAAAAAGAGCGGGTAAACAAGTAGTCGATATGGCGCGTTCGCAAAAAAAGAAGAAGAAGATTATGAACTAACTGGTTCTATGTAGTAATCGTAATCTAACAAACAAACTAAAAAACAATAATACTCGTATTCGATTTTAATGCTTCCAAATAACCAGGTCAAATGTGGCTATTCTACAGAGAAACATTCTAGAACTATCCTCACATCACAAGTGGTTCTCCTTGCTAATAGTTCTCATGGCTCGCTGGTTCGAAACACAGCTGTTACGTCCTTGAACGTGCACCACACTTAATGCGGCAACATTTCTGCCGTCACAAAATGGCTATTTCATCGATTGTGTTGTGAGAACCAAGCACCAGCACTTGCTGGAAAAGTTTGCGAAGAATATAAAGTACAACAGATGAATGGGCTGTCTGGCAGATTGAAATATGAGAACGTAACAAGCATAAGAACATACACATTCACAAATACATAACACACAGAAACACTCACACGTAAAATCAAGCAGAAATTTATTTAAAATCTGTCTTTTCCTTAAAGATCATCATCATTATCATCATCAGACGCCGTGCCGACTTGGGTTTGTGATAATAATAATAATAATAGTTCCTCTCTTACCTTTATATGTTACATAGGGTCTGCAAGCAATTTCTCCATACCACTCTATCCTGGCAACTCACCCGTTGTTCATGTCGAATCAGTGAGCCACGAGAACCATCAGTATGCATACTATTCGATATCTGTTGGGGAGACTGAGCACCTATGGGTCTGCCTGGAGTGCAATGACGTCAATTTAGTAGCCAATAACCAATAACCTGGGCAACTCGCTGAATTTCCTCCATTGAACAGAAACCAATATTTCTTGCCTCTCTCAGCAAAGTTCGTTTCAGGGTCTCAAAAAGGGCGTGCTCTCTTTCTTGAATCCTTTGCATCCCACTTCAATGCCTGCTTTTATATTCTTTGATCATTTCTCCTCAAGGTGTGCCCAACATATCTCCATCTCTATCTTATAACAGTTGTTACTAGTGGTTGACCAGCCATTTCTTCTCAGAGTATTCCCAAAATATCTCCATCTTCTCTTTCTTATAACAGTTGTTACTAGTGGTTGACCAGACATTTCTCCTCAAGGTGTGCCCAACATATCTCCATCTTCTCCTTCTTATAACAGTTGTTACTAGTGGTTGACCAGCCATTTCTTCTCAGAGTATGCCCAAAATATCTCCATCTTCTCTTTCTTATAACAGTTGTTACTAGTGGTTGACCAGACATTTCTCCTCAAGGTGTGCCCAACATATCTCCATCTTCTCCTTCTTATAACAGTTGTTACTAGTGGTTGACCAGCCATTTCTTCTCAGAGTATGCCCAAAATATCTCCATCTTCTCTTTCTTATAACAGTTGTTACTAGTGGTTGACCAGACATTTCTCCTCAAGGTGTGCCCAACATATCTCCATCTTCTCCTTCTTATAACAGTTGTTACCAGTGGTTGAGCAATTTCTCTGATTTCATTACATCTTCTGAGGTGACCCTGGATCTCCACAAATCTTGGTCCCTGGTATTTATTTGCTGTCATCTCAGATGTTGACACATTTAGGTGCCATGAAGTCAGCTTGTCTAATAATTTCTCTCTGCCTTCTTTTGTCTCGTCTCGCTTTGATTTTATCGGTTGTCACAATGTATTCTAAGACTCCCATTCTCAGCACACGTCCTACAAATAATTACTGCTTCTTTCTTATATTGATAATAAGTTATTATTTATGTATTGGCTTCATGCAACACCTCTACATTCGTCATTTTAACAGTCCATCGGATACCTTAGAGATGATATGAAAATTGTGGCATATCATTTGCTAGACGTAGCTATCAACGACAGTAAACCGAGTCGTTGATTTTCTAGGCACCACTTATACGTGCAGGTGTTTGCCATTGCTTTCTGAATAGTGATGTTTATTTTTACCGTTCGTAAAAATCTACGTAAACAAATGTGCTTCCAAACTTGCCCGCCACGGAGTTCGAACCAGGTACACTTGGGTTGTTATAGCGCTCTCTACAGCTTAAGCTCTAGACGTCCACCTTAGAGATACATACAAAAAGAGATATACACAATTAGTTTATCTTTGTTTATTCATCTATGCTCCTTGTGGAGCATAGGCCTTCAACGGTTGATCTCCACTTTTCTGTATCTCTTTCCATTTTCTTTATGCAGGGTATTCAACTTAAAAGCAGCCTATGAATGGAGCTAATCTGGCATATATGTATGGAAATGAGAAGGTTCAGTTATGACGTAGAATAGGTCAAGGTTGTGTGATAGTGTGTAATTGTAGTGCGGAAGGGGCGATGAACAAATGTGACGTAGGACGAGCTAGTCAGAACCGGTTTAAATAATAAATAAACAACAACGCGATAGGTTATCTGGCAACTTTCGATGTGTCAATGGGGCTGCAATTATCTTGAACACCCTGTAGCTAAAAGCATTGTCTAGCGTCGTTAAGTTCCTCGAAAAGACTTCGTCTCCATGTCTCTTTATCAAATCCCTTTTTCCTTGTGGGTTTCACTAACGTGCTTGTCTGGTAACACTCGACGGTGTCTTCTGCATAGTATACCCGACCTGCAGCCCCCGACAACATAAGGCCGACTAGCTCAGACGGTAAATTCAAAATACCTGTTTAATGGGGGCTGGTTTTTATAAGTGTTTGATAATAAATTGTTGTAAGGGTTTCTGCAATTTTACACAATTTTACGAGTCTATTGTTATTTATTGACGATAAATGTTTATAATACTTCTTCTTCTTCTTCTTCTTCTTCTCATAATGTAAGAGCCAATTGGGTTAGACATTTTTGGGAGGTTCATGCTATAATTATAGGTGATATGTACATCATATGCACGTTTGGCATTTGACATTCTTTACACTTTTTGTGTTAGTGAAATTGAAGGTGCTGGGAGTCACCAGGAAAGACAGACTACGAAATGAGAACATCAGAAGCAGAGTGGGCATAACTTCATGCACCGAATACATCGAAAGAAAACAAATGCAGTGGTTTGGACATTTAGTGCGAATGAAATACAACCAACCACCAATAACAGCATACAATAAAAATAGATCGGGTACTAGAGCTAAGGAAAGACCAAGAAAAGATGGATAGACAATATCAAGACCACACTACATAAACACGGATATAATACAACAAGGGCGACTCATCTGGCCCTAGAACGCAAATTAAAGCTCCCATCCCTACGTTTAACGGCAAGAATGGACAGCCAACTACATCTTCCACCTGGGAATAGACAATAGACATCCACTGCACGATGCAATGTTTTTTACCAATATATTTTCAATTAATTATTTTTTAAATACATAATTACAATGCATACACTAAACGTTGTTTATTATCAAAACAATATATTTGATACGGTGTTTGGCATGTATTTTTCATTGACCGTCGGCACACGATGAATGATGTGGAAAACGTCCCGACGATCACCTTTACTTCCCAGAGATTTTCCTAGAACCCGACTGAGCCTGGGTCGACATAGGAGCCGTTACTTTTGAAAAACATGTCCACGCCCACTGTAGAGCTGAACAGTCTAAGAATCGAGATCGCTAATATCTACGTTACTGTCGCTCTCTGGAAGGTAGACGTGCCAGTTCCTTTGCTAACAGTTTTAACATCGGTTGAACAAATTAAACATCACCTTATTTTGATTTGATGTGAAAAACGTACGTTATTTTTGTTGCATAATTTCTCTCATAATCTATTTGCTTTCGTGCATGTACATATATTGTCACGAACTACGTTTAAGTAAATGATGGCAGCTTGAGACTAAATATCAGTACATTGTCATAATCAGATTGTCTTTTATTCCTGGTATCCCTAGCAACCACTAAGCTCATCCTGTCTAGAAGCTGGTCCGCTCAAACTGTTGGCATTTCGCTGTCGTTAATCCGACACGACGAGGACGCTGAATTCCAGTAAATAAACTCACGTGTCGAGTTTTCTGTTTCCCGTCTCCCTGTCGTCATCCTTAGGTGCATTTCGCGTACTTAAGTACAATGTCTTAACATTTATTATATTCCCTCCGCCCCGTCTTCATAATCTTCGCATTTCCAGACATCGTGTGCTATTTTCTAATATGGAACAAAAGTATCGTAACAGTTAATAGAAGTTGAGAGTTTATCTGAAGTTTTAATGTTTAGTTTCATTTACAATAATATACGTATTCCGCGTCTATTTCGTTTTATTTACAATACTATACGTATTCCGCGTCTATTTCTTTATTAACTCCTTGTGGACAAAACGCCACATTACGTGACTTTGGGTTGAACACATTTTTACCAGAAGCCACACTAGTGATTTTTTAATTCTAAAAACGGCTTGAAAAAACATGACTTTTGCCCAAGTGTTTTAAGAGTTTAATTTTATTCCACAATGTTTCGTTTGATTATTTATTCAACATGGACTGTGTGTGCGTTAAGAACAATTTTCTTGGATGCTTCCATCCGTGCTAGAACTAAACAAGAAGTTGATATATGTGTGTTAGTTCCTTACGATGATTCCAGATTATTTTCCTTTCACCGTGTGATTCCAGCTGTGGATTTGGCAGTAGAGAAAGTCAAAGCTACTGGTCAAGTTAGTGGTGTTAAAATTCGTATACGTTTTGGAAATACTGGGTGTAATTCTAGGGATGCTCCGATCGTTGCGTTTGAGTATTATAGACGTCAGCAGGTGAGGTTTCATAAACAACACTTTGCTTTGATAGCAGTGTCTTTATTTGGATATTAGTGTCTTTGTTTGGATGGTAGTGTCTTTGTTTAGATATTAGTGTCTTTGTTTGGATGGTAGTGTCTTTGTTTGGATAGTAGTGTCTTTGTTTGGATAGTAGTGTCTTTATTTGAATAGCAGTGTCTTTATTTGGATATTAGTGTCTTTGTTTGGATAATAGTGTCTTTATTTGGATATTAGTATCTTTGTTTAGATATTAGTGTCTTTGTTTGGATGGTAGTGTCTTTGTTTAGATATTAGTGTCTTTGTTTGGATAGTAGTGTCTTTGTTTAGATATTAGTGTCTTTGTTTAGATATTAGTGTCTTTGTTTAGATATTAGTGTCTTTGTTTAGATATTAGTGTCTTTGTTTAGATATTAGTGTCTTTGTTTAGATATTAGTGTCTTTGTTTGGATAGTAGTGTCTTTGTTTGGATAGTAGTGTCTTTGTTTGGATAGTAGTGTCTTTATTTAGATATTAGTGTCTTTGTTTGGATGGTAGTGTCTTTATTTGGATAGTAGTGTCTTTGTTTGGATAGTAGTATCTTTGTTTGGATATTAGTGTCTTTGTTTAGATATTAGTGTCTTTGTTTAGATATTAGTGTCTTTGTTTGGATGGTAGTGTCTTTGTTTAGATATTAGTGTCTTTGTTTGGATGGTAGTGTCTTTGTTTGGATAGTAGTGTCTTTGTTTGGATAGTAGTGTCTTTGTTTGGATATTAGTGTCTTTGTTTAGATATTAGTGTCTTTGTTTGGATAGTAGTGTCTTTGTTTGGATAGTAGTGTCTTTGTTTGGATAGTAGTGTCTTTGTTTGGATAGTAGTGTCTTTGTTTGGATAGTAGTGTCGTTGGTTGAATAGTAGTGTCTTTGTTTGGATAGTAGTGTCGTTGGTTGAATAGTAGTGTCTTTGTTTGGATAGTAGTGTCGTTGGTTGAATAGTAGTGTCTTTGTTTGGACAGTAGTGTCGTTGGTTGAATAGTAGTGTCTTTGTTTGGATAGTACTGTCGTTGGTTGAATAGTAGTGTCTTTGTTTGGATAGTACTGTCGTTGGTTGAATAGTAGTGTCTTTGTTTGGATAGTACTGTCGTTGGTTGAATAGTAGTGTCTTTGTTGATAGTACGCTGTTGAAAGTAGTGTCGTTGGTTTGGAATAGTAGTGTCTTTGTTGGTTGAATAGTAGTGTCGTTGGTTGAATAGTACTGTCGTTGGTTGAATAGTAGTGTCTTGAATAGATGTTTGAATAGTAGTGTCGTTGGTTGAATAGTAGTGTCGTTGGTTGAATAGTAGTGTCTTTGAAAGATGTTTGTTTGGATAGTATCTGTCGTTGATTGAATAGTAAGTTCTTTGTTATACTGTCAGGCCGGACTAAGAAATAATTTAATAGAAAGATGTGTTGTTGTGGTATGACTCGTGTAGTTCTAGAATGATGGATGTAATTGTAAAGTGATGGATGTAATTGTAAAATGATGGATGTAATTGTAAACTGATGGATGTAATTGTAAAATAATGGATGTAAATGTGTAATGATGGATGAATTTGACTAAAAGATGAATTGTAGACTGATTTTAATTGTAGAATGAGGGATGTAATTGTAAAATGTTGGGGGTAATTGTAGAGTGATGGATGTAATTGTAGAATTAAGGATGTAATTGTAAGTTGATGGATGTAATTGTAAAATGATGGATGTAATTGTGTAATGATGGATGTAATTGTAGATAAAGATGTTATTGTAGAAAGATGGATGTAATTGTAGAAAGATGGTTGTAATTGTTAAATGATGCATGTAATTGTAAGATGATGGATGTAATTGTAAGATGATGGATGTAATTGTAAGATGATGGATGTAATTGTAAAATGATGGATGTAATTGTAAAATGATGGATGTAATTGTAAGTTCATGATGTAATTGTAAAATGATGGATGTAATTGTAAGTTCATGGATGTAATTGTAAGATGATGGATGTAATTTTAAGTTCATGGATGTAACTGTAAGTTAATGGATGTAATTGTAAAATGATGGATGTAATTGTAAGTTCATGGATGTAATTGTAAGATGATGGATGTAAATTGTTAGTTTATGGATGTAATTTAGAATAATGGATGTAATTAAATGGATGCAATTATGTTGATGGATGAAATTGTAGAATGATGGATGCAATTGTAAGATGATGGATGTAATTGTAAGATGATGGATGTAAATTGTAGAATAATGGATGTAATTATAAGTTGATTAATGTAATTGTAAGTTGATGGATGTAATTGTACGTTGATGGATGTAGTTGTAAAAGAGTTAATTATTGCTAGAGAGACAAAGTAAGAGAAAAAATGAGTGAGAACGAGAGAGACAGAAAAAGAAGGAAAGAGGGAGAAACATACTACAAAATGAATAGTTAATATTTCAGCAAAATTATTGTGTCACTTCAGGTATCTGTTTTTATCGGGCCTGTTTGTGACTATAGCCTTGCTCCCGTGGCAAGATACGCCCCTGTTTGGAACATTCCAGTCATTACACCGGGAGGATTTGCACACGATATGGTCAGTAAACAGGGCCCGGATGGGGAATTCCCAACATTAACCCGTGTTGGTGTGACTTTCAATTCCCTAGCGGATTCTCTTGTAGCAACAATGATGGGGATTTTCCGATGGTCAAAAATAAAAGTTATCTATGATGGTGAAGCATTATCCGATGTTATGCCACGGTTCTGTTACTTGGCAGCAGCTTCTTTGGTCAACACTACAAAGGAAAAGAGGATGGGTCACGACTTCCATATGTTTCTGCCTGGGTCGCATAGCACTACTGGACTTTTGCTCAAAGAAGTTGGAAACGATTTTGGGAGTAAGTAAATTCACTGCCGACTGTAGTCATAAGCCTGTTCAGTTCAATTGGAAATTCCCAAAAATCAGACCACTCACACTTGTCCCGTGTAATCAATATTTTCATCTAATGAAAAATTCTTTTTAAAAAATAACACAAAATGCAAAAAACAAATATTATGTATCAAATTACATTTAATGATAAAAAATATCAATATTATTAACATTTTTCATCAATAAATTATCATGAACTCGAAGAATTGTTAAAAACAGTGCAATAAGCCTGACACTGTTCTATTAAACATATATAAAACTCAGCCCACGCCAACTGGAATTTTTATTTTTCTATTGAGCTGAGCAGATTTACGTTACAAGCGGTCTAAGGTAAATCCTTTTCGATACAAAACATGCATGATGATTTAGATGTTTTCTAAAACATACCATCATTATATGTCTTACATGTCGATTCTGATTTCATTTATGTTTTGACATGTTTTGTCAATGTTTTTTTGACGTATATTCACCATTTTGTGAATGTTCTTGACGTATATTCACCGTTTACTGAATGTTTCTGGCGTGTATTCATCGTTTTCTGAATGTTCCTGGCGTGTATTCATCATATTCTTAATCAGTGGCGGCTCGTGATCATTTTTGTTGGTTGGGCCAGACATAAATTTGTGGAAAAAAATCATGATTTTGGGTCAGGTTATATTTTAATTCATAAACTATTATTCATAACAGATTATTTTTTATGGGGCCCGGCCCCAGGTGCCCCTAATAACGAACCGCCACTGTTCTTAATGTCCTTGGCATATATTCATCATTTTGTCAATGTTACTGGCTTGTATTCATCATTATATGAATGTTCTTATAGAATGTTGTCCACATATTTCGGATTGTTTTTGTAAAATTCTTTCACGTTTTAGATATTCTTGACTGGATAATGGCTATCCAGGACCTGAGCTGGCGCAGCGACTACCGTGCTCTATGCAAACACGACACATCTAGAAACAGAACCCATTATATTTCAAGGCCCAAGTTGACATATTTGAAAATGTGTGCGCAATCTCTCGGTTTGAGTGCACTTTCGTTTTGTTACGAAATATATCATTATGTTATCCGTGACTTTTATCCCAAGTTGAAAACTGAATAATCTAATTGAATTAACAAATATTAAAGTTATGAAATAAAAATCGGTGCATATCCTTTACAGGACGTAGCCATCAACCACAGTAAACGAGTCGTTGATTTTCTATGCACCACTTATAAGTTCAGTAGTTTCTTTTGCTTTCTGAACGGTTAGGTCAATTTTTACCTTTTGTAAAAATTCCACGGAAACGAATTTGCTTTCAAACTTGTCCACTGTGGGGTTTGAACCAGGTACGTTTGGGTTTGTGATCGATCTCACTACCGCTTGAGCTACAGACGCTTCCCTCTAGGCAGATACCAGTTGGTAATGTTTTGCAATTTATTAGTTACTGGTTTAATTGTTCTCCATGTTCCTGACCCATACAGCAGAACTGTAAATACATTATTTACAACAACAAACGTATACACCATACAGTTCTCTATTCTCTATTGTCTTTCCCCACAGGTAGATGATGGAGTTAGTCCCCTGTCCACTCTTGCCGTTAAGGGCAGGGGTACGAGCTTTAATTTGCGTTCCAGGGCCAGATGAGCCTCCCTTGTTGTGTTATATCCGTGTGTATATAGTGTAGTCCTTATATTCTATCCATCTTTTTCGTTTTCGTCCTTGGATGTTATATCCGTATTTATTTAGTGTAGTCTTGCTATCAAATATTATAAGGAAACGAAGGTGGAAATATTTAGGTCATGTTCTTAGATCAGACGAAAAGAGATTAAATCGACAAGTCCTTATGTGGTCACCAGTTGGGAAAAGAAAACGTGGAAGACCAAAGACCACTCTTCAAAGAACCATCCAACAAGAAAGTAAACTATTGGGATGTAAAACCATACAAGATCTCCAACTGCTAGCAAAGAACCGTATCACATGGAGATCTAAAACCTCTGCCATATGTGCCGCCTTTGGCACGAAAGGAACAAACTAACTAAGTCTTGCTATTGTTTATGTATCTGTTTCGTGGTCTTCCTTTGGCTCTATTACCTCATCTCTTGTGTACAAAGATAGTCTACGACTGTCCAAGATGTTTACTGTTGAAAAATACATGGAATCCAGGGGCTTGGATTGTACCAGTACCCATGTTGGTCTCCTGTAACGCAATCAATTCAGCACCCTAAAAATGTTTGTCCAAGATGGGACGCCTTTGTCTGACATCGGCGTAATTCCTATACAGTATTCGAACGTGATGGTGACCCAATCTATAGCATTTTAGCTGTCTTCTCGTTCCTGCTTGATTTTTCTTTCTTCTCCCTGTTCTCCTTCGTGTTGGACCATGTGTTGAGCCACTGGACGCTGCTGGATATGTTGAGGTGGAGATCAGAGCACCTATGGTCTGCCCAGCGTGTTCGTAGCGCGTTGGACTACGGGTGACTATCCCTCTGTGTGTGCGGGTTCAATTCCGCGGGATGGCAGAAAAAGCTACAGATTCCCCAGATTTACGGTGTTCATGGCACCGAACCGAAGGTTACGATGTCCATGGCACCGAGCCGAAGAGCTGAAAATCTCAAGTGCTTCTGGATCGCAAAAAAAAAATATCTACGATAATATATATGGCCATTTTCGTCTTTACAGACTGTCAATTGACAAGTGTTCTACTGTGACAACGTCTGAGTTTTCGCTTTTCTCTCTCGTCTTTACAGACTGTCAATTGACAAGTGTTCTACTGTGACAACGTTTGAGTTTTCGCTTTTCTCTCTCGTCTTTACAGACTGTCAATTGACAAGTGTTCTACTGTGACAACTTCTGAGTTTTCGCTTTTCTCACTTGTCTTTCAGCTCATCCTTAAGTCTCTCTTCAAAAGATTCTGCACCTTTGCACAAAGTTGTCGGAGCTGAAAGCAAGGATAAAGTGTGCTCTCCCTTTGTGCTAGCCTGCGCAGTTGATACGGGGAATGTGCCTTGTCCATTTTACACAAACCCCCTCTCTACCCTACTGTTTCATCCAAAGGAAATACACTTCATACGTTTGGAATCAAGCAGGGTTTGTAGGGGATGTCAGAAGATGCTACGATAACAGTCCTCATATAACCTGATCGCTGTTTATTGTATTTTGTTATTGATGATTGTTTGTAGTCAATTCTCATTAAATGTCCGAACTGTATTGATAAAATACTCGATCTTCATAAGGTATTAGTCCGTTTTAAATTTCTGCTACTTATTAAATATTTACAAACTACTTTCCCACTATAACATATTTATTTGTTACGCAATTTTACCTGTTATCAGGTACTTGCAACCCGTGGACGTTTGTCGAAACTATTTGCTCGTTGTTTGCATCACGATTTCAAACTAAATGGACATTACTGGTGTTGGTGTGTGTGTGTGTGAGGACATTGTCATTTCAGCATCTTCTTCTTTGCGTTCGTTCTTTACGACCAATTTTAATCACTCTTTGTGATATGTTTGATCTTTGCCAAGAACGTGTATACGTTGCACATTGGTTTGGTAGGCCCCTAAACGTATAGACTTCTACACGTTTAGGACACGTGCATCCGATTTCAGCCAAACCTCCTTAGTCGCCTCTTACGACATGCGTGGCAGGTAACAGTGGTTCTATTCTTTATACCCTAAATTTGGGCCCAGGTAGCCACTCGGGCGAAATTTCAGCATCTTATTCCATGGAGTATTGTGCAACTGAGGACCGAAAATTTAATAGCTTGTCAGGCGAGACAAACTCAAACATTTCAATAGATCAAAACTGTCTTATATATGGAGTTTAAGAATGATCAGGAATAAAACTAAGATAATGCTATTTAACTAAAGCTGTCCTTCTATATGGAGCGGAGACATTGAGAGCAACTAAGGAAACACCAAAACTTGCAGACATTCATCAATAGATGTCTGCGCAGGATACTCCATCTGTGATGGGATGACATGACTACAAACAGGGAACTCTGGGATAGAACAGGACAACGACAGGTGGAACAAGAGATAAGGAGTAGAAGTTGGCGATGGATAGGACACACACTGAGGAAACCTCCTAACAGCATCACAAGACAGGCTCTCCGATGGAGCCCCCAGGGCAAAAGAGGAAGGGGAAAGCCCAGGAATATCTGGAGACGGAAGTTGGAGACGGAATGTAAGAAAATGAGGAAAGAGTGGAGAGATCTGAAAAGGATGGTCTTAGACAGACAGGCATGGAAGGCCTTGGTTGCGGACCTATGTTTCCCCTAGGGACGCAGGGTGAAAAGAAGAATTGTGTAACTGTTGACTTTTTAACATTAGATATGAGAATGGATTATATTAATTAGGAAGCCGGCTCCCATTCCTGAGACCCATGTTCTTTCTGTCTCTCTCTCTCTCTCCGATCCCCGAGACCCAGGTTCTCTCTCTCTGTCCCTCTTTCTCTCGCGATCCCCGAGACCCAGGTTCTCTCTCTCTCTCTTGCGATCCCCGAGATCCAGATTCTCTCTCTCTTTCGCGATCGCCGAGATCCAGGTTCTCTCTCTCTCTCTCGCGATCCCCGAGACCTAGGTTCCCTCTCTCTGTCCCTCTTTCTCTCGCGATCCCCGAGACCTAGGTTCTCTCTCTCTCTTGCGATCCCCGATATCCAGATTCTCTCTCTCTTTCGCGATCCCCGAGACCCAGGTTCTCTCTCTCTCGCGATTCCCGAGACCCAGGTTCTCTCTCTCACGATCCCCAGACCCAGGTTTTCTCTCTCTGTCTCTCTCTCGCGATCCCCGAGACCCAGGTTCTATCCCCGGTAAGGTCGAGTTGATTTTTTTGGTCGGGGCATAAACAATTCGATAATTTCTTCTCAGTACATACCCAACATATCTCCATATTATTTAAAAAAAAAAAAAACAGTTGTCATAAAAACTTTATTGCAGCCGATGTTATCCTATATGGCTACGCCCCTGTCGGCGTAAATGCTACCCTATTTGACAAAAGTGTTGAACAAATTATGAAGTTCGTATCTCCAGCTACAATTCTAGGGATCTCGTGAAAACATTGCACATGTAACTCGGTCAGGAATTGAACCACATTCTTCAGAACGACATGCAAACTTCTTAACCTCTACGCCGTAGAAACCTTCAGTTTATATTAATTTTTGCCCAGACATTTCTCTGATTTCATCATTAGTTTTATGTAAAAAAGAAAGATCTCAAAGAAATGATTGACTTTGTAGTAGGCAAAAACCCCAAGGAGATGTCTCATCTTAAACAGCAAAAAATGACAGTGATGGTCGTATTTAAGAACTATAACTGTGAACGTCTGTAGGTCAAGCGGTAGTGAGCTCGATCACAGACCCAAGCGTACCTTGTTCAAACCCTACGGTGGGCAAGTTTAGAAGCAAATTCGTTTCCGTGGAAATTTTACAAAAGGTAAAATTAGACCTCACCGTTCAGAAAGCAATGGCAAACTACTGAACGTATAAGTGATGCCTAGAAAAATCAACGACTCGTTTACTGTGGTTGGTAGCTACGTCCTTTGGGATATGCCACGATTTTCATTTCAACTTTGATTTGTTTTTGTTTTTTGTTATTTTACTGATCCAGAATGACTTGAGCTTTCAGCTTTTGGGCTCGGTGCCATGGACATCGTAGCCCTTCCGGTCGGTGCCACGAACACCGTGAACCTGGTGAATCTGTGTCTTTTCTGCAAGCCCGCGGAATTTGAACCCGCGCTCACAGGGAGTTTATCACCTGTAGTCCAACGCGCTACGAACACGCTAGGCAGGCGGGCAATAATTTTGATAGAGAACGATCAATGAAAAAGGAACTTCTATTACAACACAGACATCGATTTCACTAACTGGCAGCCTGATAACATCAGATGAGACATGTAGGGGAGAGATAAGACCCTTGAGATACCAGATACTAGCTTCCAGTAAACAAAGGCTCAAGTTTGCAACGAAAGCTTGTTTATTCAGATTACTATAAGCGGTTTTCAGTGTTAATTTATTATTTAAAAATAAATTATCCATTTTCTTCTTCATCTTCAAACGTTCCTTATCGACCACTTGTTAACCACTCTTTTTGATTTGTATGTGAACTGAGCCTAAGAGCGATTGTACGTTGAGCCAGTTATGCGTCTACAAGTTAGCCAGCACATCTGATTTATAGGACGCTTTTTACTTACTAGGGTAGCTTCCCTAGGTCCCAACATCAGTCGTCTCTTACGACATGCATTGCAGGTCGCAGTGGTACTATTCTTTGCTTCCCTTGCGAGCCCCGCCACCTCACGGACATTTGAACCTCGTATATTGAGAGCATATATTTTCCCAGTGGCTACTTATGGTTGTGAATCATGGACTATTACACAGAAATTAAGAACGAAAATCCAGTCCTTCGAAACTAAATGCTACAGAAAGATCCTACGAATACCATGGACAGAAACTAAATGCTACAGAAAGATCCTACGAATACCATGGACAGAAACTAAATGCTACAGAAAGATCCTACGAATACCATGGACAGAAACTAAATGCTACAGAAAGATCCTACGAATACCATGGACAGAAAAAGAAAGAACACTGATGTCCTGAAAGAACTAAATGTTAAAGAGAATTGGCTGATAAACAACATACTATACAGAAAAATTACATACTTTGGCCACATTAAGCGTCACGACGGCGTGGAAAGAACAATACTAGAGGGCAGGGTCCCAGGACGCAGAGGCAGACCAAGAAGAGGATGGCTACAAGATATTAAAGAAACCATGAACATGACCATCGACGAAGTGAGTGAACTGACTAGAGACAGAGTGAATTTAAGATGTGCTGCAAAGAGAGCAACGTCCTATAAAGGATACGCATCTTGATGATGATGAATGTAGTATCGTTTACTGTAAACATACCTTAGTTTAATCATTGAATAAACATTGCTTCTTTTGTTCGTATTATCATGTGCCTTGCCGACTGACGTATTCGATAATGGATCTCTTAAACGTCTGTAGTTGGTGCTGGCTTTCGATTCTGATGTTGACATTTGTATGTGTCATGAAGTTAAATTGTCTCATCATCATCAAGGTGCGTATCCTTTATAGGACGTTGCTCTCTTTGCAGCACATCTGAACTTCACTCTGTCTCTTGTCAGTTCACCCACTTCGTCGATGGTCATATTCATGGTTTCTTTAATATCTTTGCAGCCATCTTCTTCTTGGTCTGCCTCTGCGTCCTGGGACCCTGCCCTCTAGTATTGTTCTTTCCAGGCCATCGTGACGTTTGATGTGACCAAAGTATGTAATTTTTCTGTATAGTATGTTGTTTATCAGCCAATTCTCTTTAACATTTAGTTCTTTCAGGACATCAGTGTTATTTCTTTTTCTGTCCATGGTATTCGTAGGATCTAAATTGTCTAGAATGATATTTTCCTCTATCTCATTTCCCATTGATTTTACCGGTTGTCACAATGTATTATAAGATTCTCTTTCTCATTATATTTCCGAACAATTCTGATTCTATTTGAATAAATTCAACTCTAACAATACAAAACTGATTACTGTATTATTTGATCCTATTAAACTCTACAAGCTTCGAACATATCACTGTATTATTTGATCCTATTAAACTCTACAAGCTTCCAACAGATCACTGTATTATTTGCGCATATTCATCTCTAACTACCTCAAACTGACCACAGCATTATGTGCGTATGTTCATCTCGAACGGGGTCAAAGGCGCATGGCTGCAACATGCGCCAGGGCTAGCGAAGGTGCGCGCTAATCAAGACTTTGCCCCCACCTCCACGTGGTGACCCTAGAAACATACTTTGGTTCCGGTCTGGCTAAGGGGGAGGGCAGGGATCGGGGAGAACTACAGGTAGTGGTAGTAGTGCGGGCACGGAAAAGCAATGCAGGGGCCGAAATCCCTGAACAACGAACGCATCTCCTTACCGATGTCCGCTAAAATTTACCCACGTTCAAACAGGTACGAAACAGCAGCGTACAAGCGTCCGCGTACAAAACAGTGGTAACAAATTGCGTGCATAGTGTCAAACGCTTGAGTGTTCCTTTCCGCTTCTTCACACGGCGAAGCGGGCCAGGCTTCCAGCAAAAAGGGACAAGGTATTAAAACTCGCTCGCTCGTGCGATCTTATGTGTGTGTCCGTATATCAAAGTTGCCCAGTCGTGTTGTGAGGCAGTCAATTTGACAAATTTTTAATGACCGAATTAAAGGGATGAGAGGTGCACAAAAAACCGAGACATGAAGTGAATCTTAGAGCCCTGTGCACGAGTCACAAGCTGAGTGTCGGAGCAGTCCCGAGGCACACTAAATGAAACGGCAGATGTGAGAACATGGTGATCGTATCAGCTTCCCGGTTGATGGGAAAGGCTGCATGCGAAGAGTTGAAAGGTGCATCCCAAACAGAAAACGGCACCCACACGAAGCGAAACCCGGAGCCCTGTGCACGAGTCGTGCTGAGTGTCGGAGCAGTCCCGCGAGGCACGGTACATAAAACGGCAGATATGTGAACTTGTTGGTCGTATCAGTTTCCCGGCAGATGGGAAAGGATACATGCGAAGGAATGAGAGGTGCATCCCGAACGGAGAGGAGAGCCCACACGAAGCGAAATTCGGAGCTATGAGCGTGAGTTGAGCAGCGTGCCAGGGCGCTCCCGATGCACGGTAAATGTGGTACATCAGGTGAAGACGACACAAGGGAAGATTGCGATAAAACTCCGTATATGAGGTCAAGCGCGGATTAAGATACTGGGTGAAGTTGGCCGAGCGTAAATCCCAAAGTTGCGTTTTAGCGCCTTACGAAACTGCCTCCATGAGACAGCCTGGCAGGGTATGATTGTTCACGCAATTAACATCCCCGGAAAAATCAGGGCGGGTGATGACTGGCGAGTGCAAAATCTAAGTTGCGCTGATAGCGCCGAATGACACGACCCATACATAACGAAGTGCGAGGCCACAGCCCAGTGTTTCCCGGATCAAAGGAAATTACAGAGCAAATGTAAATTGCCTAGTGCCGACACGAGCGTCCATAAAGCGTCCCAGGACACAAAACTGTTCTCTTCGCAGAGAACAACTGCTGCCTTGTAGTTTTATTTGGAGACAATCAAAGGCTAGCGGAGTAAACCGTACACAGAACCGTATACATCTCTAACAACGCCAAGTTGACCACTGCATTAGTTAAACCTATAAATCGATATTAGATCGAAGCTATACATCACATTACTGCACGCACATCTGATGTGTACATTCTCATATCTACACGAACTCTGCGTGTGTTTGCAAACCTTTAGACATCTTAATTACATCGCGTACGAATAAATACATTCTATCTGTACGCTTATGTACACGCTCGCATTGATAACTTCGTCTGTATTTCTATATAGTTTGCATATCTACGCTTTTTATTTACCTAAACTAAAAAAAAATCCCGTTCCTAGTTATATTGAAGGTTAACTTTTTTATTTAGAATATTCCTATTTCCGTAAAATGTATTTTATTCCAACCCATATTTTTAACCTTTCAGTTTTTGCAGTAATCTCATCCACATTTGTCATGCATTTCTCCATATCGTTAATCTCGCTTTTTAAACAATATATTTCTGCTTAATCTTCGTGACACTTGCCCTGCTTTTCATCGAAGTTAATCTTGTTTTTATCCATAGTTTATCTGTCCTCTACGTGGTATTTTCTGGTTCCAGTGGATTTATCTAATCCAGTTTATAACCCAATCTAGTTATTTGATTTGGGTCCCTGTGGCGATGAGGCTAAATGCTCGCCTCTTGTTCTAAAGGTACTAGGTTCGCTCCATCGTGGAGTCATCTGGATATATATTCCAGAGATCCCTTATCTCATTGTAGGTGAGATCGAGTTTCTAGTCCTATCGGAGACGGACGATAAAACGATAGATGTGATACAATCAGACCTGATACCATGCTACAGTATAACTCCAGATGTGGTACAATCAGACCTGATACCATGCTACAATATAACTTCAGATGTGATACAATCAGACCTGATACTATGCTACAGTATAACTCCAGATGTGGTACTTTACAGTGCGGTTTTCTTCTGCTTCTTCTTCTTTGAAATGCTCCATATCAACTACTTGTTAAACCATTGTTTGTGATTTGTATGTGATCCGAGCGTGATTTTACATTGTGCCAGTTATGCGCCTACAAGTAGGCCAGCACATCCTATTTTGCGATGCTTTTATTTACTAGAGTAGCTTCCTAAGTCTTACATCTGTCGCTTCTTACGACATGCCTTGTAGGTCACAATGTTACTATTCTTTGCTCCCCTTACGAGCCCCGGAACAAGAAGGGCGAAAGCTTCAGAACAAGACGATATTTCTAAACTGGACTTTTGTGTACGATTCATAACCAGTGTTTGTCGTTGTCTATGTTATCTCTGTGGTCCATATTTAGCATGTACGGTCTTTTGCTTTGTACCAGTTGTATCGGAGTAACATTGCTCTTTGAGGCGCACTGTCTGTTGGTAATCTGCTTGTATGACCGAACCATTTAATTTGTTGTTTCTTGATGAAGTTCAATACTGATGTTGTACCCACTTTTTCCGTATGTCTTCATTTCTAAACCAGTCTCTTCTTAATACTCCCATCATTCTGCATAGATACTTCATCTCTGTCGTGACTGCTTGTAAAACCTTACTGTTACCTGTCTTCGTGACTGCTTGTAAAACCTGACAGTTACCTGTCTGTCGTGACTGCTTGTAAAACCTTACAGTTACCTGTCTGTCGTGACTGCTTGTAAAACCTTACAGTTACCTGTCTGTCGTGACTGCTTGTAAAACCTGACAGTTACCTGTCTGTCGTGACAGCTTGTAAAACCTTACAGTTACCTGTCTGTCGTGACTGCTTGTAAAACCTTACAGTTACCTGTCTGTTGTGACTGCTTGTAAAACCTGACAGTTACCTGTCTGTGTGACTGCTTGTAAAACCTTACAGTTACCTGTCTGTGTGACTGTATGTAAAACCTTACAGTTACCTGTCTGTCGTGACTGCTTGTAAAACCTTACAGTTACCTGTCTGTACAAATGTGTATCCTGTTGGATAATACACATACACTTTAACTAAAATTCTCATGTGCTTTTCCAGAGCCAACTAAAAACTTATGGGCCTTTGGGTAAGAATTATGGGAAATCAGACCCCAACTACACCTCGTGACCTCGCATTCCAGTTGTGTTGTATATAGACGAATTCATTTTCAAATCAACACAAAATGCTAAATTGAAGTTATATTATGCAACAAGTTAAGTTTAACAAAAAGCAATATCAATATTATGAATATTTTTCAACAATAAATAACCATAGACTCGCAGAATTGATCAAAGTTGCAAAAACACTTGCAGTGTTCTATCAAACATATATACATTCCGGCCACCCCTCCTCTAATCTAGGTCAGAGATTCCCCGGTCAGTTGTCTGGCCTAGATATCTAGAGTTGGCTGTGGCTTGTCCTACGAGTATTTACTGTAGGACAGCGCTGTCTATTACGGTGCTCACGCGTGCATTGGCGCCCATGTCATAACTACATGGCGCACTATATAACTCCGCTAGCTTTAAGGTTAATCAGACTTTAAGAATACAGCGTATTTTTCGTTTTATTTTTGTCATTTGTTTTGCACACCCACGATCTTCCCACTTTTGCAATTGTGTTGTATTTAGTAACGATTCTATTGCTTCCTAACCCCCCACACTGTGCTGTTTCTCTAGAGAAAACGTTCACATCTTAACTATATTAATAGTACTATTGTTATTATTAGTAATCGCCCTAGTAGTTATCGGGCCCAAATTGGGGTGTAAAGAATAGAACCACTGTTACCTGCCACGCATGTCGTAAGAGGCGGCTAAAGAGGTTGACGTGGGGCTAGCTACCCAACCCCGTAAAAACACTAGATAGCTACAGAAACCACAACCAGGAAAATTCATAGCTTGCCACCCGATGAAGAAGAAGGACCATGCAAGAAGGAGATCTGGAAGGGATGGCCTTGGATATGTGGGCTTGGAAGGTCTTGGTTGCGGACCTATGCATCCCTGGGGGCGAAGGGTGAAAAAGAATTATTAGTATTGAAATCAGAACTACAATGTGTAGAGAGCTACGAATATCTGGGCTCAATAATTAACAATAACGGTGACTGCTCCAAAGAGATCTCAAGAAGATTGGCAATAGCAATCAAGAAGTTAAACACAATGAAGAACATGTGGCAAAGCACCAGCAAAATACTAAAATTAGAAATATTGAGAGCATGCATTTTCCCAGTGGCTACTTATGTTTGTGAATCATGGACTATTACACAACAATTAAGAACGAAAATCCAGTCCTTCGAAACTAGATGCTACAGAAAGATCCTACGAATACCATGGACAGAAAAAGAAAGAACACTGATGTTCTGAAAGAACTAAATGTTAAAGAGAATTGGCTGGTAAACAACATACTATGCAGAAAAATTACATACTTTGGTCACATCAGGCGTCACGATGGTCGGGAGAGAACAATACTAGAGGGTAGGGTCCCAGGACGCAGAGGCAGACCAAGAAGAAGATGGCTACTAGATATTAAAGAAACCATGAGCATGACCATCGACGAAGTGGGTGAACTGGCAAGAGACAAAGTGCATTTCAGATGTGCTGCAAAGAGAGCAACATCCTATAAAGGATACGCACCTTGATGATGATGAGTATTGAAGTCATCATACGATGACTGCGCCTCCATAATCATCACTGGGATTCTTCTTCTTTTGTCGTCACACTGCTACCGGGTTGTTGCCCAGTGTCGTGGTTTTCTGTTTTTGTCTTGCGCTGTTCTGGTGGCTTGTGTGATTGTTATCTTTGCTCTTTCACAGGATTCTGCTACGCCATCTAACCATCTTTTCCGTGGTCTTCCTCTTGCCTTCTTTCCCGATATTCTGTTGTAGAAGACTCTGTATACTGTGGAGTTTGGATGCATTCTTATTAAGTGGCCAAACCACTTCATTCTTTGTTTATCTATGTAATTCAAGCACGGTTTTGTGCCAATTTTCTTTCTTATGCTGATGTTGGTGATTCTGTCTTTTCTTGTGTTGTTGGTAACTTTTCGCAGGCAACGCATTTCACATGTAGTTATTTTTGTGACTGCGCTTTGCTCAATGTCCATGTTTGGCTCTGGTAACACAAAGTAGGTATAAAAATGCTGTTGATCATCTGTTATGCGCACCGGGATGCGCACCGATATGTACAAAGTTGGACTGTACTGCGGCAACGCTTAAAAATTGTTTCTGTATTTGTATGGGTCTTTCCTCGC
The DNA here is from genome assembly GCA_020796225.1 of Arion vulgaris. Lineage (NCBI taxonomy): Eukaryota > Metazoa > Mollusca > Gastropoda > Stylommatophora > Arionidae > Arion > Arion vulgaris. The sequence goes on along the minus strand of CM036777.1, from coordinate 5,025,853 downwards.
CACACCTTTGTTCTTCTTCACCCCTTGCCCTAATGGAGGCATAGGTCTACAAACCAAGGAGTTACAAGCCCATATATCCAAATCCATCTTTTCCAGATCTCTCCCCATTCTCTTGCTGCTCGTCTTCAGCGGCTCCTGGGTCTTCCCGTACCTCATTTACCATGAGGGTTCCATCGGAGAGCCTCTCTCATGATGCTGTTAGAGGATTTTCTCAGTGTGTGTTCCCCGGGTCGCTTCATGAGTCACTCCTTGCTGGGTCCTTCTTCTTTGGGTGGCGGACTATCAATTTTAATGGTTGTGGTTTCCGTGGTTATCTAGTGTTTTAAGGAGTGTGGACGCCGGCGTGCTCAGCGTGTTCGTAGAGCGTTGGACTACAGGTGACAAGTCCTCTGTATGTGCGGGTTAAACTCCGCGGACTGGCAGAGAAGCTACAGGTTCCCCAGATTTACGGTGTTCGTGGCACCGAGCCGAAGGGTTACGATGTACATGACGCCGAAGAGCTTTCAGCTCAAGTGCTTCTGGATCGAAGAAAAAATAAAAAAGAGGGTGTGGTAGCTATCCACACGCTCAACCTCCTTAGTCGCTACTTACAACATGCGTGGTGGAAGGTAAAAGTGGTTCTATTCTTTACACCTCAACTTGGGGGGCCCCGGTAACCATTCGAGCACACCACACCTTTCACTCGTTCTTATTTATCCCACATCTTAAAAGCGATCTTCCCTCTACCCACATTGCACACAATTCTCTCTCTCTCTCTCTCTCTCTCTGTCCACATTGACTCAATCATCCCATATTCACCTCTCTCGTTTACTCAACCGTTCCTCGCAAATTTCTTTCTCTCGTCTCTTCTCTCATTCGATCTCTCCTCTCGGGTCCCTTATCTAGCGAGCCATTACTCTCAAATAAACTTGCATTCTCTGAAACGGTTTAATTTTTATTTTCTCATGTTTGTTCACGCTTTGATATAACCAGTAAAAAAACTCGTCTAGGTTGAAAGAGCGTGCTTCGGCTTAAAGAGGCATTACATCACTAAATAACAAACTCACAAATAAACTCACAAACATACTCACAAAAAAACTCACAAACAAACTCACAAACAAACTCACAAACAAACTCACAAACAAACTCACAAACAAACTCACAAACAAACTCACGTACTCTTTAATTTAAATATCTGCCTCATACATGTTTACCTACTTAATTCTTTTCCATCATCATCATCATCATCATCATCATCATCATCATCATCATCATCATCATCATCATCATCATCATCACCATCATCATCATCATCATCATCATCATCATCATCATCATCATCATTATTATCATCATCATCATCATCATCATCGTTGCCTGTCCCTTTCGGTACTTGGCTCCCATGACTGCATTCTTGAAAAACTCTGTTCTGTGCAAGTTGGCCGCCGTCAGCAGCAGTCATTTTCAGATCGTCAATGACATCTTGCATCCATCGTCTTCTAGGTCTTCCTCTCATTCTTCTTCCATGCACGATTCCTTCCAAAGTTATCTTCTCTAGGCACTCATGTCGTTTGATATGTTCGAAATATTTAATTGTCCTTGATGTTATGTTCTTTAATAGCCTACTCTCTTTAATATCAAGCTGTTGCAGAACAGAAACATTTGTTCTTTTCTCTGTCCATGATATTATAAGTACTCTTCTGTAGCATTTGCATTTAAAGGCATTAATGATTTTCTCTGCCGCTTTGTCAATGGTCCATGTCTCACAACCATATGTTGCCAAGTTAAAAACGCAGATTCTTAAACATTTGAGTTCTGTTCTAATGTCAGTTCCCTACCATAGATTTGTTAGTTCTTTTAGTTCTAGCAAAGCAATGTTCAGTGTATTTGTTTGTTTAGTAGGGGATTAAAGCCTCTTTAAGCCGAGGCACGCCCTTTCAACCTAAGGCGAACCTTTTATTGGTTATATCAGAGCGTGTAGGCCAACAAACATGAAAAATAAGAATTAACTCCTTTCGGAGAATCCAGTAGAATGAGGTTTTTATGTTCAGTGTATTCTTCTTACCCACTCCGTTTCTACTCCATCTGCGGTGGTAAGAGGACCTCAAAAGGGAGCTGTGGGATAGAGCAGGACAACAGGAAGTGGAACAAGGGACACGTAGCAGAAGGTGGCGATGGATAGGACACACAATAAGGACAATCCCTTACAGCATTACAAGACAGGCTCTCCGATGAAACCCCCAGGGCAATACTACTAAGAGAAGACACTGGAACACCAGGAGACGGTAGTTGGAGACACAATGCAAAATAAATGGAGAGAGAGAGTGGAGAGATCTGGACAAGATGGCCTTGGAAGGCCTTGGTTGCGGACCTATGCCACCCTAAGGGCGAAGAGTGAAGAAGAAAAAACACTCCTGTTTTACACAATCTTATCAACATAAGTCTACTCACTCCACTCTTATCCCACTCCCACATTTCTCTTCCCTATTCCACTTGTATCCACTCCACATTTCTCTTCCCTATTTCACTCATATCCCACTCACACATTTCTCTTCCCTGTTCCACTCCAATCCCACTCCCACATTTCTCTTCCCTATTCCACTCATATCACACTCCCATATTTCTCTTCCCTATTTCACTTATATCCCACTCACACATTTCTCTTCCCTATTCCACTTATACCCCACTCCCACATTTCTCTTCCCTATTTCACTCATATCCCACTCACACATTTCTCTTCCCTATTCCACTCATATCCCACTCCCACATTTCTCTTCCCTATTCCACTCATATCCCACTCTCACATTTCTCTTCCCTATTCCACTCATATCCCACTCTCACATTTCTCGTCCATATTCCACTCATAACTCACTCACTAATAGGGGCCTCTGGCTAAGTGGTTAGGCAATTTGCCTTGTGAGTCGAAGGTCGTGGGTTCGAGTCCAGACCGCGCCATTCTTTTCACGAGTGCAGTTTTTCCAGAGACCCTAGGATTGTTGCTGGAGCTACGGAGTTCGTGCTTTGTGCAATACTCTCGGCAGTTGGCGTGCTAGTTCTGTGGAGAGGGATCGAGCCGTATGGGGTAAAACCCGGTGCAATGAAGTCAATCTTTCGGCTTTTAAACCTTTTTTTATAACTCACTCACAATTTCTCTTTCTTAATCCTTCCTCTCAAGCTTCCATTCCTTGCGTACTCATTCCTTTAACATACATCTTCAAAAGTATGCTTAATACACATACGAAATATCATTGACGAAATATCGTTCACATATTCTCTTCACAACACACATAAACACACGTCACACACACACACACTTTACTCCCAACCGTACCCTCACAAAATCTATCGTATCGCAGTTATTTTTCTAACCTCTGTAATCTTATCATTGATCGTCTTCCTGGACGACCATTTCATCAGCAGCCACCCAAGCACAGACAATATCAGCTGTTTTTACAAGATATCTCTCAGAGTACTCTGCCTTTCCGACGTTATTCTACGTACTGTTGTATTAAGAGATCTTTTGTTTAAGTAGCTCCAATTCTTATTTCCAATCCCAACATGTATAAATAAAGAAAACCTTTTTTTAATTACCGTGATGTATATTGGGTAATGTGGTGCTAGGTCCATATTATTCACTGACGATCGATCCACAGTCACTTAAAGATTTTTTTCCCGACCCGGAAGCCTTGAGCTTTCAGCTCTTCGGCTCAGTGCCATGGACATCGTAACCATCGTAACCCTTCGGTTTGGTGCCACGAACACCGTGAATCTGGGAACCTGTGGCTTTTCTGTCAGCCCGTGGAATTGAACCCGCACTCACAGAAGGCTACTCACCCGCAGTTCAACGCGCTACGATTACGCTGGGCAGGCGGGCGTCACTTAAAGATATATAAATCAAGCTAAATGCATTTAAAAAAAATAATAATAATAATTCCTCTCGTATCGTTTTACGTTACATAGGGCCTGCAAGTAATTTCTCTATACCGCTCTATCCTGGGCAACTCGTTCAATCTCATCCATGGAACTGAGACCGATATTTCTTGCCTCTCTCATCAAAGTGCGTTTCAGGTTCTCCTTAGGTCGACCTCTCTTTCTTGAACCCTTTGTATCCCACTTCAATGCCTGCTTTGGTATTCGTTGATCATTTCTCCTCAAGGTGTGTCAACATATCTCCATCTTCTCTTTCTTATAACAGTTGTCACTAGTGGTTGACCAGACATTTCTTCTAAACGTGTGTCCCAAAATATCTTCATCTATTTGAAATTAGATGTCTGTTGAAAATAGTGAACATAAAATGGAAATAATTTATGAGAAGTGATGAAATCAGAGAAATGTCTGGTCAACCACTAGTAACAATTGTTATAAGAAAGAGAAGATGAAGATATGTTGGACACACCTTGAGGAGAAATGATAAAAGAATATCAAAGTTGGCATTGAAGTGGGATGCAAAGGGTTCAAGATATAGAAAACGAAATAAAGAGACCCTTAAACAAACTTTGCTGAGAGAGGCAAGAAACATCGGTCTCAGTTCCATGGAGGAGATTGAGCATCTTGCACAGGATAGAGCGGTATAGAGAAATTGCTTGCAAGCCCTATGTAACGTATAACGGTACGAGAGGAAAACTATTAATCGATCCCCAAAGGGTGGTGTGGTCAACATCTTTACTGTCTAGTGAGTCTTGACAGAGACCGATTTAGAAATGAAGACATCAGGAAAAACGTGGGTAAATCAGTATTGAACTTTATCAAGAAACAACAAATTAAATGGTTCGGCCACATAAGCAGGTTACCAACAGACAGTGCGCCTCAAAGAGCAATGTTACTTCGATAACTTTGATATAAAGCAAAATGCCGTCAACGTGGACCTCAGAGATGACATAGACAGTGAAAAACACAATTTATGAAACACACACAACATTTGGTTCTAGACATCTCTTCTTATCCTAACGTTGAGTGGCAAAACACGTTTGGAGATCAGAAGAAGATTAATATAAATGGTGTTCAAGATAAATGCAGCCCCATTGACAAATCGAAATTTGCCAGATAACCTATTGCGTGGTGTCTATTTACTATTTAAACCGGTTCTGACTAGCTCGTCCTACGTCACATTTGTTCATCGCCCTTCCCACACTACAATTACACACCGTCACACAACCTTGACCTATACTACGTCATAACTGAACCTTCTCATTTTCATTCATATATGCCAGATTAGCTCCATTCACAGGCTGCTTTTATCTTGAACACCCTTTATTTACTGCATTTAAAAACAGTCACAATTTAATGTAAGAGAACAGAGAGAAACTAACGTAGGGTAGCTTTTCTATACCCACACATCAATCACCTCTTACGACATGCCTTGTAAGTCTCAGTGGTACTATTCTTTACTTCCCTTACGAGCTCCGGCACTCAACGGGAGTGAAAAACATGAAAACAGTTCAACAAACAGTCAGAGACATAAAATCTTCTTTTATTTTCTCTCTCTCTCTCTCTCTCTTTCTCTCTCACTCGTTATTTCGCGATCCTTCTTATTAACCATTTTTATCATTATTATTGTGATTAATAAACGACCTTTGCCAAGAAGGTAGTTTTACGTCACAATCTTCAGTACAATTTGGAGCTCTAGTGCTTGTCCTTCGGCAATGTGTCCGATTTCAACCAGCGTTTACTGGGTTCACTCTCTCATTCAGCCTTTGACTGTCCCCAGCCAACCTGCGAGGCAGCAGGTTTTATTTTATTCAGACACTTTAAGAATCAATGTAACATTTTTGGAGCATTTAATTGTTCACCATCTTCCCTTTACTAGATAACGATTTTAACAAGAAATAAAAAAATAAAAAAACTACCCTGAAAAGGATGAAACGGCTATGGAATTTGGAGCAATAAACCATTCACATGAATAGGGCGAGTCTTTTACAAAAATATTTTTTGTGTGCACACGAAATCTAGGCTCTATGTGAAATGGATGCGGATTCTGTTTTAGTTGAACTTAAATATAATCGATACCAGTGATTTATTGAAAGATAATATGCTTGATTGATTAGGATGCGGGCGAATGGCGAGTGCATATGCAACGAGAGATTCAAGTATTGAAGCTTGTCCATGTTTCCAAAAAGTTACCACTTTCACAAATTAGAAGATGCTGAAGAGGATTCTAGTGTTTGTTATATCGTCAATCTTGAATAAATCTGATGGTTGATGGAAGAACGAAAAAATAGAAGTTGATGACATGCAACTCATGGATTCCAATTTCCCAGAAGATATTTTTGTGTTTCCTAGAAAACTAATTACGCAGAAACATCATAAGGTTGCCAATTTAAAAGATATTTAAAATTCAAGCATTGGCTTTATTGAATTCGGGTGTTCCCATAATGTCTGTCAATCTCAAACGAAATGACATTGATTTAACAATGACATTGCACATAATATTTTTCTACCAACACTTTGTTACCATTGGCAAACTTGGTCTCTGATAGCAACACACCACAAAAAGCTCACCATGTGTGAAATGAAACGCTTGAGGAAGGCAGTGGAAGTCACCAGGAAATGGGGATATCAGAAGAAGAGTGGGCATAACTTCATGCACGAGTACATTGAAAGACAACAAATGTAGTGGTTTGGACATTTAATGAGAATGGAATACAACCAACAACCAATAATAGTATACAATAAAACAAGATCGGGTACTAGAGCTAAGGGAAGACCAAGAAAACGATGGATAGACAATATCTAGACCACACTAAATAAACACTGATATAACACAAGGGCGACTCATCTGGCCCTAGAACGCAAATTAAATCAACCACTACTACGCTAAATGGCAAGAATGGACAACCAATTCCATCATCCATCTGGGGAAAGGCAAAAGACATTAGCACAAAGCACAAGTATGTAGCTTCAGAAAAAAATCATACTTTGTCCCAAGGAAGGCAATTGTAAACTGAACAACTCAGTTCTGATTCGAACCTACGATCTTCGAAACGCAAGGCAAACGGCTTATTCAAATAGACACCAACGATCTTCTTCTTCTTCTTCTTTGCGTTCGTTCTTTACGACCAATTTAAATCACTCTTTGTGATATGTTTGATCTTTGCCAAGAACGTGTATACGTTGCATATTGGTTTAGTGGGCCCCTAAACGCATAGACTTCTACACGCTTAGGACACATGCATCCGATTTCAGCCAAACCACCTTAGTCGCCTCTTACGACATGCATGGCAGGTAACAGTGGTTCTATTCTTTTCACCCCAAATTTGGGCCCCGGTAACCACTCGGGCAGACACCAACGATTATTCATAAAGCTATCATTAGAAGCTATCGTCAGAACTGATTACATGCACCAAGCAAAGAGCGTTGTGGAGAGACATGATCGCCTACGCCGGCAGGCACGGCACTTGAATGATATCATTAGTCATTTCTGACAGTCTTTCTCTGATAAATCTGATCTGATACGATCTTTCTTCTTCTTCTTCTTCTTTGCGTTCGTTCTTTACGACCAATTTTAATCACTCTTTGTGATATGTTTGATCTTTGCCAAGAACGTGTATACGTTGCACATTGGTTTGGTAGGCCCCTAAACGCATAAGACTTCTACACGTTTAGGACACATGCATCCGATTTCAGCCAAACCTCCTTAGTCGCCTCTTACGACATGCGTGGCAGGTAACAGTGGTTCTATTCTTTACACCCCAAATTTGGGCCCCGGTAACCACTCGGGTGGGATCTTTCTTCTGTATTGTCTCGAGTCCTGTTTAGCCTCACATCGTCAGGATAAGAAGAGACCTATAAAGTAGGCAATTGTGTGCGCATCATAGATAGTGCTTTTCCCTGCCTCTCTTATTTGTGATGTCCACCTTTTGCGTGGACGACCTTTTGCTTTGTTTCTACTACATCGTAGTAACAGGGTCGTGTGGTATATTTTCTCAGTATGATGCAAGATTGGTTATTGGTTACTAAACTGACGTCATTGCGCTCCGGGCAGACCCATAGATGCTCAGTCTCCCCAACAGATATCGAAGAGTATGCATACTGATGGTTCCTGTGGCTCGCTGATTAAACACACCTCTCACTCTGCCTCTCAGGCATCCAGTTCGACTTGAACAACGGGTAACTCCAAACTGCTTAAATCACTTGATCAATTCAACATCGATTTTAGTGTCCTCATCCAACAGAGAGTCTCGAAGAGACCGAAGAATATCCCCTTATCCATCTTCAACTCCCAACAATCGATGCTGTTGATGCAAGCCTGTCCGCTCTCTCATTACCGTAAACACCCGCATGTCCAGGACAGTATATCCAGGTAAGCCGCTGGAGATTTTGAAATGCCGCCCTTAAATGTTTTCTCTTTAAAATAACCTTAAATTTTGATTTCGATGTTTATGCCTTCCCCCCTATTGTTCCGCCTGATGCGGCTGCCTCTCTGTATTATAGCACGCGGTACGGCCCTGCGTAGTAGTTCATTGTTCATTTTAGGATCATCTTCATCGTACATCGGACATGTCCATAATTGCTCCAATCTCCTCCCAAACATGTATCTCAGTGTGTTTAGGATCAAAACTACCGTTCTCTGTTGATTGAGGTTTAAAGGGTTAAAAAGCTGAAGGATTGACTTCATTGCACCGGGTTTTACCCTCTACGGCTCGGTCCCTCTCCACAGAACTGGCACGCCACCTGCCGAGAGTATTTGCACAAAGCACGAACTCCGTAGCTCCAGCAACAATCCTAGGGTTCTCTGAAAAAATTTACACTCGTGAACAGAATGGCGCGGTGCGGACTCGAACCCACGACCTTCGACTCACAAGGTAAAGGGATTAACAACTTAGCCACAGAGCCCCTCCCCTCGAGGTTCTCTTGATTGATGTATCTACTGGGTTTTATCTCGTGGTTTTCCGTATCGTAGTAGTATTAGAGGGAACTGTCTGTTGGTAATCTGCTTATTGTGCGCCTAGAAGGCTAATGACTTAATTGTATATGTGACTTGGTCCGGATTTGAATCTAATGGCCGTCCATCGCAATCGATGATGACAACAATCTCAGACGTGTGCTGCTGCACCTCTCTGGTGCGTGCGGAGGTGACTGTAGAACACAATCCCCTACTACAGGTGGGGCATACATGATCAAAGTTAGACATGCGTGTTTTGTGTGCTCTGTCTTTTTGCGTAACTCGTTTTCAATGAAAATCAACAGCCTTCAGAACGACAACCAAACATCTTAACCGGTGCACCTATAGCGACTCACTATTCTTTACTTGATAAAGACCTTCTGGTTGAAACGTCCTATTCTTTATTTATATTCTATATAACTATCAGTGGAGGCTCGTCATTAAGGGCCAGAGGGGCCGGCCCCACCAAAAATAATGTGCAAAGTGTATTTATTTTTTAATTAATTAAAATATAACCTAACCCAAAGCCATGATTTTCCCGAAAACATGTGTCTGGCCCCACTAACAAAAACGATCACGAGCCGCCACTGATAACTATCATACTTCACGTTTAATATCTCGATTTGGTTACATTCTGAAAACACGTTGTATGATTTACATATAGATAGAGCTGTCATGGAGACTGCAAACGCTGACCGAAGAAAGATACTGACAGTCCCAGATTGCGCAGTTTTGTACCGAAATTCCTTGAACGACATGGAAATAAATTGCTATCAGATTTTGAAAGTAGGAACCCATTACAACGAAGATGGATATCAGGGGGGTATAACTGAGATAGTGATTGTGTTCAGATCATGTTTAGTTTGGGCAAATACGGGGCAGTCTGCAAGTGACTTGACCTTAGTGGTGTCTCATGTTTTTTTTAAAATGAGAGGGACATATAGAATAAGCTGAAGATTGTGAATATAATGTTCGTAAAGCTTAGGGGATAACTTGATAATTGTTGCACGTTTCTCGTATCAATTCTTCCCGATTCTTGTACCATTGAGGTTAAAATATTATTCCGCTCATAAGTTGCCGGGCTCGCACGGGAAGCAAAGAATAGTAAAACTGATACCTACAAGGTATTTCGTAAGAAGCGACTAAGGTAGGAGTCTAGGTAAGCTACCCTAGTAAATAAAAAGCATCCCGGAAATCGGATGTGTAGACGCACAACTGTCGTATTGAGCAGCTTGAGGCTGCTGGATTTGTTGAGGCGGTCGGAGCATCTATTGACGTGACAGGAGTGCTATGATGATTTTCCTCATATATGATAACTGAAAACGGACCCAACGTACAATTGCACTTAGGCTCAGATCACATACAAATCACGAGTGGTGTAATAAGTGGTCTTCTTCTTTTGTCGTCACACTGCTACCGGGTTGTTGCCCAGTGTCGTGGTTTTCTGTTTTTGTCTTGCGCTGTTCTGGTGGCTTGTGTGATTGTTATCTTTGCTCTTTCACATGATTCTGCTACGCCATCTAACCATCTTTTCCGTGGTCTTCCTCTTGGCTTCTTTCCCGATGTTCTTTTGTAGAAGACTTTGTATACTATGGAGCTTGGATGCATTCTTATTAAGTGGCCAAACCACTTCATTCTTTGTTTCTCTATGTAATTCAAGCACGGTTTTGTGCCAACTTTCTTTCTTATTCTGATGTTGGTGATTCTGTCTTTTCTTGTGTTGTTGGTAACTTTTCGAAATGGCAACGCATTTCACATGTAGTTATTTATTGAATAAGTGGTCAATAAGTGAATATCAATTATAGATTACATCGATCACCCGTGTGTTACCGTGGCTCTCAAGGGGAGCAAAGAATAGTTACAAATGCGACCTGCAATGCATGCCATAAGAAGCGACACAGATATGGGGCTAGGAAGCTACCCTAGTAAATAAAACAAACGCCGCAAAAATTGAATGTGATAACTGGCACAACGTACAATCGTCTCAGATCACATACAAATTAAAAAAATAGTGGTTAAGATGTGGTCGATACTGAACGTTGGAAGTAGAATAAGAAGCAGATTACTCTGATAACGTTTATAGGAAGAAGAAGAGGCAGAAGACAGAAATGAAATATATAACTCGACTGGCTCATTAATTGCGACAATCGTCATCATATAATGTGTGCGTCTGTAGCTCAAGTGGTAGTGAGCTCGATCACAAGCCCAAGCGTACCTGGTTCAAACCCCACTGTGGGCAATTTTTTAAAGCAAATTCGTTTCCGTGGGATTTTTACGAAAAGGTAAAAATACCACACCTTTCAGAAAGCAATGATAAACTACTGAACGTATAAATGGTGCCTACAAAATCAACGACTTGTTTACTGTGGTCGATGACTACGTCATTTAAAGGATATGCCACGATTTTCATTTTGTTATCATCAAATAGCCTGTCCTGATCAAAACCTTGCCACCCCTACAGTCCTCCAGAATTTTTCTCTCTCGTAGGCCAGATGTCGTTCCTCTCGAGCCGTCATGTTCAAACCATCAGTTACATCCTGAATCCATCTTCTCCGTGGTCTTCCTCCTCTCTTCTTTGCCGGTATGTCTCCTCTGTCATCTCTGAGGTCCACCTTTTACGTGGCCGGCCTTTTGTTTTGTATTGACTGTATCCGAGCAGCATTGCTCTCTGTGGTACACTAAGATATTTTAAACTACAGAATATTCATAATGTTTTCTACTTAGCATTGAGGGTACATTTCATTGCAAGATAAATTAGTGAAAAGACTATAGAATACAAAGATCAAATGAATATAGCCTTAATAGACCAAGAGAAGGTCTTTGATAGGGTTAACAGAGACATATTATGAGATGTTCTCGAAAACTACGGAATAAAAGGAACACTGCTAGACTGTGTTAGAGCCATATATATAGAAAGTGAAAGTGCCATACGAACAAGCGCAGGACTCACAAATTGGTTTCCAGTAACATCAGGAGTACTTCAAGGATGTGTTTTATCACATGTCCTCTTTATTATATACATGGATAGTATCACCAAAATAGACGAAACATCACGAGACGTAGACCAACAAAATGAATTGCTCTTTGCTGATTATCAGTGTTTATTCCATAATAATATTGAACAGCTTCAAGAACACATAAACTTACTCAACAATAGCTGCCTCAAATACAACATGAAGATCAACATTCAAAGACAGAAGTCATGACTATAAGCAGAGAACATAAAGATATCAACATACAAATAAATGACCAAACGCTAAAGCAGGTGAGAGAATTCAAATACCTTGGAAGTATCTTCACATCTGATAGTAGACTGGACAGAGAGATCGAAACTAGAATCCAGCATGCCAACAACATTACATACCAGCTTACCACAATCTTGAAACACCCAGCAATTCCAGTAGAGACTAAAAGACAGATTATAAATGTAATCTTTATACCAACACTGTGCTACCAGTGCCAAACATGAGCACTGACAAAAGAACAAGAAAGGAAAATTACCACATGCGAAATGAGATGCTTGAGGAAAGCAGTAAATAAAACAAGAAGAGACCATATAAGAAATGTGGAAATTAGAAGAACAGTCGGAACAACACCTTCTATTAGATTTATTGAAAAACAGAGACTCAAATGGTTTGGCCACTTGGTCAGAATGAACCCGAATACATCAGTTGCAAGAACGTACAACCTGAAAATTAAATCATCAAGAGGAAGAGGCAGACCAAGAAAAAGATGGGTTGATGGAGTTACAGACATCTTAACCCTTTCGTTGCTACATACTTTTCGAGTACTGAGCTAAAAATAGCTACTCTTTGTTTCTAGGTCACAAAAGTGAATGGACGCCTATAGCAGTGACAGTAGCAATGTATAACGTGTTAACACATCTTTAGCCCACAGAAGAGAGATAATAACAGACGTGTTAATGCGTCTTTAGAAGTGAATGGGCAAAACGTATATATACGTCTTTAGCAGCTAAAGGTTTAAAACTCCACAATACCACAATATATCAAGCGACCGAGCGTGCATTATCTCGGAACCGATCATCAGTTAAACCTGCTACGCCTAGCGGCAAAAAAGCAGAGAAGAACAAAAGAAAGAAAAGAAAAGAAAAAGATGGAAACAATAAGCTTAGTCTTCTTGAGTTCTTTCTTCGTTTGCGCTATCATCATCATCATACCTCTAAGCTACGGACACTCCCAAACATCATTTCAAAACACCAAATCCTAAAATTAAATCAACTACCGTGAACAAATACTACGAATACTACTAATTCCTCTCGTACCGTTATACGTTACGTAGGGCCTGCAATCAATTTCTCCATACCGCTCTATCATTGACAACTCGCTCAATCTCCTCCATGGAACTGAGACCGATATTTCTTGCCTCTCTCAGCAAAGTTCGTTTCAGGGTCTCCTTAGGTTATCCTCTCTTTCTTGAACTCTTTGCATCCCACTTCAATGCCTGCTTTGATATTCATTAATCATTTCTTCTCAAGGTGTGCCCAACATATCTCCATCTTCTCTTTCTTATGACAGTTGTCACTAGTGGTTGACCAGACATTTCTGTGATTTCATCACTTCTCCTGAATTCGTTTTATTTTATATTCATTATTTTATTTTCATCATCATGTATATCTGCATATATATTGTCTTGATCTGACATCGATTTGTATATACTTTCAAAGTAGTTAGTGATCAACTGGAGTCAACCAGTTACATCTCCATATAGTTTGTCTTGGTCTGTCATCGATTTGTATACTTTAAAGTAGTTAGTGGTCAACTGGAGTCCATGTACATCTGCATATAGGTGAACAAATAGTAAAACGAAAATATAAACACGAACAAGGTGGTGTAATCTTATGAAATTAAACTAAGCAAATGGGTATCTGCTTTTAGGTACTACATGCGAGGGGCCACTGTGGCGTAGAAGTTAGGGGCCCGTCTCTCGTGCCAAAGGTAACATGTTCCTTCCTCGTGGAACTATCTGGATATGTTTCCAGAGATCCCTGATCTCAGTGTAGGTCCTAGCCCTATCGGAGACTGACGATAAAACGTAGGTCCTGTGTTCAGTTTTGAGCACTTAAAAGAACCCTTGGTGGCGTCTGTGGATTAGGGGATAGTGACACGGTCTATTAACCCCGCCGTTCTGAGTTCAAATCCCGCTGAGGATTATTTGGTTGCAAATTGTTTTGCGTGGATTCTTACAAAAGAACGATGACACCACTTGTTTAGAAAGCAATGACAAACTACTGAACGTAATAATGCCTAGAGAAATCACAAACAGTGTTAAAAAAGCTGGGGTTGATTCGCAAAGTCCTGTAAAGGATATGCAATTAACTTTATTTAAAAGGACCCTTGGCAGTTCAAAATCGTGAAAAGCAAGTTGGAAAACCGCTGTCTGGCACAATTCATTAGAAAAGACTTAAAAGAAAATTCCTACAAAATTATATAAAGTCTTCTAAATCACATCGGGGACCCTCGTCGAAGCTCGTGCACTGCAACTGAAATCTTTCTGTGTAAGAAAGAGATCGGAGAACACATGGTTACTCACCGAGTGATTTATGATGGTCCTATCAATCAATCGATCAATCAATCAATCAATCATTCAATGAACTACAAGTGCAGTTCGGTACAAGATGTTATTGATTTCATGACACTGTTCACACTATACGACCTATCCTTGTAAGCTAGCGTGCTAATTTGTAAACAAACAGCAAGCTACGCAAACAGTGGATCGATGGAGTGGCTGTCTACTTAAAGGACAAGTGGATATAATATCTTGCAAAGATTACAGAAATAGATTAGCAATGTCTGTGGAGACTTTACATTTAACAAGCCAGTGAAAAAACTGCTGTATGGTAGTGAGACATGGACCACATATGCTAGACAAGAACACACCTCAACATCTTCCACATGCGCTGTCTCAGGCGAATATACAACATCCGATGGCAAGACCACATCTCCAATATAGAAGTCCTGGACAGTGCTGGCATTCCAAGCATGTACACCTTACTGAGTCAGCGACGTCTGAGATGGCTGGGACACGTGTGCCATTTGAGCGATGATAGAATCCCAAAGAATATTCTATATGGTCAACTCGCATCTGGTGCTAGACAGCATGGGCGCCCATTATTACGTTTCATTGACACCTGCAAGCGTGAGATAGATAGATAGATAGATAGATAGAGAGACAGACAGACAGACAAACAGACAGACAGACAGACGGATAGACGGATAGACGGATGGATGGATGGATGGATATATAGATGGATAGATGGATAGATGGATAGATGGATAGATGGATGGATGGATGGATGGACGGACGGACGGACGGACGGACGGACGGGCGGACGGACGGACGGATGGACGGATAGAAGGATGGATGGATGGATGGATGGATAGGAGTGTATGATAAATAAAACGGGGAAATTAATACTTCAGCAGACTAGACTACATAAAAATCAGAGAACTGAGAGTAGACATTGTTGTGTATTGAAATCAGACAATTGTCAATAATAAATTAGTGATTCAGACGGAAATAAGACTAAGAGTTACACGAAAAACAAAATAATTTGAGACAGACTATCAAGTAAATCTGATTAGTATGATGAAAGTATAATTAATATTCTATTGCTAGACTCTTCTTGTTATTTTAACTTCATGTAGCATAGACAAAGGACACTGGAAGCGGCTGGTCAAAGACAGGCAAGCATGGCAAGAGGCAGTGAGGGGCGGCTCAAAAAAAAGAAGAAAAACAACATCACATGTGGAGGCAAAAGAGAGCACAGAGTGCAGAGAGAACATCCTTTGTATCGGCTCTAGTGTCCAGTTTTACCTGCATCAACTGTGGCAAGGAGTGCCACTCCAGAATAGGCCATTACAGCCACATGAAACGTTGTGATTCAGCACAGAACATACTTCGTGACGCAAGACCTATTGTCTTCTGAGACAAAGAGGCCAATGATGATGGATGGAAAAAAATAAATATCGTTTTAAATATAAAATTTCAAAATAAGCCTCCGTATATAGTGGACTAGAAGCAATACCGACATACGTACGGATGCGAGTCATGGACAATGAACACACAGATAGAAAAATCTCTGAGGGCCACGGAAATGTGGTTTTACAGAAGGATGATGAGAATCGCATAGACTGCTAAAATGACTAATGTTGAGGTGTTGAATGAGATCAAGATACAGAGAAAGCTTATCATCAATATAAGAAAGAAGCAGTCATCATTTTCCGGGCATGTGATGAGAAGAAGAGGTTTATAACACATTGTGACAACCGGTAAAATCGAGGGTAGACGAGACTGAGGAAGACAGAGAGAGAAAATTATGGATAGCCTGACTTCATGGCACGGTAGAGCGACAACATCTGAATTGATAGCACATAAAACAACCCTTGTCAGTTAACAATCGAGAGGAACAGGCTGGAAAGCCGCTGCCCGTCAAAATTCATTAGAAAAATTACTAAATAAAATTTCTACAGAATATTTTAACCATCTTCTAAATTACATCGGAGACCCTCGCCGGTGCTACGGAGCTCGCGCACTGCCGATGAGACCTTCCTGTGTAAGAAACAGATCTGAGCACACACTCACCACAGTGCAATAATGATGGTCTATCAATCAATCAATCAATCCTCTTCTGAGACAATCCCCATCCCCCAGTTTTTACCTTTGCATGGGGTCACTGTGTCGTGGAGGTAAAACTCTCACCTTTAGCTCCAAGGCTACTCTGTCTGTTTCTCTCATTACTATTGGAATATTTCACCAGACACCTCTTCTTCTTCTTCTTTGCGTTCGTTCTTTACGACCAATTTAAATCACTCTTTGTGATATGTTTGATCTTTGCCAAGAACGTGTATACGTTGCACATTGGTTTGGTAGGCCCCTAAACGCATAGACTTCTACACGTTTAGGACATGTGCATCCGATTTCAGCCAAGACACCAGATACCTGATCTCAATGTAGGGGAAATCGATTGCCTAGTCCTATCGGAGACGAACGACCAAACGTAGATCCATGTTCTTCTTCTTCTTTTGTCGTCACACTGCTACCGGGTTGTTGCCCAGTGTCGTCACACTGCTACCGGGTTGTTGCCCAGTGTCGTGGTTTTCTGTTTTTGTCTTGTGCTGTTCTGGTGGCTTGTGTGATTGTTATCTTTACTCATTCACAGGATTCTGCTATGCCATCTAACTATCTTTTCCGTGGTCTTCCTCTTGCCTTCTTTCCCGATGTTCTGTTGTAGAAGACTCTGTATACTGTGGAGTTTGGATGCATTCTTATTAAGTGGCCAAACCACTTCATTCTTTGTTTATCTATGTAATTCAAGCACGGTTTTGTGCCAACTTTCTTTCTTATGCTGATGTTAGTGATTTTGTCTTTTCTTGTGTTGTTGGTAACTTTTCGCAGGCAACGCATTTCACATGTAGTTATTTTTGTGACTGCGCTTAGCTCAATGTCCATGTTTGGCTCTGGTAACACAAAGTAGGTATAAAATGCTGTTGATCATCTGTTGCTTAGCTGCCTGTGAAATTTTTGGGTGCCTTAACAGTGGGGCTAGCTGGTAGGTTACAGCATTTGCTTGTTGTACTCTAGCCTCTATCTCTCTATCTAGTTTTCCGTCTTCTGTGAATATGTTGAAGTTGAGGAAATAAAAAAAAGACTACTAGATTGCAAGAACTGGAATTGAATATTTGAGTGGACAGAAAAGAACAGCACAACAGGTATATGAGTAGGTTTCATCAGTCAAAATCGAACTGGTATGGTTAGTCTCTGGACGCTGTTGGAGATATTGCGAAGAAGATCGGAGCATTTCTCTCTCCGGAGTTCAAGGAAGATATTCCAAACTGAAGAACTCTTGACAGGTAAAAACCGAAAAGAATAGGTTGCAAAGCCGCTGCATACTTTAATTATTTTCTTGCACATGAAGATGTCAACATCACTTAATTACATCCTCATCATCGACAAGTGTACATAATGTGATTTAGAAGATGGGCAACAACTTTACAGTTGTTCGATTACGTGGTTTTAATAATTATTTTCCCTTGCACAATTCTTGTAAATCTTATAAAACATGAATAATAGTTTTTAATTCAGAGTTTCTGTCGTTACTGCGTGTATATTCAATTCAGTGTTTCTGTCGTTACTGCGTGTATATTCAATTCAGTGTTTCTGTCGTTACTGCGTGTATATTCAATTCAGTGTTTCTGTCGTTACTGCGTGTATATTCAATTCAGCGTTTCTGTCGTTACTGCGTGTATATTCAATTCAGCGTTTCTGTCGTTACTGCGTGTATATTCAATTCAGTGTTTCTGTCGTTACTGCGTGTATATTCAATTCAGTGTTTCTGTCGTTACTGCGTGTATATTCAATTCAGTGTTTCTGTCGTTACTGCGTGTATATTCAATTCAGTGTTTCTGTCGTTACTCCGTGTATATTCAATTAAGCGTTTATGTCGTTACTCCGTGAATATTGAACTCAGCGTTTCTGTCGTTACTCCGTGTATATTAAACTCAGTGTTTCTGTCGTTACTCCGTGAATATTAAACTCAGCGTTTCTGTCGTTACTCCGTGTATATTAAACTCAGTGTTTCTGTCGTTACTCCGTGAATATTAAACTCAGTGTTTCTGTCGTTACTCCTTGAATATTCATCTCAGCGTTTCTATCGTTACTCCGTGAATATTAAACTCAGCGTTTCTATCGTTACTCCGTGTATATTCAACTCAGCGTTTCTGTCGTTACTCCGTGTATATTCAACTCAGCGTTTCTGTCGTTACTCCGTGTATATTCAACTCAGCGTTTCTGTCGTTACTCCGTGAATATTAAACTCAGTGTTTCTGTCGTTACTCCGTGAATATTCAACTCAGCGTTTCTATCGTTACTCCGTGAATATTAAACTCAGCGTTTCTGTCGTTACTCCGTGAATATTCAACTCAGTGTTTCTATCGTTACTCCGTGAATATTAAACTCAGTGTTTCTGTCGTTACTCCGTGTATATTCAACTCAGCGTTTCTGTCGTTACTCCGTGTATATTCAACTCAGCGTTTCTGTCGTTACTCCGTGTATATTCAACTCAGCGTTTCTATCGTTACTCCGTGTATATTCAACTCAGCGTTTCTATCGTTACTCCGTGTATATTCAACTCAGCGTTTCTATCGTTACTCCGTGTATATTCAACTCAGCGTTTCTGTCGTTACTCCGTGTATATTCAACTCAGCGTTTCTATCGTTCTTCTTCACATTTAACTCCCAACGGAGCACAAACTTCTTCCAACTCTTCCTCTCTCCTGCCATCCCTTTCAATTTTTACATATCCTTTTAATATCCATCTCCAGCTCTCATCTTCGGATATGTATAGGTCTTCCCCTACTCCTCTTTCCCTACGGGTTGAAAAAACCCTGTCTTGCAATGTTTCCGGTCGGTCTTCTCAATATATGCCCTATCAATCGCCAGGGTCTCTTCTTTAGCTCTTTCTCCACTGGTATCTGCTTAGCTCTTTCTCCACTGGTATCTGCTTAGTTCTTTCTCCACTGGTATCTGCTTAGTTCTTTCTCCACTGGTATCTGCTTAGTTCTTTCTCCACTGGTACCTGCTTAGTTCTTTCTCCACTGGTATCTGCTTAGTTCTTTCTCCACTGGTATCTGCTTAGTTCTTTCTCCACTGGTATCTGCTTAGTTCTTTCTCCACTGGTACCTGCTTAGTTCTTTCTCAACTGGTACCTGCTTAGTTCTTTCTTCACTGGTACCTGCTTAGTTCTTTCTCCACTGGTATCTGCTTAGTTCTTTCTCCACTGGTATCTGCTTAGTTCTTTCTCCACTGGTACCTGCTTAGTTCTTTCTTCACTGGTACCTGCTTAGTTCTTTCTCCACTGGTACCTGCTTAGTTCTTTCTCCACTGGTACCTGCTTAGTTCTTTCTCCACTGGTATCTGCTTAGTTCTTTCTCCACTGGTACCTGCTTAGTTCTTTCTCCACTGGTACCTGCTTAGTTCTTTCTCCACTGGTACCTGCTAAGTTCTTTCTCCACTGGTATCTGCTTAGTTCTTTCTCCACTGGTACCTGCTTAGTTCTTTCTCCACTGGTACCTGCTTAGTTCTTTCTCCACTGGTATCTGCTTAGTTCTTTCTCCACTGGTACCTGCTTAGTTCTTTCTCCACTGGTACCTGCTTAGTTCTTTCTCCACTGGTACCTGCTTAGTTCTTTCTCCACTGGTATCTGCTTAGTTCTTTCTCCACTGGTACCTGCTTAGTTCTTTCTCCACTGGTACCTGCTTAGTTCTTTCTCTGAGTTCCTCGTTCGTAATCTTATCATACCATCTCAGTTCCTCTATTCTACGTAAACATCCATTTATGAAGGTTTGTATTTTTCTGGTCGATATCATTTGCACCCCTATTTGGGGACTTTCCCATGGTTCGGATGGGTGAGTTAGATTATTTCTTGTTGTTGTCCTTCTCATAGTTCATAGTTCATAAGTACGGTTCCAACTTCACTGCAACGGGTCACCCCATAATTGCTCCGTTCCTGTGCCAATGAAAATCACACGAAATGCTAACAACTGTGAAATGTTTCCTGTGTGAACTAATTCCAGAATGAAACAGCCGCGTACCGCCACAAAAAACAACATGCACCGCATACAATGCATATGGCAGTCGCTAATGTAGCAAAACAAAACTGTTCATCCCTTGAATTGCAATTCTTGTCGAAGGAAACATCAATCATGACAAAATCCAGCTTTCTGCACTCGCAATATAACTGCATACGGCAGATTGAGCTTATTCGTCATAACCGCTGTCCGCCATTTTCTGAATACACACAACAAACGCACGGTTGACACCGCAAAAAACATTCCATGTAACAGTCATAGCTCACATCGTTGCTCAAGCACTAACTCAGTAGCTCGGCAAACGAAACCGGAAAATACCCGACCAAACATGTCGGAAATGCGCTAGCAAAGTCGTGTTCAGAATCAAACAGTTCAGACTCTGAATGGCCCTCCCGCATTCCGCCATTGCTGGCCAGATTTTTCTCATGCTTTGTTGAAGGTGTTGGTTTCTGTCTTTATTGCCTGTATATTCAAATCAGCGTTTGCCCTGTGTTGCTGTGGACCGTAGGGGAAGCAACAAATATTACCATTGCGAACTGTAAGGTAGGAGTCTAAGGAAGCTACACTAGTAAATAAAAAGTATCGGAGAAATCGGATGTGCTGCCCTACTTGTAGGCGCATAACTGGCAGAACGCACAATCGCTCTTAGGCTCAGATCACATACACATCACAGAGAGTGGTTGAGTTATCAATATGGAGTGTTGGAAGAAGAAGGTTATAACAGTAATGGGATCGAATCCAGACCCCGTCCCATGTGAAATATTTGATTGAGATTACTAGAAATGTTGCTGTATGTGAGCGTCTGTAGCTCAAGCGGTAGTGAGCTCGATCACAAACCCAAGCGTACCTGGTTCAAATCCCACGGTTGACAAGTTTGGAAGCAAATTCGTTTCTGTGGGATTTTTACAAAAATAGTAAAAATATACCTCACCGTTCAGAAAGCATTGGCAAACTACTGAATGTATAAGTGGTGCCTAGAAAAATAAACGACTCGTTTACTGTGGTTGATAACTACGTCCTGTAAAGGATATGCTACGATTTTCACTTGAAAACTATATTACTTTGTGTTTACGTGCTTCGCATATGCTGCATAGTTTTACTGTAGTCTTGAAAAAAAAGAGCTATCATGGACATTAGAAAAGAACCTAAACCATCCAATGATGACTACCACACACTTGACAGACAAGGACAGACTATCATCTTCCGACTCAGGATAGGTCATAACAGACTGAACAAACACCTACACAGGCTGCGATTATCCCCAACTTCTCTGTGCCCCTGTGGCTCCGCTGAACAAACCACAGAACATGTCATGCAAGACTGCCGCCTGTATGTCCTCCCAAGAAAGGAATGCTGACCCTACAACACAACACTACATTCAAAACTACATGGCACTAGAGATGAGCTCCAGACAACAGTCTAGATCGCGTCTAACGGTATAATCATCAAAACTACATGGCACTAGAGATGAGCTCCAGACAACAGTCTAGATCGCGTCTAACGGTATAATCATCAAAACTACATGGCACTAGAGATGAGATTCAGACAACAGTCTAGAACGCGTCTAACGGTATAATCATCAAAACTACATGGCACTAGAGATGAGCTCCAGACAACAGTCTAGAACGCGTCTAACGGTATAATCATCAAAACTACATGGCACTAGAGATGAGATTCAGACAACAGTCTAGAACGCGTCTAACGGTATAATCATCAAAACTACATGGCACTAGAGATGAGATTCAGACAACAGTCTAGAACGCGTCTAACGGTATAATCATCAAAACTACATGGCACTAGAGATGAGATTCAGACAACAGTCTAGAACGCGTCTAACGGTATAATCATCAAAAAAGCGATCGCAAAGAAGAAGAAGACTGCAGTCTCTCCTTATTCTGAAAGTTCTGGGATCGAATCTGGACCGCGCAGAATATTCATTTTTATAATTGAAATCACTATCATTGTTGCTGTATCTATGTAGTTTGTGTTTTGTACAACACACTTGGTAGATCACGTGCCATTTCTATAGATGGAACTATATGGGGAAAACCCAGTGCAAAAAAGTCAGTTATTCGCTTTTAGACATTCTTATAACCTTAATTTGGTTTATTGTCCGTGTGTTTCCGTGGTCCACAGGGGAGCAAAGAATAGTACCACTGCAACCTTCAAGGCGACTGAGGTAGGTAAACTACATTATTAAATAAAAAACGTCGCAGAAATCGGATACTCTGGCCTACTTGTAGGCGTGTAGCTGGCACAACGTACAATCGCTCTTAGGTTCAGATCACATACAAATCACACAGAGAGGTTAACAAGTGGTCGATATGGAGAGTTAGAAGAAGAAGAAGAATTTGGTGTATCTTCATTCATCATCTTTTATCGTCACACAGCTAAAGAAGAAGAAAAAAAGATGAACAGTTCTCAACTTTGCTTTCATAAAAACAGTTCAGTCCTAGTTTGTGTGTTTTTAATTCACAGATAAATCACAGTCACAGTCATTCAATTAATCTTGAATCGTCCGACAGTGGGCCGCACTTATTCTTGAATCGTCCCGACTAGTGGGGCCGCACTTTATTACTTGAATCGTCCCGACTAGTGGGACCGCACTTTATTACTTGAATCGTCCCGACGAGTGGGACCGCACTTTATTACTTGAATCGTCCCGACTAGTGGGACCGCACTTTATTACATGATTCGTCCCGACTAATGGGACCACACTTTATTACTTGAATCGTCCCGACTAGTGGAACCGCACTTTATTACTTGAATCGTCCCGACTAGTGGACCGTACTTTTTACTTGAATCGTCCTGACTAGTGGGACCACACTTTATTACTTGAATTGTCCCGACTAGTGGGACCGCACTTTATTACTTGAATCGTCCCGACTAGTGGGACCACACTTTATTACTTGAATCGTCCCGACTAGTGGGACCACACTTTATTACTTGAATCGTCCCGACTAGTGGGACCACACTTTATTACTTGAATCGTCCCGACTAGTGGGACCGCACTTTATTACTTGAATCGTCCCTACTAGTGGGACCGCACTTTATTACTTGAATCGTCCCGACTAGTGGGACCGCACTTTATTACTTGAATCGTCCCGACTAGTGGGACCGCACTTATTACTGAATCGTCCCGACTAGTGGGACCACACTTTATTACTTGAATCGTCCCGACTAGTGGGACCACACTTTATTACTGAATCGTCCCGACTAGTGGGGCCGCACTTTATTACTTGAATCGTCCCGACTAGTGGGACCGCACTTTATTACTTGAATCGTCCCGACTAGTGGGACCGCACTTTATTACATGATTCGTCCCGACTAGTGGGACCGCACTTTATTACATGATTCGTCCCGACTAGTGGGACCGCACTTTATTACATGATTCGTCCCGACTAGTGGGACCACACTTTATTACTTGAATCGTCCCGACTAGTGGGACCGCACTTTATTACTTGAATCGTCCCGACTAGTGGGACCGTACTTTATTACTTGAATCGTCCCGACTAGTGGGACCACACTTTATTACTTGAATTGTCCCGACTAGTGGGACCGCACTTTATTACTTGAATCGTCCCGACTAGTGGGACCACACTTTATTACTTGAATCGTCCCGACTAGTGGGACCACACTTTATTACTTGAATCGTCCCGACTAGTGGGGCCGCACTTTATTACTTGAATCGTCCCGACTAGTGGGACCACACTTTATTACTTGAATCGTCCCGACTAGTGGGACCACACTTTATTACTTGAATCGTCCCGACTAGTGGGACCGTACTTTATTACTTGAATCGTCCCGACTAGTGGGACCACACTTTATTACTTGAATTGTCCCGACTAGTGGGACCGCACTTTATTACTTGAATCGTCCCGACTAGTGGGACCACACTTTATTACTTGAATCGTCCCGACTAGTGGGACCGCACTTTATTACTTGAATCGTCCCGACTAGTGTGACCGCACTTTATTACTTGAATCGTCCCGACTAGTGGGACCGCACTTCCGACTAGTGGGACCGGACTTCCGACTAGTGGGACCGCACTTTATTACTTGAATCGTCCCGACTAGTGGGACCACACTTTATTACTTGAATCGTCCCGACTAGTGGGACCGCACGTTATTACTTGATTCGTCCCGACTAGTGGGACCACACTTTATTACATGATTCGTCCCGACTAGTGGGACCACACTTTATTACTTGAATCGTCCCGACTAGTGGGACCACACTTTATTACTTGAATTGTCCCGACTAGTGGGACCACACTTTATTACTTGAATCGTCCCGACTAGTGGGACCACACTTTATTACTTGAATCGTCCCGACTAGTGGGACCACACTTTATTACTTGAATCGTCCCGACTAGTGGGACCGCACTTTATTACATGATTCGTCCCGACTAGTGGGACCACACTTTATTACTTGAATCGTCCCGACTAGTGGGACCACACTTTATTACTTGAATCGTCCCGACTAGTGGGACCACACTTTATTACTTGAATCGTCCCGACTAGTGGGACCACACTTTATTACTTGAATTGTCCCGACTAGTGGGACCGCACGTTATTACTTGAATTGTCCCGACTAGTGGGACCACACTTTATTACTTGAATCGTCCCGACTAGTGGGACCGTACTTTATTACTTGAATCGTCCCGACTAGTGGGACCGTACTTTATTACTTGAATTGTCCCGACTAGTGGGACCACACTTTATTACTTGAATCGTCCCGACTAGTGGGACCGTACTTTATTACTTGAATTGTCCCGACTAGTGGGACCACACTTTATTACTTGAATTGTCCCGACTAGTGGGACCGCACGTTATTACTTGAATTGTCCCGACTAGTGGGACTACACTTTATTACTTGAATCGTCCCGACTAGTGGGACCGTACTTTATTACTTGAATCGTCCCGACTAGTGGGACCGTACTTTATTACTTGAATTGTCCCGACTAGTGGGACCACACTTTATTACTTGAATCGTCCCGACTAGTGGGACCACACTTTATTACTTGAATCGTCCCGACTAGTGGGACCACACTTTATTACTTGAATCGTCCCGACTAGTGGGACCACACTTTATTACTTGAATTGTCCCGACTAGTGGGACCGCACGTTATTACTTAAATTGTCCCGACTATTGGGACCACACTTTATTACTTGAATCGTCCCGACTAGTGGGACCGTACTTTATTACTTGAATCGTCCCGACTAGTGGGACCGCACTTTATTTTAATTTCCAGACAGTGACCATCTCCTAAGACAGTGGATCTCAAACTTCCTAATGACGCTACCCTTTAATACAGTTCTCATATTGTGGTGATCCCCAACCATAAAATTATTTTCGTTGCTACTTCATAATTGTAATGTTGCTACTTCATAACTGTAATTTTGCTACTTCATAACTGTAATGTTGCTACTTCATAACTGTAATTTTGCTACTTCATAACTGTAATGTTGCTACTTCATAACTGTAATTTTGCTACTTCATAACTGTAATGTTGCTACTTCATAACTGTAATGTTGCTACTATTATGAATCGTAATGTAAATATCTGATATGCAGGATGTATTTTCATTGTTACAAATTGAACATAATTAGTGCATAGTGATTAATCACAAACGTCGGGTACTCGTATGTTGGTGTATCTGCATGTGGGCTAACCCGCCTGGAGACGGATAGAGGAGCGGTGTATCGGTTCCTAAGACCATCGAAAATATGTGTTTTAGTCAACCCCCATGGTCTTAGGTGACCCCTGTGAAAGGGTCGTTCGATCCCCAAAGGGGTCGCGACCCACAGGTTCAGAACCACTGTCCTAAGAATACAATCTTTATAACCCGGTCACGCTCGGGAACAACTTGCCCCAATCAATCTGTGTCACTTATACGATCGTCTATTTGGGGCTCTGTTTTAGTACTCTAATTAGAAGTGACTGCTCTCAATGAACGGACACTTCTGGTCTGGGCAATTTGCATAGATGATGCATGAGGTCTAGTTTATGTAGATAAATAATCTTCTTCTTGTTTTTTCTTTTGTCGTCACACTGCTACCGTGTTGTTGCCCAGTGTCGTCACACTGCTACCGTGTTGTTGCCCAGTGTCGTCACACTGCTACCGTGTTGTTGTCCAGTGTCGTGGTTTTCTGTTTTTGTCTCGCTTGATTGATAGGTTTTATAGGACCACTTGCCCGTCTGCCCAGCGTGTTCGTAGCGCTTTGGAGTACGGGTGACTATCCCTCTGTGTGTGCGGGTTCAACTCCACGGGATGGCAGAACAAGCCACAGATTCCCCAGATTTACGGTGTTCGTGGCACCGAACCGAAGGGTTACGATATCCATGGCACCGAGCCGAAGAGCTGAAAAGCTCAAGTGTTTCTGGATCGGAAAAAAATAGGATCACTTCGGTGCGTAGCATGTGGGCTACGATCACTGTCTCGCACTAGAAGATATCAGCTGCAGTGTACGAACTACGTAGCACCGGCGAGAGTCCCCAATGTTATTTTGGCAATGTTGAACATATGTTTGTAGAAATTTTATTTTAAACATTTTCTAATGAATTTAGCCCGAGCAGCGACTTTCCAGATGTTGAACTGTCAAGGGTTCTTTTACTTGCTCAAATTAAACACGGGACCTACGTTTTATCTTCCGTTTCCGATAGGAATAGGAACTCGATCTCTCCTACACTGACTTCAGGGATCTCTGGAACAATATCCAAATGGATTTACGAGGAAGCGAACCTGGTTCCTTTGGTAGGAGAGATGAACACCAATCCTCTACCCTCCAGAGACCCTCTATGTTTTTATCTTGCGCTGGCCTAGTCGCTTATGTGATAGGTATTATTTTGTTTTTTTTAACAGAATTCTACTTTTCATTGCTCATTTGAGGATCATCTTCATCGCACATCGGACATGTTCATAATTGCTCCAATCTCCTCCCAAGCATGTTATGTTATGTTATGTTATGTTATGCGATCGACGTCATGGCACATTGGGCATTCCCATGCATGCTCTGTCCTCCGCTGCAGCAGCCATCCCAAAGTCCATTTGCTCACAGTACCCATGAGAAGTTGATTACTATATCTTCTCTCTCTACCACGAAGACGACACTGTCTGGCATGTCCACACTTAACGTCTAATTCTCGAACTCGTTCCAGTGTCTGAGACGTGCATGTGTTTCAGTGTGTTTAGGCGAACAACTCCCGTTCTGTGTTGATTGATTTATCTGTGGGGATTCTTTCGGGGTTTTCCCATCTTGCCGCACCAATCGGAATGCACAACTTGCGCAACCGAGATAGAAAATACCATTTCTCTTCTTCTTGATCGCAATACCACCCTCAACACAGCGCTAAAGATGGGTACTATGGTATGTTCTGTAGCAAAGAAGTTGTCATATTCCGCCTCCGTACGGGCCATAACAGACTACGGGCCAACCTTTACGAATTTAAAATTGACACAACTAGCCTGTGCCACTGCGAGAAGGCGGACATGACGGCAGAGCACCTACTGTAATACTGCCCACTTCTAGCAGGCCGGAGAAACGAAACCTGACCGGAAAATACCGAGCTTAATGATAAGCTGTACGGAGGGACAAAACAACAACAGAAGTTATGAGGAAATCTGGTACATCAGTCTAAGCGGTGATAGCGAGAGAGAGAGAGGTTTATCTTCTTCTGCTATTCCATTTAACCATCTTTTTCGTGATCTTCCTCTCGCCTTCTTCCCTGATGTTCTGTTGTAGAAGTCTCTGTCTACTGTAGAGTTTGGATGCATTCTTATTTAGTTTCCGAACCACTTTATTCTTTGTTTTTTAACGTAATTGAAGCAAGGTTATGTGGCAACTTTCTTTCTTATGCTGATGTTGGTTACTTTGTCTTTTCTGATGTCGTTGGATTTCTTTCGTAAGCGCTTATACCCGGATAAGGTGCTTGCTTCTGCTATGCGGCGCGTTCAGCAAATTTCTCGCCAGGAGGCTCTCTCTAACCAGCATAGAACTTCCAATTCTGACAGGGTGAAACTTGTCTTAACTTTCCACCCTCATAGTTCCCTTGTGAAGAAAGTCTTATTCCGTCATCTCTCCATTCTTCAGTCTGATCCTGAGACACGTTAAATCTTCCAACACTATCCTTTGGTGGCGTACAGACGGGACAGAAGCCTTAAGGATATGTTGGTTCACAGTCGCCTCAAGCCTAATATCCAGAGTCATTTTGGCACCATCCAGTGTGGCCGTCGGCGCTGCAACACTTGTGTTTATGTAATACAGACTCGCACGGTGTCTTTTACAAAAGCCACGTTCGTTGTTGAAGACAGTTTCACGTGCGTGTCCCGTAATATTATCTATGCCATTATCTGCAAGCGGTGCAACAAGGTCTATATTGGGGAAACCGGCAGGAGACTCAGTGACCGATTCGCCCAACACTTGCGCGATATACGCCAATGCTCTGTGACCCCTGTAGCTACCCATTTCAATGATTCTGGCCATTCAGGAGCTTGCGATGTCAGGTCACAGCCATCCGATCATGTTCCTCTGATGATCGTAGTCGATTTGCTCTGGAGAATCGGTTGATTTCTTTGTATGGTACCTTGCGACCACGCGGGCTCAACGTATTACATTCTTATGCTTCTTAGTACTTTCTCTTCCCATGCTTTGTAATCTATATGGGTATATGTTGCATGTATTACATTCTTATGCTTCTTAGTACTTTCTCTTCCCATGCTTTGTAATCTATATGGGTATATGTTGCATGTATTCAAGTTATATATTTACTAGATGTTTCATTGTTTCTTTTCCGTTCTATTTCTAGTTTTTATGTGTGTTTTTGTGTTACATTTATTTCGTTATTGGTTTTTATTCCAGATTTTCCTTAGATACGTTTGTATTTGGTCGTCCATTTGTGTTTCATTTTAATTTGTCACTCCTGTTTGTTCGTTTGCTTGATAAAGGCCTTGTTGGTCGAAACGTTGCTGTTTATCGTCACTGTTTCTGTATTTTGTAAAACTATAGTACTTTGTTTGTACGTGATGTCGTTGGTAACTTTTCATATGCATCGCATTTCACACGTAATTATTTTTTACCACTGTGCTTTGCTTTTATTTCCTTTAAAACTATCAGTGAACTTCTCTCACTGTCCAAAATAATGTTAAACTTATTTAATTATGGTTTCTCTAATGAAAACTTAATAGTTGAGATGACGTGTCAGTGATATTCGATCTGGTATAATTGTTATTGAGCCGGTTTTGAACCACAAATTAATTTTGATTCAAGATATGGTACCGTCTATTCCCCGTACTAACAGACACAAATGTGTTTCAAAGTGTCTAGTTATCTATGACTGGAGAATAATGCTGGAGAATAATGAGGTCTCTCTCTCTCTCGATCGTTCTTAAGCCGTTTTTATCATTCTATTGTGATTAATAAACAGCCAAACATCAGAACGGGATGTACAGGAACAGCCTTCAGTACCAATTGGAGCTCAAGTACTTATCTTTCGGTGGTGTGTTCGGTTTCAACCAGCGTTTACTGGGTTCGCTCTCCGTTAGCCTTTTGCTGTCCCCAGCCAAAACCCACAAGGCAGCAGGTTGCTATTGTCTTTCAGAGCAGCGACCCGTAGACGACCTGCCCTCCCGGGCTGAAGAGCGTCATCTGCCCAGATAATGAGGTCTAAGATCTCAAGGAAAAGCGCCGATGTCATTGAATATGATCAATAAAGAGACAAGAGAACAAGTTTTAAAGGGTTTTTTAAGTCGACGGATTAACTTCATTGCACCGGGTTTTACTCCATATGGCTCGGTCCCTCTCCGCAGAAATGGCACACCACCTGCCGAGAGTGTTGGACAAAAACATGAACTCCGTAGCTACGGTAACAATCCTCGGGGTTTATAGAAAAAACTGCGCTAGTGAACAGAACGGCGCGGTCAGGATTCGAACTCACGACCTTCGACTCACAAGGCAAAGAGCTTAACCACTCAACCACAGAGACCCCTGGGTACTAGGATGTACTTGGAGAAGTAAATGGATGTTTACGTAGAATAGCGGGACTGAGATGGTAGGATAAGATTACAAACGAGGAACTCAGAAAAAGAACTAAGCAGATACCAGTGGAGACAACGTTAAGAAAGAGATGCTGGCGATGGATAGGACACAGATTGAGAAGACCGATTGAAAACATTGCAAGGCAGGCACTGTTTTGGAACTAGCAGTGAAAGAGGAGTCGGGAAATGTCTAGACAGACCTAGAGACGAGAACTGGAGACTGATATTCTTCTTCTTTGTGTTCGTTCTTTACGACCAATTTTAATCACTCTTTGTGATATGTTTGATCTTTGCCAAGAACGTGTATACGTTGCACATTGGTTTGGTAGGCTCCTAAACGCATAGACTTCTACACGTTTAGGACACGTGCATCCGATTTCAGCCAAACCTCCTTACTCGCCTCTTACGACATGTGTGGCAGGTAACAGTGGTTCTATTCTTTACACCCCAAATTTGGGCCCCGGTAACCACTCAGGCGATATTAAAAGGATAGGTAAAACATGGAAAGAAATGAAAGGAATGGCAAGAGAGAGGAAGAGCTGGAAGAAGTTTGTTGAAGACCTGTGCTCTGTTGGGAGTTGAAAGTGATGAAGAAGAAGTACTAGAGACTTTCGAAAAGCCAAATGACCGAATACAGGATTTGAACCAAAGTTTGTTTTTCTTACGGCACTTATTGTTTAGCCATCGCGCGTGTGCTGGCGGGTTCCGCAAGGAGAGCATAGAAAAGTAGCACTGCGACCTACAAGGCATGCCGTAAGAGGCGATAAGGTAGAGGCTTACGGAAGCTACCTAATAAATAAAAGAGTTACAGAAATCGTTTGTTTAGTAGGGATTAAAGCCTCTTTAAGCCGAGGCACGCCCTTTCAACCTAAGGCGAACCTTTTATTGGTTATATCAGAGCGTGTAGGCCAACAAACATGAAAAATAAGAATTAACTCCTTTCGGAGAATCCAGTAGAATGAGGTTTTTAGTTGCAGAAATCGGATGTGCTGGTCTACTTGTAGGCGCAAAACGCACCACAATGTACAATCGCTCTTAGGCTTAGATCACTTACAAATCACAAAGAGTTGTTTAACAAGTGGTCTATAGGGTAGCTTCTTCTTCAAACGCCCCATATCGACCACTTGTTAAAAACTCTGTATGATTTGTATGTGATCTGAGCAAATAAGAGCAATTGTACGTTGTAACAGTTAGACTCCTACATGTTGGCCAGCACATCCGATTTCTGTAAGGTTTTTTATTTACTAGTGTAGCTTCCCTAGGGCCTACACCAGTCGCCTCTTACGACATGCCTTGTAGGTCGCAGTGGTACTTTACTTTGCTTACTTTGTGGACCCCGGTACCTCACTGGCGATAGAGTAGCAACATAAGGATGGGACTAGGGAGAGCTAAAGGATAGAGGAGGGGGGTTAAACCCTGATAGAAAATCCCCACTGTAGTAGAGGGGTTTCAGGGAGCTAAATGCTAGGGAAGTAAACCATGAGAAAATCTCCACTGCCTTGTGGATCAGCACGGTTATAAAGAAGACTACAGGAGTAAACCTTGACCAGAAATCAGGATGGAGGAACCCTAAGGAAGCTGATGTTCATGTGTGTATTCCATTCCATTTTTTTTCATCATTTGCAAACTCTGCTTGATTCCAAAACGTGCGCACTTTGGCTTTCCTTTAGATTAAACAGTCTGGGTAGAGAGGCGGTTTGTGCTAATTGGGCAAGGCACATTCCCCATCTTACCTGCCCAGGCTAGCCATAAATGAAGAGAACACTTCATCCTTGTTTATGAATTGATCGTAAAGACAAAAAAATGATTGATTGATTGATTGATTGATTGATTGATAAGGCCATCATCATTGCACTTCGGTGAGTAACTATGTGCTCTCCGAACTCTTTCTTATACAGGAAGATCTCAGCTGCAGTGCACGAACTCCGTAGCACTGTTGACTGTCCCTGATGAATTTTGAAGATGGTAAAGATATTTTTGCAGGAATTTTATAATTCTCAATAGCATTTCATTTCAATTTTTTAAAAATCAAACTGCGAATACAACAATTAAATTTGTGATGTTTACATTCATAGAAATGTCTGCGATTATTTTTTTTTTTTTTTTTCAATATCATGTTTGTTGAGGTTTAGAGGCACCAATCAGTTCCAAGAACATTTAAATCGTTGACTGTGTGTAACATGAGATGATGGCGTGTTGGATGAAATGAGTGACTAAATGAGAACTTCTTCGTCTTCGTGTCTCTAATCATGTTTTGTTTCACAGTGTCAGGATCAGAAAAGATTTCTAAACGGGTTTTTTTGTGCACTTCATAAATAGTGTTTTTCCCATATTTCTTATTTCTGATGTCCCTCTTTTACGTGGACACCCTTTTGCTTTGTTTTCCCTGTATCGGAGTAGCATTATTCTTTGAGGGGCAGGGCACGTTAAAAACCTGCTTAAGTGGCCTAGCCATTGAATTTGTTGTTTCCTGATGAAGTACAGTACTGATGTTGTACATCATTTTTTTTACTGTTTTCATTTCTCTCTATCTCTTTTCCTCTCTCTCTCTCTCTTGTCCTTTATAAACCCGGCATAGGATCACAATGAACTCATGTCACATCATCAAACCTGTGGATCGTTTATAATAACTTTTGTGAGCTCTTACTAGTTGTTGTCAGCTCTTGCCAAATCTTATCAGCTCTTACGAGATCTTACCAGCTCTTACGAGATCTTACCAGCTCTTACGAAATCTTACCAGCTCTTACGAGATCTTACCAGCTCTTGCCAAATCTTACCAGCTCTTACGAGATCTTACCAGCTCTTACGAGATCTTACCAGCTCTTACGAAATCTTACCAGCTCTTACGAGATCTTACCAGCTCTTACGAGATCTTATCAGCTCTTATGAGATCTTACCAGCTCTTACGAGATCTTACCAGCTCTTGTCAGCTCTTGTCTGCTTTTGCGAGATCTTACCAGCTCTTGTCAGCTCTTGTCAGCTTTTGCGAGATCTTACCAGCTCTTGTCAGCTTTAGCGAGATCTTACCAGCTCCTGTCAGCTCTTGTCAGCTTTTGCGCGATCTTACCAGCTCTTGTCAGCTCTTGTCAGCTTTTGCGAGATCTTACCAGCTCCTGTCAGCTCTTGTCAGCTTTTGCGCGATCTTACCAGCTCCTGTCACCTCTTGTCAGCTTTTGCGAGATCTTACCAGCTCTTGTCAGTTCTTGTCAGCTTTTGCGAGATCTTACCAGCTCTTGCCAGCTCTTCTGAGATCTTAACATCTCTTACAAGATCTTGCCAGTTCTTACGCTCTTACCAGCTCTTGCCAGCTCTTGTCAGCTCTTGCCAGCTCTTGTCAGCTCTTGCCAGCTCTTGTCAGCGCTTACCAGCTCTTACTACTATCCATTTGTTTAACTGACTTCAATACCTGGAAAAACAGCTGCAAGATTCAGATCATTAGACAACATATGGAGATCATCAGCTTACAGGACACGGACTAAACTCAATATATACAAATCAAACTTGCGCTCAGTCTTACTGTATCAATCAGAGACATAGAAAAACAGATAGTCTCATAAAAGACTTTGAGGGAAGATGTCTCAGAAAGTTCTTAGAATTCGTTTAAATTAAATAGTTCCACATACTGAAATCAGAGAGCCGCGGTAGCGTAGTTGTTAGTGAACTCGCTTCTCAAGGCTGGTGGTCTGGGATCAACTCCCGCAGTGTGCGTGGAATTTTTCCCGACCGCGACTGCTCTCAGGTCGACCCAGCCTCAACTGAGTACCAGACATGCTCTGGGAAAGTAAAGGCGGCCGGCGTGATGCTGACCACATCACCCATCGTGCCGACGGT
This sequence comes from Arion vulgaris, assembly GCA_020796225.1. Classification (NCBI taxonomy): domain Eukaryota; kingdom Metazoa; phylum Mollusca; class Gastropoda; order Stylommatophora; family Arionidae; genus Arion; species Arion vulgaris. The sequence goes on along the minus strand of CM036777.1, from coordinate 4,991,524 downwards.
CAATGAATAATACAGGTCTAACACTGTATTGCCCTATATACCACAAGGTATGAAAGGGTTCCATTACTTTTTAAAAATACTTTTTACATACTGAAATCACCCGGTGCACAGGCATCTCTTGATTGATTGATAAAACCATCATCATTGCACTTCGGTGAGTAACCATGTGTACTGTGATATCTAGAAATAGAAACAGTTAACTTGTTCATTTCTTTTCAGCTCAAGTATTCTACCGAAACTATCCCTATGCCCAATCCTACCATAGACAACACATACGACATGTTTGAATTGTATATATCTATTCCAGCTGTTCATTTCTTTATTGCTTCCCCTGAAGAACTGCCTGTGCAGGCAATCATTTCTTTATTGCTTCCCCTGAAGAACTGCCTGTGCAGGCAATCATTTCTTTATTGCTTCCCCTGAAGAACTACCTGTGCAGGCAATCATTTCTTTATTGCTTCCCCTGAAGAACTGCCTGTGCAGGCAATCATTTCTTTATTGCTTCCCCTGAAGAACTGCCTGTGCAGGCAATCATTTCTTTATTGCTTCCCCTGAAGAACTGCCTGTGCAGGCAATCATTTCTTTATTGCTTCCCCTGAAGAACTGCCTGTGCAGGCAATCATTTCTTTATTGCTTCCCCTGAAGAACTGCCTGTGCAGGCAATTATTTCTTTATTGCTTCCCCTGAAGAACTACCTGTGCAGGCAATCATTTCTTTATTGCTTCCCCTGAAGAACTGCCTGTGCAGGCAATCATTTCTTTATTGCTTCCCCTGAAGAACTACCTGTGCAGGCAATCATTTCTTTATTGCTTCCCCTGAAGAACTACCTGTGCAGGCAATCATTTCTTTATTGCTTCCCCTGAAGAACTACCTGTGCAGGCAATCATTTCTTTATTGCTTCCCCTGAAGAACTACCTGTGCAGGCAATCATTTCTTTATTGCTTCCCCTGAAGAACTACCTGTGCAGGCAATCATTTCTTTATTGCTTCCCCTGAAGAACTACATGTGAAGGCAATCATTTCTTTATTGCTTCCCCTGAAGAACTACCTGTGAAGGCAATCATTTCTTTATTGCTTCCCCTGAAGAACTACCTGTGCAGGCAATCATTTCTTTATTGCTTCCCCTGAAGAACTACCTGTGCAGGCAATCATTTCATTATTGCTTCCCCTGAAGAACTACCTGTGCAGGCAATCATTTCTTTATTGCTTCCCCTGAAGAACTACCTGTGCAGGCAATCATTTCTTTATTGCTTCCCCTGAAGAACTACCTGTGCAGGCAATCATTTCTTTATTGTTTCCCCTGAAGAACTGCCTGTGAAGGCAATTATTTATTTTAAGACTATATATATATTCATCTCGTACCGTTATACGTTACACAAGGCCAGCAAGTAATTTATCCATACCGCTCTATCCTGGGCAACTTGCTCAATCTCTTCCATTGAATTGAGTCCGATATTTCTTGCCTCTTTCAGCAAAGTTTGTTTCAGGGTTTCTATAGAGGGTCCACTCTTTCTTGAACTTGTTGCTTCCGATTTCCCCGCCTGCTTTGATATTCTTTTATCCTTTCTTCTCAAGGAATGTCCAATATGTCTCCGTCTTCTCTGCCTTATAACAGATGCTACTAGAGGTTGATCAGATATTTCTCTCATTTCATCGCCTGCTTTGGTATTCTTTGATCATTTCTTCTCAAGGAATGTCCAATATATCTCCGTCTTCTCTGCCTTATAACAGATGCTACTAGTGGTTGATCAGATATTTCTCTGATTTCATCAATTATCGGAATACCAACATCTTAGCACTTGGATATCAGTCTAAAGAATTCCAACAGCTCCCAGCAGCTTAATACACCAGTTCGATGTTGATTAATCAGTCTCTTTGCACATTTAGTACTTCGTTTTTTTCCCAGGCTGTACGAGTATCGACACTCATCTTTGCCAGTCTGGTCAGCGAGTGGGACTCTCTACCTTGAAACTCTTCTGTTCTAAAAGACTTTCTCAGTGCCTTAGGAACGTCATTTCGGTCCATTTCAGCTCCCTCTGATTTCATCACTTTTCCTGAATTCATCCCATTTTATGTTATTATTTTTGGCAGACCTCCATTCTTATATACTTTCAACTTGCTTTCTATATCTTTACTTTCTTTCTTTCTTTCTCGAATCCTGTTTGCCTCACAGCGTCAGTTCAGGAAGAGATTTCTAAAACAGGCCCTAGTATGCGCTTTGTAAATAGTCTCTTTCGTCGCCTCTGTTATCTTTGAGGTCCATCTTTTGCGTTACTGACCTTTTGCTTTGTACCCATTGTATATATCTTAACAATAAGACTAGATTTTGAGTAAATTTTACGCACACATTTCATATTTAATTTTGATCTGGTACTTTAAACAAATATACCAACTGTCAACACTCTTTAGCTGCTAAGGACGTATATACACGTTTTTCCCATTCACTTCTAAAGACTCATTAACACGTCTATTATTATATTTACTCTGTGAACTAAAGACGTGTTAACACGTTATACATTGCTACTGTCACTGCTATAGACGTACATTCACGTTTGTGACCTAGAAACAAAGAGTGGCTATTTTTAGCTCAGCCTTCAGAAAGTATGTAGCAGCGAAAGGGTTATAACATCCAAGCATTAACCATGGCAGTCAAACGACAACTGATAAACTGCATACTTATTCCAACTCTCTGCTATCAGTGCCAAACATGGCCCCTGACTAAGACACAAGAAAGAAAGATTACACCATGTGAAATGAGATGTCTACGAAAAGCTGTCAACGTTACAAGGCGGGATAAAGTGAGAAACGAGAATATCAGAAGCATCGTTGGTACTATACCACGCATACAGTACATCGAGAAGCAAAGAATCAAGTGGTTCGGCCATCTAATGAGAATGGAACCACATTTACTACCATCACGTGCCTACAATAATCGACACTCAGGGCGCAGAGCACGAGGCAGGCCAAGAACACGATGGATAGATAACATCTCAGAGTCCCTGCGAAAGCATGGACTGACAACGTCAAGCGCAACACGCCTGGCACAAGATAGAAAACTAACTCTCCCCACGTCGCTTCATGGCAAATGTGGTTAAGATAAGCTAAGATAAGACTTCGAACCAATTCTTTAGATCTGTCGTATATTTGCTATTTTTAAATTAGATATCACTTCCGAATCTTTTGTTTCAAATAAAATTGGTTGCGATGTAATCACCTTTTTTTTAAACCTTCTTTTCTGGAATATTCGTAGACAGTAGATAATGATACATTGTTTTCTAGGCCTGGAGTATTTGAACTTTGAACCCTCTGTGTGTATGTGTGATAGAAACATGAAAAGGTTGGATGTGGCCTGAGGGACGGGGGCACCCACCCCTGTAATAACGCTTCAAATAAAATCAATCACATCGCAATCTTGATGGTAACTTGATTAATGATGTAACAGTACACACACAATCATACAAAATTACCAGCGCGGAATATTGAAACATGTCTGTGACCTACAGAGCTGTACCAGTAACTTAGTTTTCATTCCGTTGCCTAAAGGCTTACCAGTACTCTCATCAGAATTATCTGCCCCAAAGGTTCTTCCATTACTTTCATCTTCCTTCCTTGCCCCCTGTGTCACTTTCAGTATCCTTCTCAAGTCATGATTAGCACATTATCTCCCATTATGAAAAGTATAGAAAAAAGTTAATTGCATATCCTATACAGGACTTTGCTAATCAACCTCAGCTTTCTAACGCTGTTTGTGATTTTCTAGGCATTATTACGTTCAGTAGTTTGCCATTGCTTTCTGAACGGGTGGCCCCATCGTCCTTTTGTAAAAATCTACGCGAAACAATTTGCAACCAAACTGTCCGCAGCGTGTTTCGAACTCAGAATGTCGCGGTTAATAGACCGAGTCACTATCCTCTAATCCACAGACGCCACCATGACAAGTATAGTTAGTTAGTCTTTCCTCTTGGGCCTGTGGGCGGCACATAGGGCAGAGGTCATAGTTCTCCATGTCTCGCGGTTCGTTGCTATCTGTTTTAGGTCTTTAATGTTTACTAGGCCCATCGTTGAGCCTTTTCTGGTGATGGTTCTACGCAGAGTCTCTCTTGGTCTTCCTCGTTTTCTTTTTCCCTCTGGTGTCCATATGAGGGATTGGTAAGATGACAAGTATAACACATATCAAATACACTCAGTTTTATTGTTCATGTTAAAAATCTTCTTCTTCGAACGCTCCATATCGACACTGGTTAAACCACTCTTTGTGATTTGTATGTGATCTGAGCCTAAGAGCGATTGTGCCAGTTATGCGCCTACAAGTAGGTCATCATATCCGATTACTTCGAAGCTTTTAATTTACTAGGGTAGCTTCCCTAGAACATGCATTTTTCCAGTGGCTACTTGTGGTTGTGAATCATGGATCATTACACAAAAAACAAGAACGAAAATCCAGTCATTCGAAACGAAATGCTACAGAAAGATCCTACGAATACCATGGACAGAAACTAAATGCTACAGAAAGATGCTACGAATACCATGGACAGAAACTAAATGCTACAGAAAGATCCTACAAATACCATGGACAGAAACTAAATGCTACAGAAAGATCCTACAAATACCATGGACAGAAACTAAATGCTACAGAAAGATCCTACGAATACCATGGACAGAAACTAAATGCTACAGAAAGATCCTACGAATACCATGGACAGAAACTAAATGCTACAGAAAGATCCTACGAATACTATGGACAGAAACGAAATGCTACAGAAAGATCTTACGAATACCATGGACAGAAAAAAGAAAGAACACTGATGTTCTGAAAGAACTGAATGTTAAAGAGAATTGGCTGATAAGCAACATACGAGTACTATACAGGAAAATTAGATACTTTGGTCACATCAAGCGTCACAATTGCCTGGAGAGAACATTATTGGAAGGCAGGGTCACATGACGCAGAGGCAGACCAAGAAGAAGATGGCTACAAGATATTAAAGAAACCGTGAATATGATCATCGACGAAGTGGGTGAACTGGCTACAGACAGAGTGAATTTCAAACGCGATGCAAAGAGAGCAACGTCCTATAAAGAACACGCACTTTCCTGATGATGAGCTTCCCTAGGTCCATACCTCCGTCGCCTCTTACGACATGCCTTGTAGGTCACAGTGTTACTATTCTTCCCTTGAGGGACCTGGCATTCATAGCATAAGTTCACTGTATAAATGAATGCACATACAATTTAACAACCTATTTTTGTATTTTAAACAATTTATGGTGAATAATGCCATTTTATTCATAAATTGTTTTGCTTTTGTGATTTAAATCAAAATTGGTTAAGCGCCCGTGTGTTGCTGGGGCTTGCAAGGGGAGCAAAGAATAGTAAAACTGTTACCTACAAGACATGTTGTAAGAGGCGACTGAGGTAGGGTCTAGGAAGCTACCTAGTAAATAAAAAACGTCGCAGAAATCGGAACTGCTGGCCTACTTGTAGGCGTATAACTGACACAATGCACAACCGCTCTTAGGCTAAGATCACATATAAATGACAAAGAGTCGTTTACCAAGTTGTCGATATGGAGCGTTCCAATCAACCAAGTACAAAAAATTCAATTATTTAAAAAGATTGTTCGCAAAAGATGGAAGACTAGACAGAAAGATAGAGACTAGATTGCAAAAAGCAAATGCTGTGACCTACAAGCAATGCCCGATTAATTAGGCACAAAAACATCTCACTGACAGCTAAACAACAGATGATCAACATCATTTTCATGACTGCTCAGTATTATCAGAGCTAAACATGGACAATGCGCAAAGCACAGTTAAAATAAATAAACAATTTTTATGTTAACTGCAATGCTACGAAAAGTTACCAACAACACCAGAAAAGACAGTCACCAACATCAGCATAAGAAAGAAAGTTGGCACAAAACCTTGCTTGAATTACACTAAGAAACAAAGAATGAAGTGGTTTGGCCACTTAATAAGAATACATTCAAACTTCACCTATACAGTCTTCTACAACAGAAGATCAGGAAAGAAGGTGAGAGGAAGACCACGGAAAAGATGGCTAGATGACGTAGCAGAATCCTGTCAAAGAGCAAAAATAACTTTCACTAAAACCACCAGAACAGCGCCAAAAAAACCCCCAGAAAACCACGACACTTAATCACAACCCGGTAGCAGTGTGACGATAAAAGAAGAAGAAGAAGTAGATCAGCCTTCACAGTCTTGATTAAGCACAGAATAATGTCCACTACCTATACCCAGACAATTCATTATTTCGTTTCTTCTAGTAGAATATCACATTCCTACTTCGTTTTTTATTTAACCGATCTCATTTTTGTTATTTCCATAAATGATACGAAATAATACTACAAATGATGTTAACAAGGCTTCACTGTCTTAAATTAGCTACCAGTAAAGTTCGTAAGTCAAAGTGCTGCTGTCTTGTAAGTGACTTTCCTAACGCCCATAATTCCGTGGTACTTACACGTGGTAATGAGGACATCGGAATAACCTTGTCATCTTGTATCGTGAACGTCGCTTATTTATTATTAAATATGAACATCATGTCGGCTTTCATTCAGGATACCCGAGTTCAATTCACGGTTAGGCCAAGGATATTTTTTTTATTGTCTATTTTTAAATTGTTTTTTATTTTAAAGAAAACTGCTAAGCTGAAGAGTATCGCGGCGCAGAGTGTGAATACTGGTCAAGCGACAAATAGTTTATCAGTGTCCATGCTGACCGAGGGAGAAATATTTAATCAGAGTATCCATGCTGGTCGATGAACAAATAGTTTATAAGAGTGTCCATGCTGATCACCAAGGGACAAATAGTTTATCAAATTGACCATGCTGACCGAGGGAAAAATAGTTTATCAGAGTGTGCATGCTGGTCGAGGAGCAAATAGTTTATCAGAGTATCCATACTGACTGAGGGACAAATAGTTTATCAGAGTGTCCATGCTGACTGAGGGACAAATAGTTTATCAGAGTGTCCATGCTGACCGAGGGTCAAATAATAACATCTTGAAATATGCATTGTCCTGACGAAGAGCAGGCAGTATTAAAACTCCATTTCAGTTAGTCATACCTGCGCTGACGGCACATTATCTATTGCTATCATCAAATAGCTTGTCCTGAGCAGAACTTTGCCACCCCACCAGTCCTCCGGTATTTATCTCTCTCATAGGCCAGATGTCCTGCCTCTGCAGCCATCCTGTTCAAACCATCAGTTATATCCTGAATCCATCTTCTCCGTGGTCTTCCTCTTCTTCTCTTTGCCGGTATGCCTCCTTCCATGATGGTCTTCTCCAGCCCTTCATATCTTTTTATATGTGCAAAATATCTCAATTTTCTCTTTCTTATTTGTAGCATCAGCCAGTTTTCTGTGATTTTGAGTTCTTTCTGATTAGATCTATTTGCTTTAAACGCAACAAATTTGGGGTGTAAGTGGCTAAGACGTTTGCTTGTCGTTCTGAAGGTTCTAGGTTTGAATCCGAACCGATTCACACATGCACGTTTTCTTCATAAGATTCCTAGAATAGTTGGTAAAGTTACAGAATTCATGCTGTGTGAAGCACTTTTAGTAGATTGTGTGCCAGTTCTCCTGACAGTGGCCTAGCAATATGGGAGGAATCCCAGTGCAAGAAAGTCTACCCTATCGATTAACAGAGCCCCAAATAAATATCTCACAATTTATCTCAAATCTGTGTAGATATACACTCTGTCTCTCTCCCTCTTGCCCTATCTCAACTTTACCACGTAAAAGGTTCGTTCCGTGTTAAGAACAACTCTGCCATTTTGCTGTCTTATCGGATGTCCTGTCTGAGATTTTTTTCTTTCTTTAAACGATATTACTTAAAGCTGCAGGCATCTGTAATACGATATAGAATGAACTAATGTTTTCTGTAATGCTTTCAGACATCAATATTGTTGATGTTATTTGATCTTTCTTAAAACATATCCATTCCACTGTCTTGTCTGTTTGTTATGTTCTGTATCGCCCGTGTGGTGATCGGGCTCACAAGGGAAACAAAGAATAGTACCACTGATACCTACAAGGCATGAGGTGACAGAGGTATGGATCTAGGTAAGCTACCCTAGTAAATAAATAGCTACGCAGAAATTGGATGTGCTGGCTACCGGGGCCCAAATTTGGGATGTAAAGAATAGAACCACTGTTACCTGCCATGCATGTCGTAAGAGGCGACTAAGGATGTTTGGCCGAAATCGGATGCACATGTCCTAAACGTGTAGAAGTCTATGCGTTTAGGGGCCTACAATGTGTAACGTATACACGTTCTTGACAAAGATCAAACATATCACAAAGAGTGATTAAAATTGGTTGTAAAGAACGAACGCAAAGAAGAAGAAGAGGATGTGCTGGCCTATTTGTTGGCGCATAACTGGAACAACGTATAATTGCTCTTAGGCTCAGATCACATACAAATCACACAGAGTGGTTAACAAGTGGTCGGTATGGGGCGTTTAAGGAAGAAGAAAGACTAAGATTATTCTGTATTTATCTGGGGTCTCTGTGGGTTAATGGTTACGCCTTTGCTATGCGTTCCGAGGTCGTTGATTCAATACCGGACCCCGGTCCTGTTCAAGAGTTCATTTTTTTCCATAGACCAACAGGATTGTTGTCAGAGCTACGGAGATCGTGCTTTGGGCAATACTCAAGTGCTATTTATGCGGATAGGGGCCAAGCTAAATGGGGTAAAATCCGCCGCAATGAAGACAATCCTTATGCTTTTTAGACCAGTTATTCTCAAACTGTGGTCCGGGACCCCGGTGTCCACGAGGTATTCACATGTGGTCCTCAAGCGCTTGAAGAAATATAATGATCTTTGACATTTCAAACAGGCAAATACATTTCACAAAGCATCCACATCACATCGAAATCACAACAAGTTGTTGTTTAACAAGTGATCAATATGGAGCTTTTGAAGAAGAAACAGAGTGTTTTCTCCAGATTTGGCACTTTTTCCAGATTTAAAAATAAACAAAAGCCTAAATACAATTCTTTTGACAATAATTTAGAAGTCAAACTGGCAAGTTACAACTGACTTAGTTTGAAATATTTTGTTCTATTCCCATGATATTTTTGAAGGCCAAATCTAAATTTTCGAATTCGGTCAGTTCAGTGCGTGGCTTTATTGAAATAATGAGGTCTTTGTGGCTTAGTTGCTAAACCGTTTTAATTACGATCAGAAGGTTGCGGGTTCAAATTTGGACAGATACACATTTTTCAAAAGTGATTTTTTTCAGAGATCGATACGATTGTTGCCATAGCTACATTGTTCGTTCTCTGTGCAATTCTCTTGGCAAGTGTGGTTGCTATTACCGGTACGAGGAGGTGAATCATTCATTTTTAGAATCTTTAAGAAATAATATTTATAAAATTGATGACATTCAATCTCTAAACCATGGGTTCTCAAAGTGGGCGGTACCGCCCCCTCCTCGCCGTCAGCCATGAAGTATTTTGGGGAGAGCGGGGGAGGGAGAGGTGCGAATGGGGGTTCAGAAGCATTTGTGGGGGTGTATTTTTCTTGATTTTGCGATTGAACAATCATTAAAAATTGCTATTCTTTACTTTTTTTCTTCTTATGACAATCTTATACGATCCATTTTTTCATCAATTTTCTATTTCATGTATATAATCGTTTGAAAATTGATCATGTATGACAGAAATATATATCAATTGTCTATGTCAAAGTGAAAATAGAGCATGTATATATATACGGGGTTGGCAAACTGATTAATGGGGAGGGCACTACAAAGTTTGTGTCGTGCAAAGTGGGCGTGGGCCGTAAAAGTTTGGGAATCTATGCAAAATTTATTGAAGAACGACATGAGTAGGCTGCAAAACCGCAGTCTTTGTAATTTTTTATTTTAATTTTGTTTTTGGTAAAAAAAGAACAGTGAAAGTTCCCCAAAATGTTCAGCAAATTCAAAATGTGATACCTCGCAGGTGCTACGAAATTTCTTGTGAAATATTTCTGCGTAAGAAAGATATACGCCCTAGTGGTTATCGGGGCCCAAATTTGGGGTCTAAAGAATAGAATCACTGTTACCTGCCATGCATGTCGTAAGAGGCGACTAAGGAGGTTTGGCTAAAATCGGATGCATGTGTCCTAAACGTGTAGAAGTCTATGCGTTTAGGGGCCTACAAACCAATGTGCAACGTATACACGTTCTTGGCAAAGATCAAACATATCACAAAGAAGGATTAAAATTGGTCGTAAAGAACGAACGCAAAGAAGAAGGAACATACATGATTATTACTGAAGTACAGTAGCGATGGTTATATTACTCAATCAATCAATCAATCAATCAATTGAGATTGATTCTTATGAAATAATCAATCAATGTCACTTTCTGTTGTTCTATGTACAGGATGAAAGATTTTGCTCTTAACATAATATTTTAAAACAAGTAACGGAAACCTTTCTCATACCATGCGGCAGTGGCGGCTCGTGTTCATACCATGCGGCAGTGGCGGCTCGTGTTCATACCATGCGGCAGTGGCGGCTCGTGTTCATACCATGCGGCAGTGGCGGCTCGTGTTCATACCATGCGGCAGTGGCGGCTCGTGTTCATACCATGCGGCAGTGGCGGCTCGTGTTCATACCATGCGGCAGTGGCGGCTCGTGTTCATACCATGCGGCAGTGGCGGCTCGTGTTCATACCATGCGGCAGTGGCGGCTCGTGTTCATACCATGCGGCAGTGGCGGCTCGTGTTCATACCATGCGGCAGTGGCGGCTCGTGTTCATACCATGCGGCAGTGGCGGCTCGTGTTCATACCATGCGGCAGTGGCGGCTCGTGTTCATACCATGCGGCAGTGGCGGCTCGTGTTCATACCATGCGGCAGTGGCGGCTCGTGTTCATACCATGCGGCAGTGGCGGCTCGTGTTCATACCATGCGGCAGTGGCGGCTCGTGTTCATACCATGCGGCAGTGGCGGCTCGTGTTCATACCATGCGGCAGTGGCGGCTCGTGTTCATACCATGCGGCAGTGGCGGCTCGTGTTCATACCATGCGGCAGTGGCGGCTCGTGTTCATACCATGCGGCAGTGGCGGCTCGTGTTCATACCATGCGGCAGTGGCGGCTCGTGTTCATACCATGCGGCAGTGGCGGCTCGTGTTCATGTTTGTTGGTTTGACCATACAAAAATGTTCGGAAAAATCATGGTTTTGGGTTAGGTTATACGTCAATTTATAAAATAATAAATACACGTTACATATTATTTTTGGTGGGGCCTGGCCCCACTGGCCCTTAGTGACGAGCCGCCAGTGCCATGAGGTTTGTTGGGGAATACAGTGTTAGACCTCTACTTTTAGTTGATCATCGACACACGAAATAGCCAACATCACGTTGGCATTCTCTCTCGTGTGGTGCCGGGGCCCACACAGGAAGTAAAGAATAGTACCACTGCGACCTACATTAGAGGCAACTGATGTGTGACCTTTTTTTCGATCCAGAAACACTTGAGCTTTCAGCTCTTTGGTTCGGTGCCATGGACATCGTAACCCTTCGGTTCGGTGCAACGAACACCGTAATTCTGGATAACGTGTGGCTTTTCTGTCCCCCCGCGTAATTGAACCCGCACTCACAGGGAGCTTGTCATCTGTCGTCCAACGTGCTAAGAACACGATGTTCAGGCGGGCGTGTGTCTGTGACCTAAAGAAGCTACCCTAGTAAATAAATAGCGTTTCAGAAATCGGATATGCTGACCTAGTTATAGGCGCATAACTGGCACAAGGTACAATGACTCTTAGGCTCAGATCACATACACATCACACAGAGTGGTTAACAAGTTGTCGATATGGAGCGCTCAAAGAAGATGAAAACATTGACTGTTTTTTTGTTTACTTCGCAGTGTGCTTTTCTGGTACCCAATAGAAACTGGGTCGACATGAGTGCGGAAAAAATGCCACTCTCACTGTAGAATTGAACCCGGACCACGTCCCTAAAAATCGAGTGTGCTGACTACTACGGGCGCTCCTGGGACTGGACGAAACCAGATGGACAAATGAAGGACATACTAGACTTACAACGGGGGAAACAATACTGTACTCTGGAAGAGAGGAGAAAGATGTATCACGCATGGAATGAGTATCATTGATGTTAGCTGAAGAAGCACAGAAGGCAGTAATCAAATTAGAGCCGTTGGATCAGAATGAGCCGGAAAACCTTCAAGACACTGAGGAGACCTCTTGACATCATAACGAGACACGATGGAACCCCAGGGAATAAAGGTAAGGGAGGACTCAGGAACACCTTGAGGCGGGAGTTGGAAGGGGAATACAAGAAAATGGGGCGAGGAAATAGAGAGATCTGGAAGAGATGGTCTAAGCTTGGCCTCCGATAACTTACGGCCGGCGGGCTCAGGTAAATTGTTTAGGAAACAAGACCACAAATGTCACGTGACCTCGCATTCCAGTATTGTTGTATTAAGACAAATTCATTTTAAAAACAATCTCTCTTTAGCCTGTTACGCCCTTGGAGTTTAGGGCAGCAACAAACGCACACCATTCTTCCCTGTTCATGGCCTTCCTCTGTATTGTGTTCCAGCTATGATTCATTTCCTTCAGCTCTTGCTCTATCGTTCTCCTCCAGGTTATCTAGGGTCTTCCACGCTTTCGCCTACCCTCTGGACTACATCTCAGTGCAGTTTTCGTGTCGGAGCCATCTCCATGCGCATCACATGTCCAATCCATCTCCAGCGTCGTCTTCGGATGATAGTGCCCATATTCTCTTGTTGGCATCGTGCAAGCAATTCTTGGTTCGAGATAGTTTTAAAAATAATACAACATGCTAAATCAAGTTCATATTGTGCTACACGATTAAAGCTAAGAAATATCATTATTATTATTTTTAGTTTTTCACAATAAGTAACCATGGACTCGCAGAATTGTTTAACATTGCAGAAGAACTTACGGTGTTCTATCAAACATATACAAAAACCAGTCCCAATTAAACAGGAATTGTGGTTTTGTTGTCTGAGCTAGTCGGCCTTATGTTGCCGGAGACCACGGTCTAAGACAGGAAAGCTTGTAAGACCTTGGTTGCGAACCTCTGCCTACCTAGGGGTGAAGGGTGAAAAAGAAGCTAAGAACTACACTAAAACATCTTTCAAAAATATTATTGCCTCCATCATTTTGTTCATTCGATTAATTCTGATGACAACAATAGTTTTTCTCTCACAAACATCTTATCTAACTTAAGACAACCCTATCCCTCTGCTTTCTTCTCAAGTCTGGCATTGATAACAGACGATAATTAGAAACATGCTTTTTGATATTCATCACAATTGACAGCTAAATGGAAATTTGTGTTTTTCAATGAAAAAGCAAACGAGATATACTCTTGTCAAACCAGTTTTCCGAATCAAATAATCTGTGTCTCTGAATTTTCTTGTAAACATATCTAGAGAGATAAATACAAGTTTTGTTTTGTATCTTATATAGCTTTGTCTTCTTCTTTGCGATCGCTATTTTGATGATTATAGGGTTAGACGCGTTCTTATGATGAAGTCGACTGTTGTCTGGAGCTCATCTCTAGTGCCATGTAGTTTTGATGATTATACCGTTAGACGCGTTTTTATGATGAAGTTGACTGGAGCACATCTCTGGTACCATGTAGTTTTGATGATTATACCGTTAGACGCGTTTTTATGATGAAGTTGACTGGAGCTTATCTCTGGTACCATGTAGTTTTGATGATTATACCGCTAGACACGTTCTTATGATGAAGTCGACTGTTGTCTGGAGCTCATCTCTGGTGTCATGTAGTTTTGATGATTATACCGCTAGACACGTTCTTATGATGAAGTCAACTGTTGTCTGGAGCTCATCTCTGGTGTCATGTAGTTTTGATGATTATACCGTTAGATTCGTTCTTATGATGAAGTCGACTGGAGCACATCTCTGGTACCATGTAGTTTTGAATGTAGTGTTGAGTTGTAGGGTCAGCATTCCTTTCTAGAGAGGACATACAGGGGACAGTCTTGATATATTGCTTTGACAGAGGTCTCTGTGGCGTAGAGCTTAGGTGATAGTCTCTAGTGCGAAAGGTACTAGGTTCGCGTCCTCTTGGAGCCGTCTGGATATTTTTCCAGCGATCCCTGATCTCATTCAAGGTGTGATCGAGTTCCTAGCCCTGTCGGAGACGGAAGATGAAACGTAGGCCCAGTGTTCAATTTCATTACGTAAAAGAACCCTTGGCTTGTAAAAATTGAGAAGAGCAGGCTGGATAGTCGCTGCCCTGGACAAATTAATTAGAAAAGATTTTTAAAAATAAAATTCGCACAAAATATCTTCACCATCTTCAAAATTACATCGGGTCCCTCGCCGGTGCTACGGAGTTCGTGCACTGCAAATGAGATCGTCCTTTGTAGAAAAGAGATCGGAGTACACATGGTTACTCACTGAAGTGTAATGATGATTGTCCTATCAATCAATCATTCAATCACGCATATAGCTATTAATTAAAACAGATTTTGTACACACCAAGTTCTATTGTAAGAATCAAGTTTAATTTTCCAATATTTTTAAAATATCATAATTATATTTTCTATATTTAATTTCTAATTTCTAAGATGCACTATATGAATACCTGGTCAACCACTGGTGACATCAGTTATAAGAAAAAGGAGATATAAATATGTTGGGCATACCTTGAGCAGAAATACCTGGTCAACCACTAGTGGCAGCTGTTATAAGAAAAAAAGATGGAGATATAATTGGCATACCCTGAGGAGAAATGTCTGGTCAACCACTGATGACATCTGTTATAAGAAAGAGAAGATGGAGATATGTTTGGCATACCTTGAGGAGAAATGTCTGGTCAACCACTAGTAACAACTGTTATAGGAAAGAGAAGATGGAGATATGTTGGAAACACTTTATTTGAGGAGAAATGGTCAACGAATATCAAAGCAGGTATTGGAGTGGGATGCAAAGGGTTCAAGAAAGAGAGGTCGATCTAAGGAGACTCTGAAACGAACTTTTCTGAGCGAGGCACGAAATATCGGTCTCGGTTCCATGGAGGAGATTGAGCGAGTTACCCAGGATAGAGCAGAATGGAGCAATTGCTTACAGGCCCTAAGTAACATATAGAGCTACGAGAGAAATTATTATAATATATGAATAGCAACTTCTCTTCTTCTGTTGTCGTCACACTGCTACCAGGTTGTTGCCCAGTGTCGTCACACTGCTACCAGGTTGTTGCCCAGTGTCGTCACACTGCTACCAGGTTGTTGCCCAGTGTCGTCACACTGCTACCAGGTTCTTGCTCAGTGTCGTGGTTTTCTGTTTTTGTCTTGCGCTGTTCTGGTGGCTTGCGTGATTGTTATTTTTGCTCTTCGACAGGATTCTGCTATGCCATCTAACCATCTTTTTCGTGGTCTTCCTCACAACTTCCTTCCTTCCAATAACAACTATAGGTACAAAAATGATAGATATGGTTTGAAGAGACCTGTAAAATGTCACCTGAAACTCTGGCATCGACGTCTCCTGGACAGATAGCAGGCAACGGAAGGAGAAAACGGAACAGATCAAATTAAACCTGGAGGTGGACGGTAGAAATGAAAACAGAAGAATGTGCACAGACAGGAAATACTGTGAGATGATTGGAAGCATACCAGAAGTAATTGGGAGAATTTGTGAATATCTTATGTCTCAGTTTCCGGTTCAACGTATCTGATTTATGTATGATCTACTGCAGTGGTTTCCAAACTTTGCATTACAGCGGAGCAGCTTTTAATTATATTTTGCTGCCTCTGACCCCCACATATTTCTATCTATGATTATCTGCTAGGAAAATCAAAGAGAACTGGCTGATGCTACAAATAAGATTAAGAAAATTGAGATATTTTGGACATATAAAAAGACACGAAGGGCTGGAGAAACCGTCATGGAAGGAGGCATACCGGAAAAGAGAAGAAGAGGAAGACCATGGAGAAGATAGATTCAGGATGTAACTGATGGTTTGAACATGACGTCTACAGAGGCGGGACATCTGGCATATGAGATAGAGAAATTCCGGAGGACTGTTGGGGTGGCATAGTTCTGCTGAGGACAAGCTAGTTGATGATGATGATGACGACTAGCGATGGAGATATTATTACACAACATCAACAGTCAAGCTGTCTCCAATTTTCTCAGACTGCGGAAAACTTCAAATGATATTTTATTTTGTCTTGTCAGACATTTAGACTTTCGTCTGGCAGGGTTTTTTGATTTCGCAGCTGAACTAGTTTACCACTGTTTTTATTCATATTTTAAGCCCGTCTGCCCAGCGTGTTCGTAGCGCGTTGGACTACGGGTGACTATCCCTCTGTGTGTGAGGGTTCAATTCCGCGGGATGGCAGAAAAAACCCCAGATTCCCCAGATTTACGGTGTTCGTGGCACCGAACTGAAGGGTTACGATGTCCATGGCACCGAGCCGAAGAGCTTAAAAGTTCAAGGGCTTCTGGATCGGAAAAAAATAAAAATACATATTTAAAAATGTATTTTCTGTTTGAAATGTCAATGATTATAATATTTCTTTAAGCGCTTGAGGACGCCCAGTGAGTACATCGCGGAAACCCGAGGGACCCCGGGCCCCAGTTTGAAAAGCACTGAACTAGTGTGTTGCCGGGACTTGCAAGGGACAAAGAATAGTAATACTTCTACCTATATGGCATGCTGTAAGAGACGACTGAGGTAGGGGCGTAGGAGGCTACCTAGTAAATAAAAGCTTAGCAGAAATCTGATATGCTGGCCTACTTGTAGGCGCATAACTGGCACAACGTAAATCGCTCTTAGGCTCCGATCACATACAAATAACCAAGATTGGTTTAACAAGTGCTCAATGTGGAGCGTTACATTACAATATTATTGCAGACTGCAGTAAAACTATGTAACAATGACGAAACACACAAAAAAACCAAGTAATGTAGTTTTACAAAGTACACAAAATAATAATAGTACACAGCGACGTTTCGACCAAAAGGCCTTTATATAAATTCGTCCGTAGTTTTAAAAAAAAAAAACAGAGTGAAAGGTTTAATAAGAAAAAGATATTATCATAGAGTTCCGGTGTCCTCATCGAACATTGGTGGCTGGCTGTAATGTTTCTCCAACGTCTTATTTCTCTTGCCTCTTTGATGTTGCATTCTCTAAGTCTATATTTGATCCATTTCTTAACCCTTTCACTGCTTCGTACTTTTCGAGGGCTGAGCTAAAAATAGCTACTCTTTGTTTCTAGGTCACAAACGTGAATGTACGCCTATAGCAGTGACAGTAGCAATGTATTACGTGTTAACACGTCTTTAGCCCACAGCGGAGAGATAATAACAGAAGTGTTAATGCGTCTTTAGAAGTGAATGAACAAAACGTATATATACGTCTTAGCAGCTAAAGGGTTAATGTTTTTCTCACAGTTGTTTTTCTCTCTTCTTCTTGCTTTTCACTGTTCAACTTCTTCTTCTAATAAACTTTTTATCCGTCTTCTTTTTCTTTCTTTCTTCTTTTGTCGTCACACTGCTACCAGGTTGTTGTGCAGTGTCGTGGTTTTCTGTTTTTGTCATTCATTGTTCTGGAAGCTCGTGTGATTGTTATTTCTGCTCTTTGGCAGGATTCTGCTATGTCATCTAACCATCTTTTTCGTGGTCTTCCTCCCTGATGTTCTTTTTTTATCAATGTCTGCAAGAAAAGGTCTATGGACGATGAATGACTTCATTGCACCGGGTTTTAACTTAAAACACGCGACCCATTTGTTTAAAAATGGCACGCCAGCTGTCTAAAGTTTTGCACAAAGTATGAGTACCGTAGCTCTGGTAACAATCCTAGAGATCTCGGGAAAAAATGAATTCCTGAACAGAAGGACGCAGTCCAGATTTGAACCCGCGATCTTCGGAACGCACGACACGGCTCCAACATTTAACCACAGTGACTCATGTTTTCAGTGATACAAAACAGCACCAACATTTGTTGGAGCAAAGGTAAACTGTCTCTGGTTACATATACGATACTTGTTTATGCAAATCTTCACGCTTTTACCCGCGTCTCGTGGGAGATAGTTTCGGAAAGGAAATATTATTTTTGAGAAGTGTACGTAGTGTCTAACCTCATCTTTGGTTTGTTTTTGACCCTCGAGAGAGTCACAAATTTGTACACATGTTTTCAGACAATAGAAAATGTAGAATATAATTTTAGATCATGGAGATCTTTGAATCTGAAATCTATTCGACACTTTCCAAATGTACGAGTCAGCTCTGACGGTCTTCCTATAGCCAATCAGATCTGACGGCCCTCCTCTAGCCAATCAGATCTGACATTCCTCCCTTAGCCAATCAGATCTGACGACCCTCATATAGCCAATCAGATCTGACGGCACTCCTCTAGCCAATCAGATATGACGGCCCTCCTTTAGCCAATCAGATCTGATGGCCCTACAGCCAAACATATTTTATCTAGAGGGTCAAAAGCTGAAGGATTTACTTCATTGCACCGGGGTTTACTCCATACTCCTCGGTCCTTCTCCGCAGAAATGGCATTCCAATTACAGAGATTATTGCCCCTGCTCGGAATATTTCCGTAGCTCCTGCAAAAATCATAGGAGACTCTAGAAACAAAAATGCACTTGTGAATTTCATCAAATAATTTCGATCCTAACAGTCCTTCCTACAGTCTCTCTTTCTCTCTCTCTCTCTATCTATCTCTCTCTCTTTTCCGTAGGCCAGAAGTCCCGCTTCTGCACCCGTTACGCTCAAATAATAAGTTACATTCTTAATCCATCGTCTCCATGGTCTTCCTCTCGCTTTCTTTCCTGATGCTCTATTGTAGAAGACTGTATACAGTGAAGTTTGGATGCATTCTTATCAAGTGGCTAAGCCACTTCATTCTTTGTTTCTCAATGTAATTCAAGCAAGGTTCTGTGCCAACTTTCTTTCTTATGCTGATGTTGGTGACTCTTGTATTTTCTGGTGTTGTTGGTAACTTTTCGTATACATCGCATTTCCCATGTAGTCATTTTTGGCAACTGCGCGTTGCTTATTAAATATTGTCCATGTTTGGCCCTGGTAACACAAGTTACATGCTAGCTATCACGAGCCAAGAAGGGATGCCCCCAAAGACTCACCTCTCACCACTTAGTTAATTTACTATTCTAATCCCGCAGACATCTACATCAATGTAAGATCTACCACGTTAAGTTAGACAGCACTTTAAGTGAGAAGATTAGACCTGGATAAGAAGGGCAGTTAAGATACTCACTGACCGACCATTAAATGATGCGACGCCTGTCAACAGAGTAGTGATCAGGAGACTGAAGTAATGAGAAACTATGGAAACAATGATTAAATCGAAGTGCTTGAGGAGGAAGCAGTGGTGGCTCGCATTAAGGGCCAGTGGGGCCGGGCCAAACCATAAAAAGGTGTAACGTGTATTTATTATTTTATACATTAAAATATTACCTAATCGAAACCACGACCAAACCTGGCCACTGACAACAAACGATAGAAGAACACTAGTCACAACAGAGATGAAATGTCTACGCAGAATACTGGGTGTAGCAAGAAGAGACCGGTTGAGAAATGAAGACATCAGGAAAAAGTGGGTACAACACCAGTACTAGACTTCATCAAGAAACAACAAATTAAATGGTTCGGCCACGTAAGCAGATTACCAACAGACAGTGCACCTCAAAGAGCAATGCTGCTCCGATACAATGAGTACAAAGCAAAAGGCCGGTCCACCTCTTGCGACATTCTTTGTAGGTCGCAGTGTTACTATTTTTGCTCCCTTGCGAGCCCTAGCAACACGCGTGCCGAGTGATCGTCTCAATTCTTGTATTTAAGACTGTCCGCTCTCCTTCTGTTATTGTGTTAGAAATATGTCAGAGAACATTACCGTCTTGTTAGGTCTATTCCTTTAACTATCCACTCATCTTCTCGACCTAATAATACCACAATGATTACCTCGCATGACCTGGGGAGTAGTAGCTGTCACTACTCGTCAATATCACACCAGATCAATAGATACGACTTAATAACTTCGCTCTAAGCCAGCGTTTCTTAAATTGGGGTCCGCGTACACCTGGAGATCCGTGAGGTGCTTACAGGGGTCCTCAATCCCTTGAAGAAATATTAGGATCTGTGACATTTCAGACAGAAAAATACATTTTTAAACCTAATTTTTTTTTTTCCCAATCCAGAAGCACTTGAGCTTTTCAGCTCTTCGGCTCGGTGCCATGGACATCGTAACCCTTCGGTTCGGTGCCACGAGCACCCTAAATCTGGGGAATCTGTGGTTTTTCTGCCATCCCGCGGAATTGAACCCACAGAGGGATAGTCACCCGTAGTCCAACGCGCTACGAACACGCTGGGCAGACGGGCTTTTAAACCTAATAAAAGCCTAATGTTTTCTTTGTTGTTTAGTAAAACGTTAAATTCCAGACATTGTTTACTATTGTACCACACAGATAATTCATTCCTATCCATTTTCATATATATAAACTGTTAGGTGTCCGCGGCAGCAAAATGTATTTAAATAGGGCTCCGCAGTAATGCAAAGTTTGAGAGCCGCTGATCTAAGCAGTGAAGATTGAGCAATGAAGCTTGTTCAAGTATGGCAAAGTGGATAATGAAAGAGAAGAAAAGTGATATATAAAGTTAGAGATTGACAACCATCATCATCATCATCAGGTACCTTACCGGCTGGCGTAGGCGGCCAATGATCTCCACAAATCTCTGTCTCTGGTGTTTGTTATCATCTCAGATGTTGACGCAGCTCTTCCATGCCATAAAGTCAGGACATCCCCAGCTTTCTCTTTCTGTTTTCCTTTGTCTCTTTTCCCCTCGATTTTACCGGTTGTTACAATATGTTCTATTTCTCGTCACATGCTGGAAAAATGATGAATGCCTCTTTGTTATATTGATAAGTCTTCTCTGTGTCTTGATCTCATTCAACACCTCAACATTAGTCATTTTAGCAGTCCCTGGGATTCTCATCATTCTTCTGTAAACCACATCTCTGTGACCCTCATAAATTTTTCGATTTGTTTCTTTAGACCACAGATTCCAAATTGTTTCTACACACCGCCCACTTTGCACGACATAAACTTTGTAACGCCCCCTTGCCATTATAACAATTTTCCAACGCCCCCTCATATATATATATATATATATATATATACATGCTCTATTTTCTCTTTGACATAGAAAATTGATATATATTTTGCCATACATGGTCAATTTTCAAATGATTATATACATGAAATAGAAAATTGATGAAAAAATGGATCGTGTAAGATGGGCATAAATTGAAATGTTTAATGATTATTCAATCGCAAAATCACGAAAAAAACTCCATCAAATGCTTATGAACCCACTATCGCCCCCCTTGAAACCTTCAGCGCCCACTGGTTGGGAGGGGTGTACCGCCCACTGTGGGAAACCATAGTTTAGACCATAGGGTCCCAAAGTGGGCGGTATCAGGTCCCCCACCAGTGGTCACTGAAGCCTTCTAAGGGGGCGGTAGTGGGTTCAGAAGCATTTAGGGACGTTCAAGCGATTAGGGGCCGGTGGCTCCTTAAAGAAGAAATGAATAAGATATATATTAAAATAATTTTTTTTTCGTGATTTTGCGATTCGGGGGAATGTGGTTTAAGAAAGTGTTTTCGTTGTTTCTATATTAATGTAGAATTTGTATAACAATTTGGAGAGATTATGACTTAGAAGAGTAGAAAAAGGTTGGTTTACAAAAATACGTCAATGCGTTGCCATGAAAACAATGCAAAATGGCCGCCAAACACAAATTTCAAATCCCTAAGGCTCTGAATCTAATCAATATAAATGAATTCTGTTTTCACTCTAAGGTGAGCAATGTAATATCTAAAATATTACACACTCTTTTTAGGATATATTGAATATTACATTTTTATTAATTTTTGGGTAAAAAACACCACCAAAAAAGCTTTTTATAACCTAATTTTGACCGTGTGTTTACTCAAAATCTTATTAAAACTGTCCTACTACTACCCAAAAATGTATTAAAAATATATCTGCCACTACGACTACCACTATTACTACCACTATTACTACCACTATTACTACCACTATTACTACCACTATTGCTACCATTATTGCTACCACTATTACTACCACTATTGCTACCATTATTGCTACCACTATTACTACCACTATTGCTACCATTATTACTACCACTATTACTACCACTATTACTATTACTACCACTATTGCTACCACTATTGCTACCACTATTACTACCACTATTACTACCACTATTTACTACCACTATTACTACCACTATTGCTACCATTATTGCTACCACTATTACTACCACTATTACTACCACTATTACTACCACTATTGCTACCATTATTGCTACCACTATTACTACCACTATTGCTACCATTATTACTACCACTATTACTACCACTATTACTATTACTACCACTATTGCTACCACTATTGCTACCACTATTACTACCACTATTACTACCACTATTTACTACCACTATTACTACCACTATTGCTACCATTATTGCTACCACTATTACTACCACTATTACTACCACTATTACTACCACTATTTACTACCACTATTACTACCACTATTACTACCACTATTACTACCACTATTACTACCACTATTACTACCACTATTACTACCACTATTACTACCACTATTGCTACCATTATTGCTACCACTATTACTACCACTATTGCTACCATTATTACTACCACTATTACTACCTCTATTACTATTACTACCACTATTGCTACCACTATTACTACCACTATTACTACCACTATTACTATTACTACCACTATTGCTACCACTATTACTACCACTATTGCTACCACTATTACTACCACTATTACTACCACTATTACTACCACTATTACTACCACTATTACTATTACTACCACTATTGCTACCACTATTACTACCACTATTACTACCACTATTACTACCACTATTACTACCATTATTGCTACCACTATTACTACCACTATTGCTACCATTATTACTACCACTATTACTACCACTATTACTATTACTACCACTATTGCTACCACTATTACTACCACTATTACTACCACTATTACTATTACTACCACTATTGCTACCACTATTACTACCACTATTACTACCACTATTACTACCACTATTGCTACCACTATTGCTACCACTATTACTACCACTTTTACTACCACTATTACTACCACTATTACTACCACTATTACTACCACTATTACTACCACCATTACTACCACTATTACTACCACTATTACTACCACTATTACTACCACTATTACTACCACTATTACCACTCACTATTGCTACCACTTATGCTACCACTATTACTACCACTATTACTACCACTATTTCTACCACTATTACTACCACTATTGCTACCACTATTACTACCACTATTACTACCACTATTACTACCACTATTACTACCACTATTACTACCACTATTGCTACCATTATTGACTACCACTATTGCTACCATTATTGCTACCACTATTACTACCACTATTACTACCACTATTACTACCACTATTACTACCACTATTACTACCACTATTACTACCACTATTACTACCACTATTTCTACCACTATTTCTACCACTATTGCTACCACTATTGCTACCACTATTACTACCACTATTTCTACCACTATTGCTACCACTATTGTTACCACTACTACTACACAATTTTCTTTCTGGGAGTCGAACCCGGCACTTCATTGCCTAACCTTCCGCTACTACTACTACTACTACCTAAACTACTACTATTACCACCACCACTACTACTACTGCGACTACTACTACCATCACCACCATGATTACAATTAGTACGACAACTACTTTTCCCTATCACCACTGCTACAAGTAATACGAGTACTACCACCACTACTACCACTACTGCGAAAACTACTACCATCACCACCACGATTACTACTACAACACCTATTACTCTCACCTATCACTACCACCACTATTACTACTACCACAGCCACCAATTCTACCACCCCCACTACTACTTCTACTACCGCCACCCCTACTATTACTATTACCACAGTCAACAAATATTACCACCACTACTACTACTACTTTGTTAGTTTGCTAGTTTGTTCCTTTCGTGCCAAAGGCGGCACATAGGGCAGAGGTTTTAGATTTCCATGTGATGCGTTTCGTTGCTAGCAGTTGGAAATCTTGTATGGTTTTACATCTCAATAGTTTACTTTCTTGTTGGATGGTTCTTCGAAGAGTGGTCTTTGGTCTTCCACGTTTTCTTTTCCCAACTGGTGACCACATACGGACTTGTTGATTTAGTCTCCTTTCACTACTACTACTACTACCACAATTATTACTACTACTACCTCCACCACTACTACTACCGCGGCTACTACTACCACCACACCAAATAGCAAGTACCAAGACAGTCAATCTCATTAGAGACTTTAAGGGCAGATGTCTCCAAATAATTCTCAGAATTCGCTTAGACCAGAGAATACCAAATCCTGAGATCATCCAGAACACGATCATCAATAATATCAGCGAAAGAGAAGCGGTGGGAAAGACATGGAATTAAATAAATTGTCTTGCTCAAGACAGATCTGGTTGAAGGAAATTGTTTGTTGAGTTTTACTGCAAGGGGAGTTAACAGAAGTTTTTATAATGACTGCGATATAAGCAAAGGGAAATAATCGATATATTACTTGTCATTCAAGAGTTATCGTCGATATTCTTGTACAAAATTTCCAACAAAAATGGTATTTTTAAAAGTATTTTTCGAAATACTAAATATTATTCATAGTTTATTCATTATTCATGTCCAGTTAGATCTTTGACGTCTCTGTGGTGTAGAAGCAAGGTACTGGCCTCTCGTTCCACATGTACGTGGTTCGTTTCCCGTGTGGAGGAAACGGAACACTTATCAGAGATCCATGGTCTCAATGCAGGTGAAATCGAATTGCCCTCCAACCTTCTCTACACTAGGGACTAGACATAGTTCATATGTACGGTTCCAACTCCACTGCAGCGGGTCAGCCCATAATTGTTCTGTTCCTGTGTCAACGAAAATCACACGAAATGCTAACAACTGTGAAATGTCTCCTGTGGGAACTAATTCCAGAATGAAACAGCTGTGTACAGTCACAACAAGTAACCTGCACCGCATACATGCATATGGCCGTCGTTATAAAGTATCAACACACAACTGTTCATCACTTGAATTGCAATTTATGTCGAAGGGAACATCAATCGCGACAAAATCCAGCTTTCTGCACCCGCAATATCACTGCATACAGCAAATTGAGTCCGTTCGTCATAACCGCTGTCTGCCATATTCTGAATGCTTACAACAAACGCACGATGGACACAGCAAAAAGCATTCCATGTAACATTCATAGCTCACAGCGTTGCTCAAGCACTAACTCAGTAGTTCGACAAACGAAACCGGAAAATACCCTACCAAACATGGTGGAAATGCGCTAGCAAAGTCGTGTCCAGAATCAAACAGTCCTGAGTCTGAATGGCCCTCCGCATTCCGCCATTGCTGGCCAGATTTTTTCTAGTAACTTAATTAGACATGTTAATTGATAATACTTCAGACACTAAATTATCAAAATGCTACGGGATATTTTATTTTATTCTTCTTTGAACGCGCTCTATATTGACCACTTGTGATTTGTATGTGATCTGTGTAAAACACATTGTGACAACTGGTAAAATCGTGGGTAGACGAGACAGATGAAGGCAGAGATAGAAAATATTGGATGGCCTGACTTTGTGGCACGGTAGAGCATCAACATCTGAGTTGATAGCAAATGATAGAGATTTGTGGAGATCCTTGATCGCCTACGCCAACCGGCACGGCACCTGATGATGATGATGTGATCTAAGCCTTTGTGATTTGTATGTTATCTAAGCCTTAAATGATTGTACGTTGTGCGAGTTATGCGCCTTACAAGTAAGATAGCACATCAGATTTCTGCGACGCTTTTTATTTACTATGGTAGCTTCCCTAGGCCCCATACGACATGCCTTGTAGGTCGCAGTGTTACTATTTCTTTCTCCCCTTGAGAGGACTGAAAGCCCATGGGCGAGTGAAATTTTTATTTTATTAACGAGATACGAATAGTGAACTAGCAGACCAATTCTAGCCGTTGTCAACGGTGAACAGACACTCCACAGATACAACATTTCTTCAATGATGTGTACACAACATAACCATGCGCCCCAAGTTCCAGAAGCGAAGCCCAGCATGGATAATAAAAAAAAGAACAAGTCCACACTTAATAAATATTTATATAAGGGAAGTAATGTACAAACACATTTCCCCACTTATTTTGAGTTATATCCCTTATATTATGTACCGGTTCTAATCAATTATTTTATATATTGCAGGGGCGTGTCTGAATGTTGATTGTGACAGCGCGGGCGTATTGTGAAAACTGCTATACTACCACTACTACTACCACTACCACTACCACTACTACTACTGCTACTACTACTACTGCTACTACTACTACTACTGCTACTCTACTACTACTACTGCTACTACTACTGCTACTACTACTGCTACTACTACTCTACTACTCTACTGCTGCTACCTACTGCTACTAGCTGCTGCTACTACTACTGACTCCTGCTACTACTGCTCTACTACTGCTACTACTACTGCCACTCCACTACCACTACTACTCACTGCTACTACTGCTGCACTGCTACTACTACTGCTACTGCTCTACTACTGCTACTACTACTGCTACTACTACTGCTACTACTACCTGCTACTACTACTGCTACTGCTCTACTACTGCTCACTGACTACTACTACAACAA
The DNA here is from genome assembly GCA_020796225.1 of Arion vulgaris. Classification (NCBI taxonomy): domain Eukaryota; kingdom Metazoa; phylum Mollusca; class Gastropoda; order Stylommatophora; family Arionidae; genus Arion; species Arion vulgaris. Next base: position 4,964,651 of record CM036777.1, on the reverse strand, counting down.
CTACAACTACTACTAACTAACTAGCTACTACTACAACTGCTACTACTGCTGCTACTACTGCTACTACTACTGCTGCTACTCCTACTACTGCTGCTACTACTACTACTACTACTACTGCTACTACTACCTGCTGCCTACTCTGCCTACTGCTACTGCACTACTCACTACTGCTCACTCTCCTACACTACTGCACTACCATGCTACTACCACTCATACCACATGTCTCACTACTCTACCACTACCACTACTACTACTCTACTACTACCACTACCACTACTCTACTACTACTACTACTACTACTACTACTACTACTACTACTGCTGCGTGTTGCTGCTGCTGCGCTACTGCTGCTGCTGTGAGTAGTTAATAAGAGGAGTGTTGAAGTCGAAGATGGCGAGTATATCTCTGACTTCAGGTGTACATGTAATTTAGATCTTCAAGTACAAGATCAGTGTTTTCTGTAGTCCAACAGCATATAGTATACACACCGATAGTTTTTGACCCTATCTGGTCTGGAACCGCAGAAGTCATCTTCTTCGAATGCTCCATATCGACCACTAGCTAACCACGCTTTGTTATTTCTATGTGATCTGAGTCTAAGAGCGATTGTACATTATGTCAGTTATGCGCCTATAAATAGGATAGAACATCCTACTTCTTCGACGCTTTTTTCAACTATGGTAGCTTTCCTAGGCCCCTTAGTCGCTTCTTACGACATGCCTTGTAGGTTGCAATGTTACTACACTTCGCTCCCATTGAAAGCTCCGGAAACATACGGGAAGAACCCCGTGAATAACGTCCCTAGTAACTACAACAGACTTGTGTCAGCTACACTATCGGTGACGCCCATGTCTCTTTTTGCTAATCGAAGAAATCACACATTCCAGAAGTCGATATTTTGCGTCTGAGAAGAAGAAGAAGAAGAAATCAGTTTAACAAGTCAACCGTATTAAACATCAGCACATTTCCCTTTCTCCGTGTGCTGGGGACACTTGTCCCCTATAGGTCTTCGTTGTATAGGAGAAGAGCAGATCAATAGGCAATAACCCCAATATTGTGGGAATGCCCCTATGTAATTAATCTATGGTTTTTAGAATGTAATCTAAAGGTTGCTCTGACCACAGCTAACTCTAGATAACAAGGCCAGGCAACTGACTATGGGTTCCCTAACCTAGATCAGAAAATAGGGCCGGAAAATACAGATGTTTGATAGAACACTGCAAGATTTTTTGCAATTTTATTCAATTCTGTGAGTCTATGGCTATTTATTGGTAAAAATATTCATAATATTGATATACCTTATTGTTAAACTTAACTTGTTGCATAATATAACTTAGATTTAGAATTTTGTGTTGATTTTAAAATGAATTCGTCTATATATACCAATATTGGAATGCGAGATCACGTGGTGTAGTTGTGGTCTGATTTCCCATAATTCTTACTTGAGTCCGAAGGCCTATAATATTATAGTTGGCTCTGCTTTGACCCTCTCTGTTATCCAGTATAAATTAGATAGTTTTGTTCTGAAATATTAACGGAATGAGATTAAATACAAAATATTTCTGAAAATCAAAGAAATTACTGTAAAACTGGACGAGGAGAACACGGAGTTTTTTAGGAATCCCAGAAGAAGCAACGGAAGCAATACATCATTTTTTTTTTTTTTTTTGTCGTCACACTGCTACCGGGTTGTTGCCCAGTGTCGTGGTTTCTGTTTTTGTCTTGCGCTGTTCTGGTAGTTTGACTGAGTGTTGTTTTTGCTCTTTGACAGGATTCTGCTATGTCATCTAACCATCTTTTGCGTGGTCTTCCTCTTGCCTTCTTTCCTGATGTTCTGTTGTAGAAGACTGTATACTGTGGAGTTTGGATGCATTGTAATAAAGTGGCCAAAACACGACATTCTTTGTTTCTCAATGTAATTAAAGCAAAATTCTGTGCCAACTTTCTTTATTATGCTGGTGTTGGTGACTCTTTTCTGGTGTTGTTGGTAACTTTTCGTAGGCATCGTTTTTTAGTAGTTATTTTTGTGACTGTGCTTTGCTGATTGTCCATGTTTTTCTCTGGTAACACATGGGTATATGATTGAAAGGTGGTTACACTTCTTCTTCTTTCTTCTTTTGTTATCACGTTGTAACCGGGTTATTGCCACATTGTAACCGGGTTATTGCCACATTGTAACCGGGTTACTGCCACATTGTAACCGGGTTATTGCCACATTGTAACCGGGTTGTTGTAACCAGGTTGTTGTCACGTTGTAACCGGGTTGTTGCCACATTGTAACCGGGTTGTTGCCACGTAACCGGGTTGTTGCCACGTTGTAACCAGGTTGTTGTCACGTTGTAACCGGGTTATTGCCACATTTTAACCGGGTTATTGCCACATTGTAACCGGGTTATTGCCACATTGTAACCGGGTTATTGCCACATTGTAACCGGGTTACTGCCACATTGTAACCGGGTTATTGCCACATTGTAACCGGGTTATTGCCACATTGTAACCGGGTTATTGCCACATTGTAACCGGGTTATTGCCACATTGTAACCGGGTTATTGCCACATTGTAACCGGGTTATTGCCACTTTGTAACCGGGTTATTGCCACATTGTAACCGGGCTGGTGCCAAGTGTCGTGGTTTTTTCTGTTTTTATCTTGCGCATGTCTAGTGGCTTGGATAATGAGAATCGCCAATGTGGTGCCAAGGTCCGCAAGAGGAGCAAAGAATAGTACAACTTCGGCCTGCAAGGTATGTCGTTAGAAGCGACTAAAGTAGGACCTAGGGAAGCTACCCTAGTAAATAAAAGCATCGCAGAAATCGGATGTGCTGGTCTACTTGTAGGCGCATAACTGGCACAACGTACACTCTCTCTTAGGTTCAGATCAAAATCAAAAGAGTGGTTAACAAGTGTTCGATATAGAACGGTCGAAGAAGAAGAAGAAGAACAGGGTTGTTGCCAAGTGTCGTGGTTTTCTGTGTCAGTCTTCCACTGTTCTAGTGGCTTGCATGACGAGAATATGAAGATTTAAGAACCCCAGGGAAAGTATTGAAGCCAATGAATATCTCGCTGGTTGCCTTCGTAAAAGAGCTCGTATTGATAGGCTAGGCAATGGGTGCCGTAAGAAATAAGAGTAGTGGTTCGAGTCCTTTGTTCGGTAATTTTTTTTTCCGGAATCCATACAACTTGTCCATTGTTTATTTATTGATCGTATTTATTTCTTCCTTTTCTTCCCCATGGGGTTCTGAAAGAAATCTCCATATTTTCATTGAACAATTATTAGGACTTCAGCAAAAACAATACAAAAATTACAAAATACAGGATTCTTCTTCTTCTTTGCGTTCGTTCTTTACGACCAATTTTAATCACTCTGTATGATATGTTTGATCTTTGTCAAGAACGTGTATACGTTGCACATTGGTTTGGTAGTCCCATAAAAGCATAGATTTCTACACGTTTAGGACACATGCATCCGATTTCATCCAAACCTCCTTAGTCGCCTCTTACGACATGCGCGGCAGGTAACAATAGTTATATTCTTTACACCCCAAATTTGGACCCCGGTAACCACTCGGGCCCCGGTAACCACTCGGGCAAAACACAGGATTCAAACCACTACTAACTGGGTATAGTCTTAGAAGTGTTCGCCTGTACAGCTAGGCAATGTGTACCGTAAGAAAAAAATGGTTTGTGGTTCAAATACTGCGTTTGGTAATTTGCTTTTTCCGGTATCTCTAATACTTTTTTCACTGTCTATTTAGCTGCTTGAGTGATAGTTATTTTTTTATTTTTGACAATATTCTGCTATGTCATCTGTCCATCCTTTTCGTTGTCATCCTCTCCCCTGTTTATTTCTCCTTTTTTGACAGTATTCTTCTATGTCATCTATCTATCTTTTTCGTGGTCTTCCTCTCACCTTCTTTCCTGATGTTCTGTTGTAGAAGACTATGTATACTGTGGAGTTTGGTTGCATTCTTATTAAGTTGCCAAACCTCTTCATTCTTTGTTTCTCAATGTAATTCAAGCAAGGTTCTGTTCCAACCGGTAGTTTCTCTAGTCAACTGGAAATACGTATCGATCAAAAAATCTTTATCGGGGAGATATCACATTAATAAGGATAAGTAAAATATAAATTGTTTGAAATAAAAAAAAGGAAAATGCAATATCTGAAAATCGGCAGCATCATAACGAAATGAAATTTCGTGAAAAGCTGGGAGGATTTAGATGAGAATATTGATAAGGAAAGCGAGGAAAATTATTGATTATGTTACGTTATATAAGTTGATGTAATATTGAAATATGAGGTAAGGAGAAGGGGATTGTAGAGTGACGATAGGGAGGAGTGGGAGAAGATTGGTGATTGAGGACTAGAGATTGGTGATTGGGGAGTGGAGATGGGGGGATATACGATTGAATACTAGAGTGTGAAGATGTTTAATGGGGGAAGCACTGATTGTACGCGAACGTAGTCTAAACCGTAAACCCAGCACTCAATAATGGGATCTGAGGGATTGAAGCAGAATGAAAGAGAACTGGATGCTTTACGTACATCCAACTTTGTTTTCGACAACAGCCACAGTTCATCCAGCTCTCTCCGGAGTCCTGGGTTGGGGTCTGTAAATGCGTGAGAACCGTCGTGATTGCTACGAAGGATCAAACCTGACGGCACTGATGTCTGTTCGTATGTTGACCCTAGTCGTAGTATTTCCTTGTTTATTCAGATTTCTGTCGTTTTAAGTTTTGACGTGTTTTTTCGTTTTTTTATTGGTACGTTTGATTTTTTATTCTTTGTTATCTTTGGTCAACAATCATTCTCTCTCCCTCTCTCTCTCTCGATCACCACCCAGACCGATGTACCAGACCTCCCCATAAATTCTATTCGCGTGGGAAATCTGATTCATGCAGCCTTAGTATTGGTGTGTTTTACGTCACATCGTCAGCCCCATTTGGAGCTCTGGTGCTTATCCTTCGGCGATGTGTTCGCTTTCAGCTAGCGTTTACTGGGTTCGCTCTCCGTTCTGAATCCATCTAGTGTTTTTTTACGGTGTTGGGTAGCTAGCCCCACGTCCAATCTGCTTATTCGCCTCTTACGACATTCGTGGCAGGTAACACTGGTTCTATTCTTTACACTCCAATTTAGACCCCGGTAACTACTCGGGATCCTCAATCATTCGAAAATTATTCAGAATCAATGACCCGTTTCCTGCGGTTGATAGCGATGTCCAGTTGATAGCGATGTTCAGTTGATAGCGATGTTCGGTTGATAGCGATGTCCGGTTGATAGCGATGTCCGTTTGATAGCGATGTTCGGTTGATAGCGATGTTCGGTTGATAGCGATGTTCGGTTGATAGCGATGTCCGGTTGATAGCGATGTCCGTTTGATAGAGATGTCCGGTTGATAGCGATGTTCGGTTGATAGCGATGTTCAGTTGATAGCGATGTTCAGTTGATAGCGATGTTCAGTTGATAGCGATGTCCGTTTGATAGCGATGTCCGTTTGATAGAGATGTCCGGTTGATAGCGATGTTCGGTTGATAGCGATGTTCGGTTGATAGCGATGTTCAGTTGATAGCGATGTCCGTTTGATAGCGATGTCCGTTTGAAAGCGATGTTCGGTTGATAGCGATGTTCGGTTGATAGCGATGTTCGGTTGATAGCGATGTCCGGTTGATAGCGATGTCCGGTTGATAGAGATGTCCGGTTGATAGAGAAAAGATATGCGATATAAAGAAAGACTGCAGTAAAAATTTGTAACAATGGTGAAAAGTAACAACAAAGTACTGTAGTTTTACAAAATACAAAAACAATAACTTATCGGTTATTGGTTACTAAACTGACGTCATTGCACTCCAGGCAGACCCATAGTTGCTCGGTCTCCCCCAACAGATATCGAAGAGTATGCCTACTGATGATTCCCGTGGCTGGCTGATTAAACACACCTCTCACTCTGCCTCTCAGGCATCCAGTTCGTCTTGAACAACGGGTAACTCCAGACTGGCTAAATCGCTTGATCGATTCAACATCGATTTTAGTGACCTCATCCAACGGACAATTGCGAAGAGACCGAAGAATATCCCCTTATCCATCTTCAACTCCCCAACAATCGATGCTGTTGATGCAAGCCTGTCCGCTCTCTCATTACCGTAAACACCTGCGTGCACAGGACAGTATATAAAACAATAACAATACACAGCAACGTTTCTACAAAAAGGCCTTTATCAAGCAAAGGATACAATAAGAAGTGAAGAGGTTAGGAATTTGTTGTCTGATTCTATATGTAATGTGCTGTGTGAGATTTGAATCTCTTCACTTGTATTGTATCCTTTGCTTGATAAAGATCTTTTGGTGGAAACGTTGTTGTGTATTGTTACGATATGCGGAAACCTACAAATCTGGTCTGGTCAGAGCGGATCATATCAGATTTGGAGAAACCCGAGGAAGGATGCGGTGATACGTAATAAATTGGCGTTTAAGGACAAAGACACGTATGTATGGTATCACATAAGCAAGCAACAATGAATAGCAAAAATGATAAAACTAACACACAAAAAGAAAACGTTTCGGTCGTAGACCTTTATCAAGGGTGACAAACACAGACAAGGAATACTAAATAAACTAAAGCATAGATCTAAATGAGAAGGATGACAGCGATACAGCAAATATGCACCTGTTTTATTATGTTTTAGTTTATTAAGTATTATGTGTATATTTGTTCTTGACAAAGGTTTAGTACCGAAAGGTCGAGTGTTGTTTTATTTTCATATTTAGTCATTAATTTTCATTACTTATGTAATACTTTAAATACATGTCTTTGTTCAATCCTTAGTATTACCGCAGCCTCCCCAACGGCTCTCTCCAGATCTCTCTCTCTCTCTCTGTCGTTCATTCTTCACGGCCAATGTTATCATTCTTCTTGTGATATATCATTGATCCTTTGACAAGAACGCTGGATATATGTTGACGATTACGCGCCCATGGTGACTAAGCCCGTATACCCGATTTCAGCCAGCTGTTGATTTATTAGGGTAACTTGCCCAAGTGAACGATCCATACTACCGAATATTTCAGCCCGGATCTACGCCTTTTCGATCAGCTTTTGCCGAACATTTGCGCTTTGTGAGTCTCCAGATCTGATCTGATCCGTTCCGACTATCTCAGATTTGTAGATTTTCGTACATTGTCTGCGTCAGTGGCGGCTCATGCTCATTTGTGTTACTGGGGCCAGATACACATTTTCGGAAAATCATGGTTTTGGGTTTGGTTATATTTTAATTTATAAAATAATAAATACATTTTACACATTATTTTTGGTGAGGCCCGGTTCCACAGGCCCTTATTGGCTAGCCGTCATTGGTCTGTGCATTGTCATTGTTTTTGTATTTTGTAAATTGACAGTACATGTACTTTGTTTTTACGTGTTTCGCTATTGTAAAAGATATTCAATTATTTTCATTTTCAATTAATTCTTATTTTGTTATTGTGTGCGTTGCTGTTTGCTTACACTCTTTGATATAAAAACAGGATGCACTCTAAGGTTGAAAATAGCATGTCTTAGTATGCCAGAGAGGCTGACAGTCTCCCTACCCCTTTCCTCTCCCCACCTCTCTTACATAACATAACAATAGCATAAGGAACGAGAGACAAAAAAGGACGAAGTCTCGTTTTGAAGAAGTAAAGAAAGCTAAAAAGAAACAAAAAAAGAACAAAGAGAAATAAATTATCTGGACAGAGATAAATATAGGTATCAAGGGAAATCTCACAAAAAAGTGATATATTCAATTGTGTGAAGGAAAAGGGAAAAACAAAAATAAATGAACTCTTTTTTCTACTCTTGTCTATTTGGGTGGAAAGTAGACGGGGGATACGGTATTAGGTCTGTATTTTTAAAAATTGGTTATCGGTACAAGATGAGTAAAGCCAAGAATAGTAACACTGTGACCTATAATGTATGTGGTAAGAGGCGACTAATGTAAGCTCATAGGACGCTTCCTAGACAAAGAAAAGAGTCGAAGAAATGAGATGTGCTGGCCTAGTTGTAGGCGCATAACTGGCACAACATACACTCGCTCTTAGGCTCAGATCAGTGGTTACCGGGGCCAAATTTGGGCTGTTAAGCATAGAACCACTGTTACCTGCCACGCATGTCGTAAAAGGATACTAAGGTTATTTGGCTGAAATCGGATGCATGTGTCCCAAATGTGTAGAAATCTATGCGTTTAGGGGCCTACCAAACCAATGTGCAACGTATACACGTTCTTGGCAAAGATCAAACATATCACAAAGAGTGATTAATTAAAATTGGTCGTAAAGAATGAACGCAAAGAAGAAGAAGAACTTTGTACCAGTTATGCACCTACTAGTGGGCCAGCACATCCGAGTTCTGAGACACTTTTTATTCATAGGATAGCTTCCCTAGTCCCCTTTCGCTGCTACATACTTTCCTAAGGCTGAGCTAAAAATAACTACTCTTTGTTTCTAGGTCACAAACATGAATGTACGCCTATAGCAGTGACAGTAGCAATGTATAACGTGGTAACACCTCTTTAGCCCACTGAGGAGAGATAATAATTGACGTGTTAATGCGTCTTTACAAGTGAATGGGGAAAACGTATATATACGTCCTTAGCAGCTAAAGGGCTAGTCCCCTTTATCAGTCGCTTCTTACGACATACCTTGTAGGTCGCAGTGTTACTATTCCTTGCTCCCTTTGAGATCCCCTGCAACGCACAGGAGAAACGCCTCCTGAATTATATCTTTTGTCAACAAACATACGTTAAACAAAGCTTATATAATTTCTGCTAATGCACGAAGAACATAATTATCTTGAAGAACCCATCCTACTATTGTAATATGAATTCGAGAAGTGGAATCGAACCTGTGAGCATATGTAGAACAAGATTATAAATCAATACTACCCTTAAGGAATAAAGCTTTCAACTCTCACTTAATTTTTTTTTGTTGGCCAATTTCAGGGAGGATGTTAATTGCAAGACATACAATTCTGATATTAGCAGGGGCGGCTCGTCATTGAGAGCCAGTAGGGATGGCCCCACCAATAATCGAAAGGGAGAATAACTTCCCGGAATAGATAAATAATACTCCAAAAAGCACGATTGTTCCGAAAATCTGTGTCTGGCCCCACCAAGAAAACTGATAACGAGCCGCCACTGGATATTAGATTGCGTAAAAATATTTAGAAATTAAGAACAGCTTGATAGATGAAAGTGAAATTGACACTTGTATGGATTGTATGAATTCAGTAATGGATTGAGAAACATGGACGTTTACGAGAAGAGATTACACAACGTCTTGTCTATGTGTGGGTCTATACTTGCCCGTGATGTTGTCCATGATGTGGGGGACGAGAAATGAGGGTGACGATTTTATGATGAAAAATATATCATAACTATGGGATATCTTCTTCTTCTTCTGCTTTGAATACTCCATTGCGACAATTTGTTAACCACTGTTTTTGATTTGAATGTGGTTATTGGTTATTGGTTATTGGTTACTAAACTGACGTCATTGCACTCCGGGCAAACCCATAGGTGCTCAGTCTCCCCAACAGATATCGAAGAGTATGCATACTGATGGTTCCTGTGGCTCGCTGATTAAACACACCTCTCACTCTGCCTCTCAGGCATCCAGTTCGACTTGAACAAAGGGTAATTCCAAACTGCTGAAATCGCTTGATCGATTCAACATCGATTTTAGTGTCCTCATCCAACAGAGAGTCTCGAAGAGACCGAAGAATATCCCCTTATCCATCTTCAACTCCCCAACAATCGATGCTGTTGATGCAAGCCTGTCCGCTCTCTCATTACCGTAAACACCCGCATGCCCAGGACAGTATATCCACGTAAGCCGCTGGAGGTTAGAAACTTCTATAGACGACATCCACTCATACCGAAACCTGCCCTTCTGGATCTTGTGAAGCATCGACTGAGAGTCAGATACAACAACTGCCCCAGTAAATGAAGTCCCAGAAATCCAATGGAGGGCAGCAGTAACGGCCTCAACCTCCATCCTCATACTAGAAGTAGTTGTCCTGTATGCCCCACTTCGCTCTGCAACAACCCTACCATGCGCATTAGCCAAGAAACCCCAGCCGGATTTCTCACCACGTTGAACCGACCCATCGGTATATACAACAACATCATCATCCCTTGCATTATCTTCTAACAGCTGCTTAACTGCGAGATCAGCCTTCATGTTGCCCCAATCTCTACATTCTCTTCCAAGAGTAATGATAACGTTGAGATAGTTCATCATGCTTCCATCTGTTGGGATCCATTCTTCCCCTTTTGGTAGAGTCGCAACCGTAGTCACCTGGCCAATCGTTCTCTCAGCCTGGGCCATCCACGACATGCCACGCTTTATTCTCGTGCCCTTAACATCATTAGTGTTCCTGTGAAGTGGATGTCTCTTATCCGAAGTAACCCGCATATATGCCTTGGTTTGGGCGATTGCATGACGGGAGCGTAGTGACAGAAGGCCAAGCATATATCTCATCTTCACAATGGGGGTATCTCTAGTGCAGCCCAGAACTATACGCATACCTTCATTCTGAACCCGTTCAAGTCGTTCACATTGTGATCTTGATATCGTAAGAATTCCGAGTCCGTAATCTACCACTGACATTACCAGTCGATCGAACAAAAGGGCAAGTAGTCTCTATCCTGAATGTGGTCTGGTCCAAAGATCGGTTGTACGTTGTGCCAATTATGCGATAATTCCGTAGCACCGGCTAGGGTCTCCAGATGTAATTTTGAAAATGGTAAACTCATTTTGAATTACTTCTATTTTAATGTTTAAAAAATTGTGTCTGGGCGGCAGCTCTGCAGCCTATTTTAAACTGACGGGCTCTTTTACATGCTAATCTTGAGACCCTTACCTACTTTTTATCGTACGTTTCCGATAGAATTACAAACTTTCAGATAGATTAGGTATCTCTGGAAAACTACCTCGATCGCTCAACGCGGGAACCAAACCTAGTACTATTAGAACGAGGAGCGAACATCTTACTTCTACGCCACAGAGAAAACCTTCACCGTTCCAATTACTATATACCATATCTGACCTATGATGTTTTTTTGTTTTTTTTACCGATCCAGAAGCACTTGAGCTTTCAGCTCTTCGGCTCGGTGCCATGGACATCGTAACCCTTCGGTTCGGTGTCACGAACACCGTGAATCTGGAGAACCTGTGACTTTTTCTGCCAGCCCGCGGAATTGAACCCGCACTCATAGAGGGCTTGTCACACCGTCGTCCAACGTGCTACGAACACGCTGAGCAGTAGCGCTTCTGACCTATGTAAAGATCATCAGGATAGAGAGCTTCAGACTTTCCAATTTAGAGTTTGTCTTGACATAAACTTAAAGTAGAACATTGTAGAATAGTGGTTCTCAAATATTTTGATTTCATGTCACACTTGATGTCCTACAAAAAATCGTAATCGCGCTATACACAAACACTTCATAAATAAGATGCAAAAAGCAAATAAATACAGAAATAATTAGAACATGCTACGCAGGAACGGTTCGTCATTAAGGGCCAGTGGGGCCTGCCCCCATTAATCAAAAGGGAAACTTTCCGGAATAGACAAATAATAGTAAATACTCCAAAAACCCTGATTTGTCCAAAAATGTGGGTCTGGCCCCACCAAGAATAATGACTACGAGCCGCCACTGATCCTACGTAACTTTATTCAACATTTAATTCTTCTTCTTATTCTTTGCGTTCGTTCTTTACGACCAATTTTAATCACACTTTGTGATATGTTTGATCTTTGCCAAGAGCGTGTATACGTTGCACATTGGTTTGGTAGGCCCCTAAACGCATAGACTTCTACACGTTTAGAACATGTGCATCCGATTTCGTCCAAACCTCCTTAGTCGCCTCTTACGACATGCGTGGTAGGTAACAGTGGTTCTATTCTTTACACCCCAAATTTTGGCCCCGGTAACCACTCGGGCGAACATTTAATTGTTGTCAATGAGAAGATCGGGCCTGATGTGTCTTGGCGATTTGTTACCATGGTTCTCGCCGACCCCTGATCTGGGATTTCATAGGGTGCACTGGACACACTGGTGTGCCTTCTGCAGACCCTATGAGAACCACTGTTGTAGATACTAAAACCAAATTAGCTTCATTGATAAAGTAGCAGGGATACAGCTCAAGGTGATGTGACTGAGAATACAGATTTAAACCAAATCAAAGACATTACAAATAATGATGCTAATAAAGAAATGTATGCGTTTTGTTTAAAAATAAATCATCATCATCAAGATGAGTGTCCTTTATAGGACGTTGTTCTCTTTGTAGCGCATCTCTCTCTCTCTCTCGCGATCACCGCCCAGACCGATGTACAAGATCTCCTCATAAATTCTATTCATGTGGACATCTGATTCATGTAGCCTTAGCATTGGTGTGTGATACGTGACATCTTCAGCACCATTTGGAGATCTGGTGCTTATCCTTCGGCGATGTGTCCGGTTTCAGCCAGCGGTTTACTCGGTTCGCTCTCCGTTATGTAGCAATCTAGTGTTTTTACGGTGTGGGGTAGCTAGCCCCATTACCAACCTCCTTAGTCGCCTCTTACGGCATGCGAGGCAGGTAACAGTGGTTCTATTCTTTACATCCCAATTTATCCTCCGCTAACCACTCTGGCGTTCAGCGCATCTGAAATCTACTCTGTCTCTAGCCAGTTCACCCACTTCGTCGATGGTCATATTCATAGTTTCTTTAATATCTTGTAGCCATCGTCTTCTTGGTCTTCCTCTGCGTCCTGGGACCCTACTCTCCAATACTGTTTTCTCCAGGTCATCGTGACGCTTGATGTGACCAAAGTATCTATTTTTTCTGTATAGTATATTGTTTATCAGTCAATTCTCTTTAACATTTAGTTCTTTCAGGACATCAGTGTTCTTTCTGTTTTCTGTCCATGGTATTCGAAGTATCTTTCTGTAGCATTTAGTTTCTGTCCATGGTATTCGTAGGATCTTTCTGTAGCATTTCGTTTCTGTCCATGGTATTCGTAGGATCTTTCTGTAGCATTTCGTTTCTGTCCATGGTATTCGTAGGATCTTTCTGTAGCATTTCGTTTCTGTCCATGGTATTCGTAGGATCTTTCTGTAGCATTTCGTTTCTGTCCATGGTATTCGTAGGATCTTTCTGTAGCATTTCGTTTCTGTCCATGGTATTCGTAGGATCTTTTTTGTAGCATTTCGTTTCAAAGAACTGGATTATCGTTCTTGTTGTAACAAAATAAAATGAGGAAATAAAAATATTTGTTGGAAAATATTATGTCTCGGAAACTGAAATATTATGTCACATTTAACGACATAAAAGTGCCGAGATAGCGCCGTTGTTAATGAACTCGCTTTGTATGCTAGTGGTTTGGGTTTAAATCTACAATGGGCGTGAAATATCTTTCAAGGAGAAACGGCTTTCATGTCCACCCAGACTAAATTAGGTACCAGGAAAACACATCCGATTTTTGCGACGCTTTTATTTAATAGGATATCTTCCCTAGGGCCTTACCTCATACGACTATTACCTCAGTTATCAGTTATATGAGGACTATCATCATAGCACTCCGGACATGTCCATAGGTGCTCCGATCTCCTTCGCAATGTCTCCAAAAGCGTCCAGCGACTGACCGTACCAGTTCGATTTTGATTGATGAGGCTACTCATATACCTGTTATGTTGTTCTTTTCTTGCTACTCCAATCTTCAATCCCAGCTCCTGCAATCTAGTAGTTGACGTGGATTGGTTTAAATGAAAATCTTCTCTCAGTTATCATTTATATGAGGACTATCATCATAGCACTCCGGACATGTCCAAAGGTGCTCCGATCTCCGCCTCAGAAAATCCAGCAGCGTCCTGCGACCTAACACGCCAGTTCGGTGTTGATTAATCAATCTCTTTGCATATTTAGTATGTCGTTCTTTTCGGGCTACACCAATATTTACACCCATCTCTTTCAATCTGGCCAGCGAGTGGGATTCACAGCCCTGAAACTCCTCTGTTCGGAAAGACTATCTCAATGCGTGAAGAATGTCACTTCGATCCATTGCAGCTCCTCTGATATTGTAGCCAAGCCAGCTAATCTATCAGCTCGTTCATTACCCCTAACTCCTGCGTGCCCAGGGACAAAAATAAAGGTGATTTCTCTGATCAATGTCTGTACTAGTACCTCCACTCAGTTGCGTCTCACCATACCTGATTCGACTTTACGAATCATGCTCATGGAGTCACTGAGTATGAAAACACGAGAGTAATTGTGAGATGCCAACCAGTTCACCGCCTCCGTAACCGCCCGAACCTCCATTGTCAAGCTACTTGTGGTTGTGGCTCTGACCTCATTCGTTTTGTAGATAGCAGTGGTACTATTCTTTTGCCTCACAGCCTCGGGATGAGAAGAGCATTCTAGAACGGGCTTTTATGTGCGCTTCATACACAGCGCATTTTCGTCGCCTCTGTTATCTCTTAGGTCCACCTTGTACTACTGAGTTGCTGATGTGTTAACATGCGTAAAATACCCAACATATCAAGCAGAGAAATATTATTATGGAAAAGTGGGAGCTAATAAAGGTTTCATAAATAACGCGTGTAACGTACTGTAAGGTCTCTTCGTGTAGCATGTCCTTTGAAGATAGTCACTAGGGACTGTTGATGGCAAGAGAGCAAAGGAAAACCAGAGATGTAATTGGGGGAGGAAGATCAAGATATGGACATGCAACAGAATGTTAGAGTGTAACTTTAGTTCATGCAACATAATTTGTTGCAATTTCGTTACAGATAACCTTGGGATGTGAATACATCATTTGATGATGGTGGTGATGATGATGATGAAGATGTTGTTGATGATTATTATGATAATGGTGTTGATGATGAAGTTGATGTGTTGATGTTGTTGATGATATTAATAGTAATGATGTAGAAGATGATTTTGTTGATATAGGGGATGATGAGAATAAGGATGTTAATGATTATTGATGATGATGTTGATTATGATGCTGTTGATGATGATGCTGTTGATGATGATGCTGTTGATGACGATGATGACGATGGTGATGTTGATGATAGTGGTGGTACTGATGATGGTGATGATAATAATGATGGTAGTGATCATGATGATGATGCTGATGATGAGAATGATGAGGATGATGATGGTAATGATGATGATGATGATGGTAATGATGATAACGTTGTTGATGTTGATGATGGGGATGTTAATGATGATGTTGATGATGATGATGATATAGATGATGATGATTATGACTACAATGATGATGATGATGGTAATGATGATGTTGTTGATGATTATGATGATGATTGCAATGATGATTATTATAATGTTGATGATGATGATGATATTGTCGATGATGCCACCTATGATGAAGCTAATGAGGTATTGTATAAAAAGCTACGTTACAAAAAGATAAACAAAAATAAAACACATTCCCCCTCCCACCATACCTTGAATAAATCTTTATGTTTTTTTATATCAACTAAATATCGTATCACACGGAAATTGTTCTATCAGTTGTATGTGTCATTGCGTGACATGTCTAACGTTAGATGCGAGCTGTCAGTGTCACGTCGCTACACAAAAATGGGTTCTATGGACACGAGAATGCCAACAGTCTAGTCCCAGTATACAAGAAGATTATTATATCGACATTCTGTTTTGGTAATATTTGAATACAAACATGGCTTTATAATAAATAAAACAACTAAATTCAGTATAGAATGGAACTGATAAGAAGACAAAGATAAGAATACTAGAAAGAATATTCTTATTCCCAGTGGTAACGTATGGGTGTGAAGCATGGATATTGAACAAAGCAGTGGAAAAACATATATGTACTTTTGTATATCTTCTTCTTCTGCGTTTTCACTAGATTGGGATTTCGGATTCTCTAATAAAGGCAGCCGTCTGCCTCAGATTATCAGCCACGTGATACAGTTTGTCTTGGACGCTGGTGTAAGTGGGCTACCTCTTCTCAAGTCTGCATACTGGGGGCAGTTCTGTAGGATATAATTCCTATGATTTCTGCTTCCCCGTTTGTGCTGATCTCTTCCAGCAGTAAGTTTTGGCAACCCTCGTGATGGTAGGTCTGACATT
Source organism: Arion vulgaris (assembly GCA_020796225.1). Taxonomy (NCBI): domain Eukaryota; kingdom Metazoa; phylum Mollusca; class Gastropoda; order Stylommatophora; family Arionidae; genus Arion; species Arion vulgaris. The sequence goes on along the minus strand of CM036777.1, from coordinate 4,948,524 downwards.
CTTACTGCGTGGCTAAATCTCTGACGCAGATTGGCGACCGTAGAATCCGTTATCCCATTCCTCATTGTGAGGGGTCATTGCACCATGTTATGCGTCTTACGGCCTGGTGCATCCGTTTTCTGCAAGCATTTGTTTCGGGTTAGCATTCCCTAGTACTTTTGTATATAAGTACGCCCATGAGTTGCCGGGGGCATCAAAGGGAGCAAAGAATAGTAACACTTCGATCTATAAGGCATGTCGTAAGAAGCGACTGAGGTACGGGCCTAGTGAAGCTACCCTAGTAAAAATGTCACAGAAATCGGATGTGCTGGCCTACTTGTGGGCGTACAAACAAAGTACTATAGTTTTACAAAATACAGAAACAGTGACGATAAACAGCAACGTTTCGACCAACAAGGCCTTTATCAAGCAAACGAACAAACAGGAGTGACAAATTAAAATGAAACACAAATGGACGACCAAATACAAAATGGAAATGTACATACACAACAAATATAACTATTAAATCTTACCTACAACGTCACAACGAATAGTTGCAGCAATATGGCGACGAATATCTTCCCCCTATTTCGATACTTGTGGGCGCATAACTTATACAACATACAATCGCTCTTAGGTTTAGATCACATACAAATCACAAAGAGTGGTTAATAAGTGGTCGATATGAAACGTTGAAGAAGAAGAATAGAAATATAAGTATTACAGATGAATCCTCCGTTAGGGTTAATGAACGAGATTGTAGATTGGCTGGTTTGTCTACAATATCATAGGGAGCTGCCATGGATCGAAATGACATTCCTCACGCATTGAGAGAGTCTTTCCGAACAGTGGAGTTTCAGGGCTGTGAGTCCCACTCGCTGACCAGATTGAGAGAGATGGGTGTCAATATTGGTGGAACCCGAAAAGAACGACATATTAAATATTTCGGTTCGGTGCCACGAACACCGTAAATCTGGAGAACCTGTGGCTTTTCTTCCAGTCCGCGGAATTTAACCCGCACTCACAGAGCGCTTATCACCCGTCGTCCAACGCGCTACGAATACGCTGAGCAGACAGATTTATTTTTTGAAAAATAAATGTCTTCAGAATGGTTACTTTTGTTATGTTATCTTGTATATTATTATATCAATATAAAATTAGATATTATATAATATATGTATTATATAATATGCAAAGAGATTGATTAATCAAAATCGAACTGGCGTGTTGGACCGCTGGAGGCTGCTGGATTTGCTGAGACGGAGATCGGAGCTCCTATGGACATGTCCGGAGTGCTACGATGATAGTCCTCATATAACTGATAACTGATCTTCCGTATATCATGGACAGATAAGATAACAAATGTATCTATTGAAAAATAACTCAAAATCAAAGAAAACTGGCTGATGCTACGAATAAAAATGAGAAAATCCAAGTATTGTGGATATATAAAGAGAAACGAAGTGCTGGATAAGACTATCATGGAAGGTGGCATCCTGACAAAGAAGAGAAGAGAAATACCACGGAGATGATGGATTCAGGATATAACTGATGATTTGAGAATGACGGTTGCAGAGGCGGGGCACCTGGTCTGTGAGAGAGAGAGAGAATTCTGAAAGACTGTTAAAGTGTCAAAGTTCAACTCAGGACAAGTTATTTGATGATGAATATTAACGAAATTAAATAAAGTTCTCTACAGCTTTTCTTATTTCTTTCTTCTTTTGTCGTCACCAGGGGCGTCTCTTGATCATTTTTGTTGGTGGGGTCAGATATTTTTTTCCGGATAAATCATGGTTTTTGGTTGCTATATTTTAATTTCTAAAATAATAAATACACGTTATACATTATTTTATGTGGGACCCCGCCCCACTGGCCCTTAATGACAAGTCGTCACACTGTTACCGGGTTGTTGCCAAGTGTCGTGGTTTGCTGTTTATTCTTGCGCTGTTCTGGTGGCTTGGGTGATTGTTATTTTTGCTTTCTTGACAGGATTCAGTTATGCCATCTAACTATCGTTTTCGTGGTTTTCCTCTCGCCATTTTCCCTGATGCTCTGCTGTAGAAGAACTACACCTGTCATGCTCAAATTGAAAATTCTTCTCCGCTCTTCGCGAAACTTTGAGCCTGAACAGTTGTTTGCCGCTTTCCAAGTGTTTTGCTGTTTTCTTCATGACTTACAAGGATCGTCCAGTACCCTTCAGTTCCTCAAGAGGACCTCGCCTCTAGGTCTGTTTGGGACCTTTCTTTGTCCACTTTCCATGAGGGTTTCACTCAAGTGATTGTCTAACACTCGGCTGTGTCTTTCGCAGGGTATGCCCAATAAAATGGAGATTTATTCGCTCTCCGTGGTTAATCATTGGTTTCTGTCCTGTTCTTGTTAACAAGTCTGGTGTTTGCAAATCTGGCATATCATCTCAATCTAAGAATACTTGGAAGAAATCTGTTGATAGAGGTATGTCATACCATCTCAACGTTAGAATACGTCGAAGAAATCTGTAGACAAAGGTATGTTGTGCTCAAATTGGTACCAGGTTAAGTACAGTGAACTTAACGAACAGTCGACAGTGAATATGAGGATGATGATGTCAAAATATCATTATTAGACATCATTGGCGGCTAGTCATTAAGGGCCAGTGGGGCCGGGCCCCACAAAAATAATGTGTAACGTGTATTTATTATTTAATAAATTAAAATATACCCTAACTCAAAACAATGATTGTTCTGAAAATGTGTGTCTGGTCCCACCAACAAAAAGGATCAAGCGACGCCACTGTTACAAATACTGTTGAAAAACACCATCATATTACTATCACGGAACTTACTATAACACAAACCATGGGGAACCCACGACTTCACAATCATTATGCATCGCCCTAGCCAGTAATAGCATTGATTGAAATCTCAGTGTCCGTAACTTAAGATCATGCACGAGCTCATTATTTATTCAGTCTCTTTAAACAATAATTGTGTTTTTTTTGGATTCAACGATTAGTTGATTTTGTTGGCTAATTTATCTACCATGAGAGAGTTGTAGAGAGACATGATCGCTTACGCCGGCAGACATGGCGCTTGATTGATTGAGAGTGTGTGTTTAGTCTCTGTTACAATATACACAAATAAGATGAAGGTAGTTTACTGGACATGTCGTCGAGATGGGAAAAAGTAAGGCGTACAAGGCTCAGTGTATAACACAGGGACAGTCGGTATAAGGGATGCCTAGTGACAAATTGAAGAGAGCATTTGAAGCAGTACTAAAAGACATGTTACAGACGGGTACTACGTATTAGTTCCATAGAACATAAGATGAATATTTATGTAAGAGACCAAATAAACAACCTTGCAGGTCAACAAGTGCCACTCTTGACAATCGTTAAACGGCGTAAACTTGCGTGGTTCGGGCATGTGATGAGACATAGCTCACTCTCTAAGACTATCCTACAGGGAACAGTTGAGGGTGGAAGAAAGAAAGGAGAGCAGAGAAAATCTTGTTTGACAACATCAAGAGCTAGTCGGGGCAGAGTTTCTCCACACTTGCTCGAGGAGTTGAAAACAGAGACTCATGGCGTGCTTTTTGTGCTGATGTCTCCACAGTGACACACCTACGACCCTAACGGATTATGGGCTTTATTATTATTATTATTATAAAAGATCAAACATGATTTAGCTTCATGCGGCATAGTAAAAAAACACTGGGAGCGGCTGACCAAAGACAGACAAGCATGGCGAGCGGCAGTGAGGGGCGGCTCAAAAAGAAAAGAAAAACAACATCACATGTGGAGGCAAAGAGAGCACAGAGAGCAGAGAGAACATCCTATGTATCGGCTCCAGTCTCCAGTTTTACCTGCAGCAACTGTGGCAAGGATTGCCACTCCAGAATAGGCCATTACAGCCACATGAAACGTTGTGATTCAGCACAGAACATGCTACGTGACGCAACACCTATTGTCTCCTGAGACAAAGAGGCCAATGATGATGATTATAAAAGACATGCATAAAATTAGGTTTGAGTTAGAAAAAATGGCACAAGTTTGAAATCAGTGAAAGTTCATTAAATACTGTCGTTACTGTCTGTAGTACTGATGTTTAGGGCGGTGTAGGACAGGTGGGACGGGAACCTGACGAATTTAATGGCCTCATGCCTAGTGTAGTACCCACGACACTGTTCAGATTATGATTTTTCATTTATACCCCCAACAGAAAAAAATAATCAACGCTCACAGAGAAAACATACGCTATGAAGATTTCAACGATGAAGATAAAGGGTATTCTCTATCTCGGTTGCGCAAGTTGTGCATACCGATAGTTGGTGCGGCAAGACGGGAAAACCACGAAAGAAAACCAAGGGGATTCTTCAATCAACACAGAACAGGAGTTGTTAGCCTAAACAGACTGAGATACATGCTTGGGAGGAGATCGAAGCAAGTATGGACATCTCCGATGTGCGATACAGACGATCCTCAAATGAACAATGACCACGGGTTTCCTGCGTAGAATCCATGCAGCCAGACGCTCCTCCAGAAATTTGCTTGCCCCTAGATTTTGTTTGATTGAGCCCAACGGCGAACAATGGTGGCTATCAGGAATATTATTATATTACTTTAAACATGTCCATAGATGTTCTGATCCTCAAGGGGCATGCTACTATTTGAACATCATGGGGCGGCATGAAAACATTATCAGAACTCATAACTAAAACACGAGACAAAGAGTTTTGGAAGGAGATGATAATATACACGTGTTGGCGTGGCACTTGATAATGGTAGTGTTAAATAACGTGCTACAAGTAAATATCTTCATCTTCTTCTTGATCTGTACATTTAAACTCAACAACAGAGCACAGGTCTTCAACAAACTTGTCCCAGCTCTTCTTTTCTCCTGCCATCCCTTCCAATTCTTTCCATCTTTTACCTATCCTTTTAATATCAGCCTCCAGCTCTCTTCTCCAGGTCTGTCTAGGTCTTCACCTACTCCTCTTTCACTGTAGATTCCAAAATAGTGCCTGTCTTGCAAAGCTTCTGGTCGATTTTCTCAATGTGTGTCCTATCCATCACCAGCGTCTCTTTCTGAGCTCTTTCTTCACTGGTATCTGCTTAGTATTTTCTCTTAGTTCCTCGTTCGTAATCTTATCATACCATCTCATTCCCTCTATTCTACGTAAACATCCATTTATGAAGGTATGTAGTTTTCTGGTGGTATCTTTTGAAATATTGATATTCTTCTTCTTCTTCTGTCGTCACACTGCTACCGGGTTGTTGCCCAGTGTCGTCATACTGCTACCGGGTTGTTGCCCAGTGTCGTGGTTTTGTTTCTGTCATGAGCTGTTCTGATGGCTTGGGTGATTTTAATTTTTGCTTTTTGACAGGAATCTGCTTTGCCATCGAAACATCTATTTCATGGTATTTCTCTCGCCTTCTTTCCCGATGTTCGGTTGTAGAAGACTTTGTATACTGTGGAGTTTGGATGCATTCTTATTAAGTGACCAAACCACTTCATTCTTTGTTTCTCAATGTAATTCAATCAAGGTTCTGTGCCATCTTTCTTTCTTATGCTGATGTTGGTGACTCTGTCTTTTCTGGTGTTGCTGGTAACTTTTCGCAGGCAGCGCACTTCACATGTAGTTATTTTTTGCAACTGTCCTTTACTCATTGTCCATATTTTACTCTGGTAACACAAAGTAGGTATGAAAATGCTGTTGATCATCTGTTGTTTAGATGTCAGTGAGATGTTTCGCTGCCCTAACAACTGGGCTTGCTGGTAGGTTACAGCATTTACTTTTTGCACTCTAGTCTCTATCTCTCTGCCTAGTCTTCCGTCTTCTGTGAATATGCTTCCTAAGTGTTTGAATTCTTTCACTTGGTTGCCTGTAGTGCCATTGACATGACAATATTGACATTAACAAGTTAAAAATAACATTTAAATTATCTAGTGGCAGGGGAAGTAACTCATGTACGAGTAACAGCTTGCACCGGGAAAAAGATTCTATTAAACAGATACTTGTTCAGTGTTGTACCTGTTTTATTTCCCTTATTCCAACCGATCAGTGCCCTGAATAACTCTCGCAAGTTAAGTGTATTCATATTCAACTCAATCAAACCTCGTTAGAGATGTCACTTAAACAAAAGAATGGTTGTTTTCAAGTGTCTCTACAGAATAGCTTACTCTCTTTCCTAGTTTTATTATTTAGATTTTCCTTTATCAATAATCTCGTAAATGCCATCAACAAAATCTCAACAACTTGTTGTTTTGTTACGTTCAGTTATTTTTGTTTCTTTTGCTATCAATTCTGGGCCAGCCGAAGTAACGTAGTTGTTAGTCAACTTGCTTCTTAGGCTAGTGCTCCGTGTTCAAATCCATAGTAGGCCTGGACATTGTTCCGACCGTAATGGCTCCCAGGTCGACCCAGTCTCAATTGGGTACCAGGAAAATCATTGGGAAGTAAAGGTGGCCGGCGTGATGTTGACCACATTACCCAGCGTGTGCCGACAGTCAATGAAAAATACAGACCTAACACTGTATTACCCTATATATCATATGTTATATGAAAGGTTCCTTTACTTTTATTTTACTTTATAAACGCAGACGTAGTCAATGTACCTTATAGTTCTCTTCTGACATATTTTTTCGTGATGGCTAGATTTCAATACCACTGTAGTCTCTCGCCATTCAGGCGAGCCCTAATTCGACTACAGAAGTACGTGTAATTTAGATCCCAAGTAAAGGAGCAGAGGTTCCAGTAGTAAAATCAAATAGTTATTGAACTATGAACTGACGTCACAACACTCCGGCAGACACATAGGTGCTCAATCTCCACCTACTGATTTCATAGGGTATGCATACTGATGGTTCCTATGGGTCGCTGCTTAAACACACGTCTCTCTCTGCGCCCCAATCAACCAACTCTACTTGTACAGCGTGTAATTCCAAACTCCTTAAATCGCTGGATTGATTCAACATCTATCCTAGTGCCCTTATCCAACAGTAGATCGTCAAGAGAACTAAGAACTTACCCATTATCCATCTTAAACTCCCCAACAATCGCTGCTTTCAATGCCAGCATGTCCGCTCTCACATTGCAGCCAATACGTAAACCAAATACCGGGGGACCTATGAGATATATGTCTAAGCTGGATCCCATCCCGGAATTCTGCGGCCCGAGATTACTAACGCCGTGGATTGCTTACTTCGTTTTTTTGGGTGACGTCGTTGTCATTCGTGGAGCCTCCAACTATTTTGTCTCAATTGCTGATTATATTTCTATCCAAACTATTTTTATTCCCCTCAAAAAAGAAAACCGCACATATTTTTGTAATACAGAGGGTTACCGTCACAACCAACCTTTTGCTGTTATGAATTTGACTTTAAATTTGACTTTACAAAATTAATTCGTTTTTTTTTATTCTGATGCGTTAATACATCCTAGTCAATAATTTCAGCAAAATATATAACACAAATTATGGTGTACCATGATATCACCATTTTAACTTCACATTCGATTTTTAATGTTAAATATGACAAAAGCGGAGAACCATACTCGGGTGCTATACTCATGATTTCGATTGTTGGAGGTGTCCCCTCACAGACGATATTTCACACGATATGTTCCTCCCACCGCGCCTATAGTAACAAAACGGTTTATGTGCCGTGAGCAGAGCCACATATCCTTTCTTCTTCAAGTCAGCTTATGCTGCTTCGTTTTGTCACCCTTTTGTTATTGGACGGATAACTTTTGAGCAGCTTGTTTTTTGAAAACATTTCTTTGTTTTAGTTTAAAATGTGCACATTTGTGAAATGTGTCACCTTGAACTTTACTTAAATTCCAAGAAATTCAATGTGAAGGTAGTATTTAATAAATAATTATTTGTATGCGAAATTAATATTTACTACTAATATATTTTATGTGAAGCATTGTTCATTGAGAACATTCTGTATAAAATATGATTGTTTTTGTGAATTCCTTTTCTTAAAACCATTAGAGGGATTTATTTTGTTCGTTACGGTATAAATGGCGAAACACGTAAAAACAAAGTATTTTAGTTTTACAAAATGCAAAAACAATAACCATACACTGCAACGTTTCCACCAAAAAGGCCTTTATCAAGTAAATGATATATATTTATTGACCATTTAGTATCATTTGCTTGATAAAGGCCTTTTGGTCGAAACACTGCTGTGTATTGTTATTGCTTTTGCATTTTGTAAAACTACAGTACTTTTTTTTTATGTGTCTCGTCTTTGCTATATAGTTTTGCTGTAGTCTTACCTTATAATGGTTACTGTATATAGCAGTCGTTATTATTGCTAGAATTGCCTATTAGAATTGTTATTTTTGTTGTGTAATATGCGTTATATTATATAATGTGAGATATGTTATTCATTACCTTATATAATGTAAGATTTCGAACCCAATGTGTTATATTACTGTTGCTATAAGCAAATTGGTAAGTGTTGTTCGTATTTTTAGGCTAATATTTTAGAGGACAGTTGGTCAATAAATATGTGCTTTACGGGATAATATAATGTTAGGAATGTTTAGTTTAGTCGTCCGATCATCATCACTGCACGTCGAACCAATTAGTCCATAAGTACTCACATCTCCTCCTCAGTATGTCTGTCGGCGTTTGGCAACTACCGACACCAGGTCTAGTTTTAGTTTAGTTTAATCATCGGATCATCATCACTGCACATCGAACTAATTAGTCCATATGTGCTCCGATCTCCTCCTGAGTATTTCTCTCGGTTTAGTTTAGTTTAGTCGTCGGATCATCATCACTGCACATCGAACCAATTAGTCCATAAGTGCTCCCATCTCCTCCTCAGTTTGTCTCTCAGTTTAGTTTAGTCGTCGGATCATCATCACTGCACATCGAACCAATTAGTCCATAAGTGCTCCCATCTCCTCCTCAGTTTGTCTCTCAGTTTAGTTTAGTCGTCGGATCATCATCACTGCACATCGAAGCAATTAGTCCATAAGTGCTCCCATCTCCTCCTCAGTTTGTCTCTCAGTTTAGTTTAGTCGTCGGATCATCATCACTGCACATCGAAGCAATTAGTCCATAAGTGTTCCGATCTTCTCCTCAGTTTGTCTCTCAGTTTAGTTTACTCATCAGATCATCATCACTGCACATCGAAGCAATTAGTCCATAAGTGCTCCGATCTCCTCCTCAGTATGTTTCTCAGCGTATGACAATTAACGTCTCTGGTTCTATGTTGGTTTACTATTCTTCTTTGCTACCAGTAAAGTGCTCTTGTCTGGTTACACCACACGTGACATGTAATTCTTGCAGTCGGGTTAGTATTGCACATTCACCATTACTATTACTTCAATCATTTACACATCACCTCTCTCTTAAGGAATCTAGAATATCAGCCAGGTGGCGATTGCACGCCTGCTTTGTACAGCAGCTATACCTGAAAGTCTATCAGTGCACTCATTTCCTCATACACTTGCATGTCCTGACACATAAATAAAACTGATTTTAGTCAGGCTAGACCTCCTCAAAGACTCCGACCATTGTCACGGATCCCAGCATGTTTCAATCTTCCTGAGCATATTCATTGAGTCAGGGATAACTCATGCATGGATATAATAATTTTAGGATACAGCTGGTCTACAAATAAGGGACATATAACGTTAGACCAGAGCTTGTCAACAAATATGGGATATGTAATGTTAGACCAGAGCTTGTCAACAAATATGGGATATGTAATGTTAGACCAGAGCTTGTCAACAAATATGGGATATGTAATGTTAGACCAGAGCTTGTCAACAAATATGGGATATGTAATGTTAGACCAGAGCTGGCCAACAAATATGGGATATGTAATGTTAGACCAGAGCTTGTCAACAAATATGGGATATGTAATGTTAGACCAGAGCTTGTCAACAAATATGGGATATGTAATGTTAGACCAGAGCTGGCCAACAAATATGGGATATGTAATGTTAGACCAGAGCTTGTCAACAAATATGGGATATGTAATGTTAGACCAGAGCTTGTCAACAAATATGGGATATGTAATGTTAGACCAGAGCTTGTCAACAAATATGGGATATGTAATGTTAGACCAGATCTTGTCAACAAATATGGGATATGTAATGTTAGACCAGAGCTTGTCAACAAATATGGGATATGTAATGTTAGACCAGAGCTTGTCAACAAATATGGGATATGTAATGTTAGACCAGAGCTTGTCAACAAATATGGGATATGTAATGTTAGACCAGAGCTTGTCAACAAATATGGGATATGTAATGTTAGACCAGAGCTTGTCAACAAATATGGGATATGTAATGTTAGACCAGAGCTTGTCAACAAATATGGGATATGTAATGTTAGACCAGAGCTTGTCAACAAATATGGGATATGTAATGTTAGACCAGAGCTTGTCAACAAATATGGGATATGTAATGTTAGACCAGAGCTTGTCAACAAATATGGGATATGTAATGTTAGACCAGAGCTTGTCAACAAATATGGGATATGTAATGTTAGACCAGAGCTTGTCAACAAATATGGGATATGTAATGTTAGACCAGAGCTTGTCAACAAATATGGGATATGTAATGTTAGACCAGAGCTTGTCAACAAATATGGGATATGTAATACGAGCTCGTATTAGGATACAGCTGGTTAACAGATATGAGACGTATAATGTTAGGAAGAAATAACAGAAGCAGTGGAAAACACTGCATGCAGCGCACACAAAAGCCTGTTCTAGAAATCTCTTCTTATCCTGACGCTGTGGGACTTCTTCTGCTTCTGCGATCAACTTTTGCTATGCGACTACTCCGGTATGTGTCATAAACAGGGCGGTGCGCTTGAGGTCTTCACCGGTTCCCCATAGTTTGTCTTGTAGTGTTGTTTCTGTTGGCCAGATCTCCAATCTCTCACTACTCAGACTAGAGCAGTCTTGCAGGATGTGCTCTGGGGACTGCTTTGGTGCTCCACAGGTGCAGGCTGCCGAGTCCTTGAGACCCATTCTGTGGAGGTGTGCTCTGAGACTGCAGTGTACCGTTCCAAGTCTGTAGACTGTGATCTGTGCTTTTCTGTTTAGTGTATTTATACTGTCGTGCTCTGGGCTGTATCCTCCATTTGTTTTTCTCTAGATCATTTTCCTGGATTGTTTCAGGAGAGTCTTTGCTTCTGTAAAACTTTGTGTTGGGTGGTGTTGTGTTAGGCTACCCCTAGCCCTTGCGATTTGTCAGCCTTTTCATTTCCTGTTATGCCACAGTGAGCTGGTATCCACTGTAAGACCAGTTCGGATTTTTTGACAACAAGCTGATATTTTGACGTATGTCCTGAATGAGCTTGTCTTGTCTGGGACATGAGATAGTCTGGAGAACGGATCTTGAATCGCTAAAGATTGCAATATATTTTGCTGACACTTGCTGGTCGTTTTGAGAATCTGTATGGTTGCAAGAAGGGCTGTTGTCTCTGCTCTAAAGTTGGTGCATGTTTCTCCTGCTGCCAGAGATTGTGTTTCTGTGTTTCCTTGAGGGTGAGTGATGTAGATTTAGCTGCCTCCATTTCTGGTAGTATCTGTAGCTGAGCCATCTGTGAACACATGTGTCCATGTGTTGGTGGGATATTGCTCTCGTAGCATTTGGAGTGAAATGGCTCTTTGCTCTGTCTCTGTTTATATTTTTTTTGGAGATTATTTCTGAGACTTCTATGTGTGTTTGGGCCATATTTTGGTAGCGTGTACATGGCTCGGGTATTATGGGTCAGTTTCTAGGATGTCTGTATGTTGCATATGAAATTCTCTGGCCCGATGGTTGGGACTTTTCCATGCAAGTCTGTTTTTTGTTTTCTCTTGGAATTTTGTGTGTAGAGGGTGTTCTTTTAGCCGTTTTAGTTTTTCAAACTGGGTGAGTGTTTTAAATTTTCTGCGGAGTTCTAGAGGCTCTATGTCTGCCGTTTTTTTCCATTTCTACGATAGGACTGCTTTTCATTGCTCCCAGAGTTATTCTTAGACCCATGTTTTCTACCTTGTCTAGTTTCTGTGTGTTTGTTTTGGCTGCTGTTGTCCAAGAGCTGGAGCCATATTCCATGATGGGTCTTACTGCTCCCGTGAAGACCTGCTTTAATATTTTTCAATTTGCGCCCCAGGACGTGTCAGCTAGTTTCTTCATCACAGCAAGTCTATGTATGACTTTTCTTACACAAAAACCTGTTCTAGAAATCTCTTCTTATCTTATCGCTGTGAAACAAAACAAGATTAAAGAAAATAAAATAAAATTATTTTCCCTTATTCTCAGAAATTTCCAAAAATCTGATGTCTTGTAACAACAGAATGTTACTTGTCAGATGTTGAAATCTCTGTTGTCGTGACATTAAGAACGCGATTAAGTTAACCTGTCTCTGTTGACATCACAATGGCTGAATAAGGGTCTTTAAATGGGGATAAAAAATGAACGTATTGTCATTTCAAAATCAGTTTTCTTTTGATAAATTTCTGCTCAATAATTTGTCGATTTGGCACAAGTTATTCTAGCACGTTCATCATCATCATCAAGTAGCTTGTCCTGAGCAGAACTTTGTCACTTTAGCAGTCCTTCTGAAATTCTTTCTCTCATAGGCTAGATGTCCTGTCCCTGCAGCGGTCATGCTCAAAGATGTCCTGTCCCTGCAACGGTCATGAGCCCGCGTGCCCAGCGTGTTCGTAGCGTTGAACTACGGGTACGGTGACAAGTCCTCTGTAAGTGCGGGCTCAACTCCGCGAACTGGCAGAAAAGCTACAGGTTCCCCAGATTTACGGTGTTCGTGGCACCGAACCGAAAGGTTACGATGTCCATGACACCGAGCCGAAGAGCTTTCAGCTCAAGTGCTTCTGGATCGAAATAAAAAAGAGCAGCGGTCATGCTCAAACCATCAGTTTCATCCTGGATCCATCTTCTCCGTGGTCTTCCTCTAGCACATTATTATCACGTATTCATCATCATCATCGGCTGCTTTCTCAGCATTGAAAACAAGGAGATTTTTTGCAAGAACCCCAGAGGAAGCAACGGAAGTAACGAATATGATCAACAAATAACAGTGTACAGGTATTAAGAACTTCTGAAAAAACAAATAGACAAACACAGGATTCGAACCACTTACCATCATTTCTTACGACACCCATCGCCTAGCCTAGCAATTCGAGCGTCTTTACGACACCCATCGCCTAGCCTAGCAATACGAGCGTCTTTACGAACACAACCAGTGAGCCATTCTAAAACAATTGACGGTTATCTGAAACGAACATCCAACACTTCTGGCTCCTGTCTTGATATTACACATTGTCCTGCTGTAAGAATTTCCGCTCTATGTTGATCGATGAATCTACTATGGTTTCTCTCATTGTCTTCCCATCTCGCCGCACATATCGGTATGCATAACTTGCATGCGCAAATCAAGTAGAGAATACTGTTTTACAGTGGCGGCTCGTGCTAATTTTTGTTGTTGGGGCCAGACACATTTTGGGGAAATCTTGGTATTGGGTTAGGTTATATTTTAATTTATACAATAATAAATACACGTTACATATTTTTTTGGTGAGGCCCGGCCCCACTGGCCTTTAATGACAAGACGCCACTGCTGTTTTACCTTCTTCGATGCGCGATTTTCAGAATGTTTTCTCTTAGAGCATTGAGGATGTCACTTTTGTCAATATAAGACAATTAATTTCTCAATTCTCACCTGTGTTTCGCCCTTATTCACTAATGTAATTTTTATACACCTCCATTTACATACCTGAGTCACGGCCTATTGTTCTAGTCTTGTCCGCAGGCAAGTTACTTAATGATAGCATCAATAGTGTTTTGTGCATCGAATAGTTATCAGTTATACAGGGTGTTCAAGATAAAAGCAGCCTGTGAATGGAGTTAATCTGGCATATATGTATGCAAATGAGAAGGTTCAGTTATGACGTAGTATAGGTCAAGGTTGTGTGACGGTATGTAATTGTAGTGCGGAAGGGGCGATGAACAAATATGACGTAGGACGAACTAGTCAGAACCGGTTTAAATAGTAAATAGACACCACTCACTGTGTAACTGGCAACTTTCGATTTGTCAATGGGGCTGCATTTATCTTGAACACACTGTATGAGGACTACCATCATAGCACTCCGAACATGTAAATAGTTGCTCCGATTTCCACCTCAACAAATCCAGCGGCCCAACATACCAGTTCAATGTTGATCGGTTATTGGTTATTGGTTACTAAACTGACGTCATTGCACTCTGGGAAGACCCATAGGTGCTCAGTCTTCAACAACAGATATCGAAGAGTATGCATACTGATGGTTCCCGTGACTCACTGATTAAACACACTCCTAACTCTGCCCCTAAGGCATCCAGTTCTACTTGTACACCGGGTAACTCCAAACTGCCTAAATCGCACATCTATTTTAGTGTCCTCATCCAACAGGCAGTCGCGAATCGACCGAAGAATATTCCCCTATTCCATTTTCAACTCCCCAACATTCGATGCTGTTGATGCTAGCCTGTCAGCTCTCTCATTACCGTAAACACCCGCATGCCCAGGACAGTAGATCCACGTAAGACGCTGGAGGTTTACAATGTTGAGTAATCATTCTCTTTGTATATTTGGTATGTCGCTCTTTTCGAGCTGCACCAATATCGACACCCATCTCTCTCAATCTGGTCAGCGACTGGGATTCACAAACCTGTAACACATCTGTTAGAGAAGACTCTCTCAATTCGTTAAGAATATGATTTCGGTCCATTGCAGCTTCCTGTAATATCGTATCCATGCCAGTCACTCTATCAGCTCCTTCATTACTTCTGACTTTTGTGTACTCAGTAACAGAAATGAAGGTGATTTCTCTGATCTCTGTCTGTACCAGTAAATCCACCCAGTTTCGTTTGATCATTCATTTTTCTACTTTACAAAATCATGCTCATGGCCATCAACTAGTCTCATTAACTCTTATTGAACCAGGGGAAAAATCTATGCTTTTACAAGGCATTTGTTTTTAAAATAGAAATGCCCTTTAGTATGTCTTCGTATTAAAAAGGCGTCCCACTTAAAGCCACATAGTATACTGTTTGGTCCACAAAGAGTTAATAAACATTTATTCTATGATTGACAACAGGATTGATTGATTGATAAAGCCATCATGATTGAAATGAAATTATGTGAGCAATCATCTCTTTCTAGTACAAGAAGATCTCGACGGCAGTGCTCGAACTCCGTAACACCAACAGCAGTCCCAGTGTAATTCTCTTTGAGGTTGATGACATCTTCTAACGATTCTATTTTATTTTACAATGAATCTTCCTCGGATTGAGACTTTACTGGCGACTGTCATCGATTTTAATTTGCCTTTTCATTAACTTGATCAACTTGAATACATGATCTATTTTGTATCATCCGTCTTCGATTTGCCTAGCGGTTCAATCTCACCTTTATTGAGATCAAAGATCACTTGGACAAATAGCCACAATTTTTCAGTGCAAGAAACGATCCAGCTAGATTTGAAGATATTACCTAGCACGGCGCCTTTCTTTTTTTTCTTCATTTTCTTCATTTTTACTCTTCTTTTTTTCTTCTTTTTCCCTTCTTTTTCTTCGTTTTTGTCTTTATCTTCTTCCTCTTCTTCTTCATCCTATTCTCCTTCCTCTTATTCTTTCTCTTCTTGTTCATATTCTTCTTCTTCTTCTTTTTCTTCTTCTTCTTCCTCTCCGTCTCTATCTTCTTCTTCTCCTTCTCCTTCTTCTCCTTCTTCTTCTTCTCCTTCTTCTTCTTCTTCTCCTTCTTCTTCTTCTTCTTCTTCTACTTCTTCTTCTTCTTCTTCCAACTGCCCCGGAGTAAATGGCCGCACTAAAATTGCCAGCTGTGGGGCAAGTATCCATGAGAATGAAGTGTAACCAGCCAACGGGCGCACCACAGTTGCCAGTTCTGGGTAAGTGTCCATGAAAAACATGGTCGGGTCGACACAAGGGAAGATTGCAGTAAACTCCGTATCGGAGACCAAGTGCGGATAGATCTATTGGATAAGGTTGGCCGAGCGCAAGACTTGTGTTCTAGTGCCTAACGAAACTGCCCTCCCTGGGACAACCGGGCAAAGTACTGTTGCACGAGTGCAAAATGTAAGGTTGCATTTTAGATGGCAAAAACTAACATCCCCGGAAGAACTAGGGTAGGTGATGCTGGCGAGAGCAAAATCCTCCAAAAACTTCGTTTATAGTGTCAAATGAAACGACCTTCTAGATTATATGTGTGCGACTCCAGTCCAGTGTTTCCCGGGGCCAGGAAAAATGCAGAGTCGAAATTTCAAATTGCCAAGTGCCGACATGTATCTCAAAATGGTGGAGAATGTTCCTCTCGGAATAAACTCGCCGTGGCTAGAAGAGTAAGGAAGATAATGCAAGGGTTTGTCTTCTCGTTCAAGCCTAATCATTGGCAAGGGCCGGCATTCTTTGGATGCGAACGCCCTACAATTCCGTTGAACGACGTCCAAAAATGCGTACACTTGCAGGCTCAAATCAAAATGGCCAATTAACAGTCGAAAACTGATCGTTTCGAGTGAACGCAAACGTCTGTCCGTGCAGGTTGTCGCTCAGTGCTGTCTCTGGCGAAAATTACACATAGGTCACAAAGATTGGTCAACGAGTGGTTGTTCTACAGCACGTGCAGAAAAGGCTCTCTGGACTATAATCACATGCCCGCCGATACCAATAAGTGATGTTTTCAGACCTCCAAACATACTAGTAGTGGGAGAATACTGCAGTGATGTTTTCAGACCTCCAAACACACCAGTATTGGGAGAATACTGCAGTGATGACCAATGATCACTACCTGGGTATGAGTTTCCGCAGTAGTAAGCATAGCACTACATGCCTAGAGCTGTTGGAGGTTTCTGGGTTTTTAAGAAATCTCGGCCCCCATTGCACTATTGGAAAAAGAATGAAAATTCAGAATTACTGTTGTTAGAAGAAGAAGAGAACTGATGAGGACATTAGAGGTTCGTTGCAGCCAACTTTCAATTTATTGGACACAACTGTTGATGGTGTTAGAGGTCTATTGTAGCTAAACGTTGATGCATAGGATATGACTGAGTATGATGTTTGAGGTACATTGCAGACATCCTTACATGCATAGGCAGCAACTGATAATAATACTGGAAGTCCGTTGTATCCAACCTTAGATGCATAGGCGTCAACTGATGATGATGTTGGAGGCACGTTACAGCCATCCATCCATGCATAGGCGTCAACTGATGATGATGATGTTGGAGGTACGTTACAGCCATCCATCCATGCATAGGCGTCAACTGATGATGATGATGTTGGAGGTACGTTACATCCGTCCTTCCATGCATAGGCGGCAAATGATAATAATACTGGAGGTCCGTTATAGCCAGCCTTAGATGCATAGGCGTCAACTGATGATGATATTGGAGGCACGTTACAGTCATCCTTCCATGCATACGTGGAACCTGATAATAATACTGGAGGTCCGTTATAGCCAGCCTTAGATGCATAGGCGTCAACTGATGATGATATTGGAGGTACGTTACAGCCAACCTTCCATGCATAGGCGGCAACTGATAATAATGTTAACCAATACTTTACAACGAAAATGCTTAAGTAGCAATTGCTTTTCACATTATGTCTAAAGCAATTAGATCACCCCAACCTACCCACCCACTACCCTCTTTCCATAATTTTATTAGTTATTAGGATCGGCGTGAGTCAGAATCAGATAATGGTAACACATTTGTTTGGGGGAGATGTTTAGTTTGCCAAGTCCATTAATACCCTGTTTGTTATAGCATTCCCATATGTGCACTGTGCTATGCATCATATTATCATTATTTCACATCTGTAAATACTTAGTTTTTGTTTGTGTTTTTTTGTTTTCAATAATCGTTTTCTTGCTATAAATTCATACATAGTCAAGGCACATGTGGGCGTCTGTAGCTTAAGCGGTTGTCAGCTCGATCACAACCAAAGAGTACCTGGTTCAAACCTCGCGGTGGGCAGTTATGAAGCAAATTAGTTTCCTTGAATTTTTACAATAAAAACACCTGTTCAGAAAGCAATGGCAAACTAATAAACGTATAAGTGATGCCTAGAAAATAGTCATGTTTACTGTTGCTGATGGTTAAGTACTGTAAATGTTATGTCACGAATGTTATTTTATGGCATTTAATTTGGCGTCTCTGGTGTGTTTTTTTTTTACGTGAAAGTTTAATTTATTTATCACCAGTGTTCTTCGCCATTTAAGCGAGACTTCGCCCGTGTATTGCCGAAGCTCGCAATGGGAGCAAAGAATAGTAACACTGCGACCTACAAGGCATGTCGTAAGAGGCGTCTAAGGTAGGGTCCTAGGAAAGCTACTTGAATGAATAAAAAACGTCGCAGAAATCGGAGGTTGTACCCTACTAGTAGACGCATAACTGGCACACCGCACAATCGCTCTTAGGCTCATAACATATACAAATCGCAAAGAGTGGTTTAACATGTGGTTGATATGGAGCGTTCGAAAAAGAAGAAGCAATACTTATTACGGCTTCAGAGGTACTCGTAATTTAGCTCCCTCTGTAAAGGATCAGTGAATCTAAGTCAAATCGTGTACGCTGTGCATACCAAGAATCTTTGACCCATGATGGCTGCTTCTTCTGGTCGCCTATGCTTTGTAGGTATCAGTGGTACTAGTCTTTCCTCCCCTTGTGGTCCTCAACAACACACGACTGGAACATTTCTTCAATGTACATTAGAATATAAATTCATCTTAATTTGTTCTTATGTTACCGAGTATAAGGTTTACGTCTTGCATGATTACTATATTATTTCATCCTCTTCATCAAATACATTGTCCAGAGCAGAATTTTGAGACCCCAACAGTCCTCCGGAATTTCTCTCTCTCATAGGCCATATGTCCTGCCTCTGCAGCCGTCATGTTCAAACCATCAGTTACATCCTGAATCCATCTTCTCCGTGGTCTTCCTCTTCTTCTCTTTGCCGGTATGTCTCCTTCCATGATGGTCTTCTCAAGCCCTTCATATCTTTTTATATGTCCAAAATATGTCAATTTTCTCTTTCTTATTTGTAGCATCAGCCAGTTTTCTTTGATTTTGAGTTCTTTCTGTATAGATCTATTTATTCTCTTCTCTGTCCATGATATACGAAGGACTCTTCTGTAACACTTATATTCAAAATCACATATATGTTTTTCTACTGCTTTATTAAATGTCCATGCTTCACACCCATACGTTGCCACTGGGAATATGCATGTTCTTAGTATTCTGATCTTTGTTTTCATATCATTTCCTTTTCATACTGTTTTTACTTGTTTAATTGTTTGTAAAGCCATGTTTGTTCTTCTTTTAATTTCCTTCATCCCATTTCCATCTGTTGTTAGCACTGAACCAAGATATTCAAAACTGTTCACATTTCCATCTGTTGTTAGCAGTGAAGCAAGATATTCAAAACTGTTCACATTTCCATCTGTTGTTAGCAGTGAAGCAAGATATTCAAAACTGTTCACATTTCCATCTGTTGTTAGCAGTGAACCAAGATATTCAAAACTGTTCACATTTTCTATTTTCTCTCCATTGATAAAAATATCATTTGTCATGTTCGTTTTATCTGTTGTCATTATTTTTTAACTAATATATGTCTATATTATTCACTATTCTATATAATATGACGTTTTATACATTTTCTGTAGCACTTTATTTCAAAATATTCAATCTTACTCGTATTTTATTTTTAAATATAAGTGTAATGGTGCATAATTCAAGATCCACTTTACTGTTTGAAAAATGCATGTCTTCAGAAATGTTACTTTTTTGGTTTATCTTGTATGTTATTATACAATATATTCTCCATACACTTTAATCTCTGAATTGTGTATGTTTAGCTCATTATTTCATATGTACAGACTTGAATTATCGTTGATCAGTTGGACAAGATAATGATAGCTTTTAATAGTTTCAATGTCTTCATTGTTCTTGTTGGTAAGCTTGGGTTGGCATAGTAATATATCAGTGGTTAATATGTTACAAACCACGGACATTAGACGCAGAGTGGGCATAACGTCATTCATCGAATACATCGATAAATAACACATGAATTAGTTAAGATATTTATCGGTTATTGGTTAAACTGTACTAAACTGACGTCATTACACTCCGGGCAGACCTATTGATGCTCTGTCTCCTCCAACAGATATAGAAGAGTATGCATACTAATGGTTCCCGTTGCTCGCTGATTAAACACACTTCTCACTCTGACTCTCAGGCATCCAGTTCAACTTGTACAACGTGTAACTCCAAACTGCCTAAATCGCTTGATCGATTCAACATCGATTTTAGTGTCCTCATCCAACAGACAGTCGCGAAGAGACCGAAGAATATCCCCTTATCCATCTTCAACTCCCCAACAATCGATGCTGTTGATGCAAGCCTGACCGCTCTCTCATTACCGTAAACACCCGCATGCCCAGGACAGTAGATCCAATTAATCCTCTGGAGGCTAGAAACTTCTATAGACAACATCCACTCATACCAAAACCTGTCCTTCTGGATCTTGTGAAGCATCGACTGAGAGTCAGATACAACAACTGCCGCAATAAATGCAGTCCCAGAGAGCCAATGGCGGGCAGCAGTGCCGGATTAGGCCAGCGTGGGGCCTGTAGCAAATTTTAGCGCGGGGCCCTAGGTTTTGTATGATAATAAATAATAAAACACAACTTTTACAAACACACTTTTCTTGATTTAATGTGAGCAAATTTAGAGATAATACCGCCCGAGTGGTTACCGGGGCCCAAATTTGGGGTGCAAAGAATAGAACCACTGTTACCTACCACGCATGTCGTAAGAGGCGACTAAGGATGTTTGGCTGAAATCGGATGCACATGTCCTAAACGTGTAGAAGTCTATGCGTTTAGTGGCCTACCAAACCAATGTGCAACGTATAGTGAGCTCAATGCGACCGCCCGTACCTAGCTAAGTCCGAAATTGTGTAAACATGATCTTGACCCTAACCTAAATAAGAAAAGAATGAAAGGGGGATATTATTACCCACCTTCCAACCTTGGTTCCATTTTTATTACTAGTGACAGCTTAGCTTTGTCACATAGGCGCGGGCCCCCTCGAAGCGCGGGGCCCGTAGAATTTGCTACTTCTGCTACTAGGCTAATCCGGCGCTGGAGGGCAGCAGTAACGGTCTCAACCTCCATCCTCATACTAGAAGTAGTTGTCCTGTATGCCCCACTTCGCTCTGCAACAACCCTACCATGCGCATTAGCCAAGAAACCCCAGCCGATATTTAATGAGAAGGGAATACACCAATAACATCATAAATAAAAAGAGATCAGGTACTAGAGTCAAAGGAAGACAAAGAAAAAGATGGATAGACAATACGAAGAACACACTAAAAATAATAGGACATAACACAACAAGTGAAACGCCTGGCCAAATGAAATAGAGCGCAGCTCCCATTCAGTATTTCCTGGTTTAATCCACGGTAACGTAAAGACGTTTTTTCTGTCGAGGGCATAATGAAAATATTATAACCTGAACAGTTTCGCCGCGACTGTATTAGCCATGGGCTGCATGAGCCATTAACTTCCACGGGCACATCTCTCTCCTGCCCTACATCGCTCAAATAATGGTATTACATTCGATAACGACGGTTTCTTAATTTCTTTTTATAACGCGACCAGGGTGACTCATCGGGTTCTGGAACGCAAATTAAAGCTTACACTATTACGCTTAGCGGCAAGAGTGGGCAATCAATCCCATCATCCATCTGGGGAAAGGCAATAGACAATATCAAGACCCCACTAAATAAACACGTATTTAACACAACAAGAGTGACTCACTCATCTCTCCATAGAACACAAATTACAGCTACCGACCCTACGTTTAACGGCAAGAGTGGACAACCAATTCCATCATCTACCTGGGGATCCGCCCCTGTGTTGATGGGGCCAGCAAGGAGAAATAAAGAATAGTAAAACTACGACCTACAAGGCATGTCGTAAGAAGCGACTGATTTAGGGGTCTAGGGAAACTACACTAGTAAATAAAAAGCGTCGTATAAATCGGATGTACTGGCTTGCTTCTATGCGCATAGCTGACGCATCACGCAATCGCTCTTAGCATCAGATCACAAACAGAACACAAAAAGTAGATCAACAAGTGGTCGATATGAAGCATATACGGAGAAGAAAAAGAAGTAGAATTCACCTGGGGAAAGACAATAAAGATATTAGATTATGTCAATTTACTCTGCATTAAAACAGTCCTGGTCATTCTTTTGACTTCTGTTTTTTTTCAAACTGAAACGATAGCATAGTCTAATCCCCGTGACACTATTTGACAAGCAATATGTCCTATTTGACTATCGGAGCCATGGAATCATATTTCCATTAAATCTGATCCGTTAAAATTATTGGTGATACTGTTCAACCTAACTTTTCTATTTATACGTTCTCATCATCAACATCAGGTGCCGTGCCGGTTGGCTTAGTCGATCAATGATCTCAACAAATCTTTGTCCGTGGTGTTTGCTTTCATCGTAGATGTTGACGCACTTCCGTGCCATAAAGTCAGTCTGATTAAAAGGTTTTTCTCGGTATTCCTCTGTTTCATCTCTTCTCGATTTGAACGGTTGTCACAATGTTTTCTAAGCCTCCTCTTCTCATTTAATGTCCGACAAATGATTATTGCCTCTTTCTTGTTGTCATCATCATCAGGTGCCGTGACTGCTGGCGTAGGTGATCATGGATCTCCATAAATCTCTGTCGTTGGTGTGTTTGCTATCAACTCAGATATTGACGCTCTACCGTGCCATGAAGTCAGGCTATCCAAAATTTTCTCTATCAGTCTTCCTTGGTCTTGTCTACCCTCGATTTTATCGGTTGTCACAATGTGTTCTAAACCTCCCTCCTCATCACATGTCCGAAAAATGATGACTGCCTCTTTCTTATATTGATGATAAGCTTTCTCTGTGTCTTGATCTCATTCAACACCTCAACATTTGTCATTTTAACAGTCTATGGGATTCTCATCATTCTTCTATAAATCCACATTTCTCTGGCCCTCAGAGATGTTTCGATCTGTGTGTTCATTGTCCATGACTCGCATCTGTATGTAAGTATTGGTTCTATGTAACACTGAATAACTCGCAATCTAATCTCAATTGTCTATCTGTGTGTTCATTGTCCATGACTCGCATCTGTATGTCAGTATTGGTTCTATGTAGCACTGAATAACTCACATTCTGATCTCAATTGAATATCTGTGTGTTAATTGTCCATGACTCGCATCTGTATGTCAGTATTGGTGTAGCACTGAATAACTCACATTCTGTTCTCAATTAATGTCTTGTTCTACAAAATGTTAAACAGTTAAAAATTGTCTCTGTAGCGTAGCGGTTATGTGTTCGTTTCTCATGCCAAAGGTACCAGGTTCGTTCCCTTGTGGAGCCATCTGGATATTTTTTATAGAGATCATTGATCTCAGTGTAGGTGAGATCGTGGTTCTAGTCCTATCAGAGACGAAAGATCAAATGAGGTCCCTTATTAAATTTGAGCACGTACAATACCCCTGCAGAAAGCTATGGCAAACTACTGAACGTATACAAGGTGCCTTGAAAATCGACGACTAGTTTACTGTTGTTGATGGACAAGTCCTGGGAAAGGACATGTCACACATTTCATTTTCCAAACCTTCATGTCTTTTTAAATGTCCAAAATATCACAATTTTCTCTTTCTTACTTGTAGCATCAGCCAGTTTTCTTTGATTTTGAGTTCTTTCTGGATAGATCTATTTATTCTCTTCTATGTCCATATAATACAAAGGACTCTTCTGTAACACTTATTTTCAAAAGCACATAGATGCGGTAAAGTAGCAGAATTAACACACGAACTTGATAGATACAAATGGAATATCCTGGAACTAGCAGAAATAATATGAGTGGTTCGGGCATGTGAAGAGACATAGCTCACTCTCTAAGACTATCCTACAGGGAATAGTTGAGGGTGGAAGAAAGAAAGAAAGAGAGGCAGAGAAAATCCTGGTTTGACAACATCAAGAGCTGGTCAGGACAGAGTTTCTCTACACTTGTTCGAAGAGTTGAAGACAGAGATTAATGACGTACTTTTTGTGCTGATGTCTTCATAGTGACACTCCTACTGTAACCGTAAATTGCTTCTTGGCTCTGATATCCTCGGTCACTGCATCATTTAATGTAGCCGTCAAGGCTTGAGTTCTGTAATCCTGTCTTCTATCCTTGGGTCAACGGCACCATTTATGTAATCGTATGATCTGGGCTACTGTTCGAATTCGAAGAGTTGAAGACAGAGATTAATGACGTACTTTTTGTGCTGATGTCTTCATAGTGACACTCCTATGACCATAACGGGTTATGGGCTTTATTATTATTATTATTATTATTATTATTATTATTATTATTATTATTATTATTATTATATGTATGTATAATATGAGACCCTGAAGTGAGCTTTGCTGAGAGAGGCAGGAAATATCGGTCTCAGTTCCATGGAGGAGATTGAGCGAGTTGCCCAGGATAGAGCGGTATGGAGAAATTACTTGCAGGCCCTATGTAACGTATAACGGTACGAGAGGAATTATTTATTTTATGTATGTATACTGTTTTATATAGAATCAGACAGTAAAATTCTAAAGGTCCTAAAATGAAAATATGTGACTAAAAATGAATAATGAAATAACTGCAAATAATTAGAAGAAAAAAAGTGGAATATGTGAGAAGTAAATAACAATTCAAAGAAAATCAAACAAAGAAAGTACTAAATAAACATTGGTAGTAGCATACTTGATGAGTATATTTAAGAAGAACAATGCTGGCAAACATCACACTGATCTTTTATCAGTTAATTTACTCTTAAGAAAATGTTGAATTTTCACGCCTGGACAGTGGCTCGAGGCAGAAAGAGGCATTACGGAGTAGCATGTTCCTTGCGGAACGTCGCATTCATTACAACCCGCCTGAAAAGCTCTCTGTCTTTTGCAAGTTCTCCTTCCTTTTCCAGCGTTATGTTCAAGGTTTCTTTAATGTCCTGCTGCCATCTTCGTCTTGATCGTCCCCTGCGTCGTTTTCCAGTAACGATGCCTTCTATTACCTTTCTCTCCACACCACTGTGGCGTTTAATGTGCCTAAAATATTTCATTTTCCGGGACATGGTGTTATTTATGAGCCAAAGCTCCTTGATATTCAGGTCTTGTATGATCTCTTTGTTTCTTCATGTCTCCGTCCAGGATGTTCTAAGAACTTTTCTACAGTACCTTCTTTCAAAAGGTTCAATGTTGTTCTGCAAAACACGTAATCACAAAGTACTCTAGTTTTACAAATTACAAAAACAGTGACAAAATACAGCAACGTTTCGACCAACAAGGCCTTTATCAAGCAAACGAACAACAGCAGTGACAAATTTAAAAAAAACAAATGGACGACTAAATACAAACGTTGTCACTCCTGTTGTTCGTTTGCTTGATAAAGGCCTTGTTCGTCGAAACGAATGTTGTTCTGTAATGTTTGTGCTATGGTCCACGATTTGCATCCATATGTTGCTACAGGGAACATGCACGTTCTCAGAAGTCTTACTTTTGAAAGAGACATACTACAACTATAAATGTACATCACAAGAAATGAACTGAAACAAAGAAAATATATGCTGTTATATTGTGTTCCTATGGGGTCTCTGTGTCTAAGTGGTCAAGCCTTTGCCTTGCTTTCCGATGTGTTATATTGTGTTCCTATGGGGTCTCTGTGTCTAAGTGGTCAAGCCTTTGCCTTGCTTTCCGGTGTGTTATATTGTGTTCCTATGGGGTCTCTGTGTCTAAGTGGTCA
This sequence comes from Arion vulgaris, assembly GCA_020796225.1. Lineage (NCBI taxonomy): Eukaryota > Metazoa > Mollusca > Gastropoda > Stylommatophora > Arionidae > Arion > Arion vulgaris. The sequence goes on along the minus strand of CM036777.1, from coordinate 4,922,693 downwards.
AGCCTTTGCCTTGCTTTCCGATGTGTTATATTGTGTTCCTATGGGGTCTCTGTGTCTAAGTGGTCAAGCCTTTGCCTTGCTTTCCGGTGTGTTATATTGTGTTCCTATGGGGTCTCTGTGTCTAAGTGGTCAAGCCTTTGCCTTGCTTTCCGGTGTGTTATATTGTGTTCCTATGGGGTCTCTGTGTCTAAGTGGTCAAGCCTTTGCCTTGCTTTCCGATGTGTTATATTGTGTTCCTATGGGGTCTCTGTGTCTAAGTGGTCAAGCCTTTGCCTTGCTTTCCGATGTGTTATATTGTGTTCCTATGGGGTCTCTGTGTCTAAGTGGTCAAGCCTTTGCCTTGCTTTCCGATGTGTTATATTGTGTTCCTATGGGGTCTCTGTGTCTAATTGGTCAAGCCTTTGTCTTGCTTTCCGATGTGTTATATTGTGTTCCTATGTGGTCTCTGTGTCTAAGTGGTCAAGCCTTTGCCTTGCTTTCCGGTGGTCTTCGGTTCAAATCCGGACCTCACAGTTCTGTTCACGAGTTCCTTTTTTTCTGAGACCCAAAGAATTATTACTGGGGCTTCGAATTTCGCACTTTGTGCAATACTCTTGGCAGGTGGCGTGTCATTTTAACAGAGAGAGAGAGAGAGAGAACAAGCTCTTTATAGGGTAAAATCTTGTACAATCGTCTTCTTTGTCAGTTATCAGTTACCAATTATATGAGGACTATCATCATAGCACTCGGACATGTCCATAGGTGCTCCGATCTCCGCCTCAGCAAATCCAGCAGCGTCCAGCGACCCAACACGCCAGTTCGATGTTGATTAATCAATCTCTTTGCATATTTAGTATGTCATTCTTTTCGGGCTGCACCAATATTGACACCCATCTCTTTCAATCTGGTCAGCGAGTGGGATTCACACCCCTGAAACTCCTCTGTTCGGAAAGACTCTCTCAATGCGTGAAGAATGTCACTTCGATCCATTGCAGCTCACTCTGATATTGTAGCTAAGCCAGCCAATCTATCAGCTCGTTCATTACCCTAACTCCTGCATGCCCAGGGACAAAAATGAAGGTGGTTTCTCTGATCATTGTCTGTACCAGTACCTCCACCCAGTTTCGTCTCACCACTTCTTCTTCTTTGTGTTCGTTCTTTACGACCAATTTTATTCACTATTTGTGATATGTTTGATCTTTGCCAAGAACGTGTATACGTTGCACATTGGTTTGGTAGGCCCCTAAAAGTGTAGACTTCTACATGTTTAGGACACGTGTATCCGAGTTCAGTCAATCTGGTGCAATGAAGTCAATCATATGGCTTTAGATGATTTAGACACAGGAAAGTACACTGAACTGACACTGATTCGCATAACCCTTATGTCGGCCTACTACAACGATCGGGTTAATAACTGCGACCAGCTGTGTCCAATAATATTTGAAACGCTGTGCACACACCGTGCATCAACATCGCTGTTATTACTCTATTATTAATATTGTAATTATTATTTTTTATTATCTAATATGCGCTATTAATTATTGTGTTGTTTGAAGCAATCAAGCTTGTCATTTACTGATAACATCTGGTGTATGAAAACTTATGATTCACTGCTCAACAATTCCTAATGAGATATGGTCAGTGGCGGCTCGTGGTCATTTTTCTTGGTGGGGTCAGACACAAATTTCGGAAAAATCATGGGTTTTGAAGTATTTACTATTATTTGTCTATTCAGGGATGTTATTCCCCCTTTTCGATTATTGTAGGGTCCGGACCCCATTGGCCCTTAATAACGAGCCGCCCCTGGATATGGTCAATGTGACATCTGAACCGACCAAGATCACGATGTAACATGCCGAGATATAAAATCAGACACAATAATCTGTAAACTACAGAATTACATGTCTGTCCAGCGTGTTTGTAGCGCGTTGGACGACGGGTGACAAGCCCCTATGAGTGCGGTTCAATTCCGCGGGCTGGCAGAAAAGTCACATGTTCTCAAGATTTACGGTGTTCGTGGCACCGAAACGAAGGGTTACGATGTCCATGGCACCGAGCCGAAGAGCTGATAGCTCAAGTGCTTCTGGGTCGAGAAAAAAAAGCTACAGAATTACCTAATTAACTTTCTAGTATACGCATGCATGTGGAACGGATTATCGTAATCAGTGGCGGCTCGTGCTCATTTTTGTTGGGGGGGTCAGAGAAAAATTTTCGGAAAAATCATGATTTTGGGTTAGGTTATTTTTTAATTTATAACGTAATAAGTACACGTTGCAATTTATTTTTGGTGGGGCCCGGCCCCAATGACCCTTAATGACGAACCCCCACTGATCGTAATGTATAAGTGTTGGACTGTCGTGTCGGAAACAAGACGGTTGGATGTTCAATCCCATACGAGACGTCCCACTCACGAGGAAGTATGTCGATAAAGGGGAAGATTGCAGTAAAACTATGTAAAATGTCGAAATACGTAAAAGTACTGTAGTTTTACAAAATACAAAAACAATGATAATACACAGCAACGTTTCGACCAAAGGCCTTTATCAAGCAAACAATACAACAGGAGTGACGTCTGTGACCCCTGTAGCCACACATTTCAATAGAACTGACCATTTGGGAGCTCGCGACGTCCAGGTCATAGTCATCCGATCATGTTTCTCCGATGATCATAGTCGATTTGCTCTGGATAATCGTTTTATTTCGTTATATGGTACATTGCGACCTCATGGACTCAACACACTACATTCCTATGCTTCTTAGTATTTTCTCTTCTCATGCTCTATATTCCATATGTGTATATGTGAAATGTATATGTCATATATTTACTTGATTTTTATTGTTTCTCTTCTTTTTCCACTTCTAGTTTTTCTGTATTAATTAGCTATTCGTTTTTAGTGACATATTTTCATTCAATTCTTGACCGTTGTAATGTCTTTGTCAAAGTCTATATATAGTGTGCTGTGAAATTTGTCACTCCTGTTGTATTGTTTGTTTGATAAAGGCCTTTTGGTCGAAACGTTGCTGTGTATTGTCATTGATTTTGTATTTTGTAAAACTACAGTACTTTGTTATTACGTGTTTCACACTCACGAGGAAAGGAATTGACAGTCCTACCTCCTGCACACTAGGGTTTAGACATGTTAAGTGACTTCATATCCTAAAATCTAAAAAAGCTAAGAAAAGTGTTATTATACGTAGATTAAACCCATGTTTTGTGACGTATGTGGCCTAGGGGATAGTGACTCGGTCTATTAACCCAGACGTTCTGAGTTCGAATCACGCTACGGACACTTTGGTTGCAAATTGTTTCGCGTGAATTCTTGCAAACGGATGATGACACCACCAGTTCAGAAAGCAATGGCAAACTACTGAACGTAATAATGCCTAGAAAAATCACAAACAGCGTTACAAAACTGGGATTGATTCGCAAAGTCCTGTAAAGATATACAATTAACGTAAACACATGTTTTAAAGTGTTATTTGTTTGTTTGATGTCGTTAGTTATTCTATCGTTAAACCACGACACTGGGCAACAACCCGGTAGCAGTGTGACGACAAAAGAAGAAGAAGGTTATTCTACCGTTTGCTGAAAAAGGCTGCCTAGGTGTACAAAGTATTTGACTTGAATGCCCTTTGACTTGAGGGCCCTTTGACTTGAGGGCCCTTTGACTTGAGGGCCCTTTGACTTGAGGGCCCTTTGACTTGAGGGCCCTTTGACTTGAGGGCCCTTTGACTTGAGGGCCCTTTGACTTGAGGGCCCTTTGACTTAAATGTTCTATGTAATGCATAACTGTACAGAATCAATATAATAATAATAATAAAAATGATGGTGGTTCTATTAAATCAATCAATTTTCTAGAGAATTTCACGTTAACTCGCACAAAAGAAGCAATCTTCTTTAGGTTACCATCATTGCCCTCCACAGTGCTTCCAGGTTATATCTTTATCATTTCTTAACTGTTCTGTGAATAACTAGTTCGATCCAATTATATTATTTTACATGTCTCGTTTTACAAATCGTTCTGTCTTTAAGTCTGGGTGTTCATTGTAGGCCTGTCACCCATTAAAGTCGTTTACATTTCTCTGTTTTTCTGTGTTTCTCTGAAGGTTAGCTTGTCTCTTTTTCTCTCTCTCTATTTCTCTCTCTCTCTCCCTTTCTTTCTCGCTTCCACTTTTTCTCTCTTTTTGTTCACCAAGCGTTTCTCTCTTTCTCTCATTTTGTTCACCAAACGTTACTCTCTCTCCTTTATTTTGTTCACCAAAATATATATATATATCGTTCTCTCGTTTGGTTTTATCAATATCTCTCTCTCTCTCTCTCTTTTTCCCCAATATTTCAATATCTCTGTCTTTCTTTCTCTCCTTTTGTTCCCCAATTTTTCTCTCGATAAATGTTGTTCTCTGTTTGTTCCTCAACCTCTATCTGTCTTTCTCTCGTTTTGTTCACAAATCTTTCTCTCTCTCTATCTCTCTCTCTCTTTCTTTCTTTCTCTTCATTTCTTTCTCTCGTTTTGTTACCCAATATATCAATCTCTCTTGTTGTGTTTAAAAAGGGTTAAAAGTCGAAGGATTGACTTGATTGCACCGGGTTTTACCCTATACGGCTCGGTCCCTCTCCGCAGATATGGCACGCCACCTTCCGAGAGTATTGCATAAAGCACGAACTCCGTAGCTCTAGCAACAATTCTAGGGGTCTCTGGAAAAAACTGCACTCGTGAACAGAATGGCGAGGTCTGGACTCGAACCCACGATCTTCGACTCACAAGGCAAAGATTTAACCACTTAACCACATAGACCCTCTTCTTTGTATTTTTAACTATCCGTCTTGTCTGTTTAATTCTCTTCCTGCAAGGCCTCTCTAGCTTACAGTCTTTCAAATTGTCTGCCATTCTATCTGTCTTACTATCTTTGTCTGTCTATTTCTGTCCGTTTCCTTGGCCAAACTTTCTGTTGATCACCTTGTCTGTTTTCCCAACTCTCTGTCTAGTTCCCTGTATGTTCGTTCTGTCCATCTTTCAGTGAATTATATTTCCTGTTCTTGAGTCTGCCTATTTCTGTTTGTTTTCCCATCTCTCTGTCTAGTTCCATGCCTGTTCGTTCTGTCCATCTTTCAGTGAGTTGTATCTTCAGCTCTTCTGTCTGTCTAATTTCCTGTCTGTTTCGACTATTTAACAATGAGGTCAGTTATTTATATTTTTGTTATATTCTGTTATCCGGCATAGTTGTAACGTAAGTCGGTTTGTTTATGTTAATTATAAAACACAATGTCTGTGTGGGTGTGTGTTGCTGGAACAACTTGAGTTATAAGTTATATACGGGCTATCATCATAGCACTCCGGACACGTCCATAGCTGTTCCGATCTCCGCCTCAACAAATCCGAAAGCGTCCCAAATGCCCAAAACGCCAGTTCTTCTTCTTGTTGTTCTTCTTTGAACACTCCATATCGACCATTTGTTAACCACTCTGTGTGATTTGTATGTGATCTGATTCTAAGAGCGATCGTACGTTGTGCCAGTTATTCGCCTACAAGTAGGCCAGCACATCCGATTTCTGCGATGCTTTTATTTACTAGGATAGCTTGCCTAGATCCTACATCAGTCGCCTCTAACGACATGCCTTGTAGGTCGCAGTGGTATTATTCTTTGCTTTACGCCCGGGCCCCGGCACCACCAGGACGGTTTATAAGTTATATGAAGACTATCATCATGGAACTCCGGACACGTCCATAGGTGCTCTGATCTCCGCCTCAACAAATCCAACAGCGTCCAACTGTCAACACGCCAGCTCGATGTTTGATTAATCAATCTTTCCCCATATTTGGTATGTCGTTCGTTTTGGGCTGTACTAATATCGACACCCGTCTATCTCAATCTGATCAGCAACTGGGATTCACAACCATGAAACTACTCTGTTTGGTACGATTCAATGCGTTAAGAATGTCATTTCGGTCAAATGCAGCTCCATCTGAACAACTTAAGAACGCCAAACTTTTTAATTCCACAATTTAGATATCATTTAACATCTGAAGATGGCAAAGACCCGGCTGTATGGCGAGGGAGACCAGACAGCAAGCCTCACGCAAATAATAGTCAGAAGCGCAAAACCAGTCGTTATGGTTAACGCTTGAATTCACAGAGAACGATCTCCAAGAAGAAGAAGAAGAAGAAGAAGAAGAAGAAGATAGCTTATTCCTGCAGAAATGTGAAGAACATTTCAACGATTAATTCAATGACTTTTGAATTTTTTAGGAGGTTTAAAAGTAGATATTTCGATTCATGTTTAGTCAGCAGGTAAACAAGGTCAAAACCTTGAGGTAAACACATTTAGGAGAAATGATCAACAAATATCAAAGCAGGCATTGAAGTGGGATGCAAAGGGTTCAAGAAAGAGAGGTCGACATAAGGTGATGCTGAAACGAACTTTGCTGATAGAGGCAGGAAATATCGGTCTCAGTTCCATGGAGGAGATTGAGCGAGTTGCCCAGGATAGAGCGGTATGGATAAATTACTTGCAAGTCCTATGTAACGTATAACGGTACGAGAGGAATTATTAAACAAGGTCAAAGTTTACGATTTGTGAAAGGATAACACTCGATTATCAAAACATTCCAGAACACTTTTGTTTTCCCTTTTTTTTATATCACAGAAACATTCTTCTTCTTCGACCGCTCCATATCGACCACTTATTAACCAATCTCTGTGATTTGTATGTGATCTGAGCCTAGGAGCTAGTTTAAGTTGTACTAGTTATGCGCCTGCTAGTAGACCACACATCCGAATTTTGCGACTCAGCTTTATTTACTAGTGTAGCCTACCTAGGTCCTTACTTCAATCGCCTCTTACGACATGCCTTGTAGGGCTCGGTGTTACTATTCTTTGCTACCCTTGCTAGCCCAAGCAACACACGGCGGGGCAGATAATCTACACTGGTACATCTTCTTTTTCCATTTCTTTTTCTTCTTTGAACTGTAGTAGGATGCGCTCTGTTGATTGTAGTAGGGTGCGATCTGTTGATTGTAGTAGGGTGCGATCTGTTGATTGTAGTAGGGTGCGATCTGTTGATTGTAGTAGAGTGCGCTCTGTTGATTGTAGTAGGATGCGCTCTGTTGATTGTAGTAGGATGTGCTCTGTTGATTGTAGTAGGGTGCGCTCTGTTGATTGTAGTAGGGTGCACTCTGTTGATTGTAGTAGGGTGCGCTCTGTTGATTGTAGTAGGGTGCGATCTGTTGATTGTAGTAGGGTGCGATCTTTTGATGATGGTCTTTTACAAAGATGTTGTGGTGATTTATTTATTATAAGAGCATTTGTTGGTTTATGGTCCTACAACTTCCATTCTCTCGTGATGACTGATGATCCATAACAGATGGTAATAATATACAAACTCAATGTTTGATGGCATGTTACATGTTTATTGATCTATAAGCATAAACGTTCTTGCTTTTTTTTTTTTTTTCCGATCCAGAAGCACTTGAGCTTTTTCAGCTCTTCGGCTCGGTGCCATGGACATCGTAACCCTTCGGTTCGGTGCCACGAACACCGTGAATCTGGGGAATCTGTGGCTTTTTCTGCCTGCCCACGGAATTGAACCCGTACACACAGAGGGCTAGTCACCCACAGTCCAACGCGCTACGAACACGCTGGGCACGCGGGCAACGTTCTTGCTTAAGAACACGTCCATCTGTGTCAATTGTTTATGTTGGTCTTTGTTTACTAATCGTTACTAAGCAGTCACTACACAACTACGTCGATTAGTTTCCCAACGTCAATGTCTTGTTTTAGTGTTGCCATTCTACTTAGAGAGTGCAAACACTAAGTCTGCTAATTAAATATATACAAGCTACACACTAAAGCTAACTGTCTGGTTCCTCAGCTGCCAACTGGGAAGGGGGAACTGGCTAGCTACTACAGAGCGTTCCATATCGGCCACTTGTAAACCCCTCTCTGTGATGTGTATGTGATCCGAGCCTAAGAACGACTATACGTTGTGCCAGCTATGCACATACAAAGAAGGCCCACACATCCGATATATGAGACGCTTTTTATTTACAAGCGTAGCTTCTCCCGACCAATACCTCAATCGCCTCTTACGACATGCTTGTTGGTCACAGTGTTATTATTCTTTGCTCCCTTTGCTAGTCCCTGCAACAGACAGCCGGTACAGATAATCTACACTGCTACATCTTTGTCCATTTTTAGAAATAAGTAAATCAATTATTTATATCTATATAGACTATTTTCTCGTATGCGTAAATTCACCTAGACACGCGTGGGTTAACTCTAATGAAAAAACTGTCAGGATAGCTTCAAAAGCCCCCATGCTGTCATCAGTAGATTTGGATAGGGCACACATAAACAGTTGTCGCTGCATTAAAGAGATATTGTCATAGGCAGTCGGCAATCGACCAGGATGTTTCCCGGAAACTGAGGAAATTTGGTATCGTCAGTTACATGAGTTGCCACGGATCTCAAAGGCGGGTTAGGAGTAGAAAATCTTGCCTACCATTTTTTATTTCTGGAAAGTCACTGCTTACTAATTTCGTTTTTAGATCTTTCTCCTTCTTCTTCTTTTGTCGTCACATTGCTACTGGGTTGTTGACCAGTGTCGTGGTTTTCTGTTTTTGTCTTGCATTGTTCTGGTGTCTTGGGTGATTGTTATATTTGCTCTTTGACAGGATTCTACAATGCCATCTAAACATCTTTTTTGTCGTCTTCCTTTCGCCTTCTTTCCTGATGTTCTGTTGTAGAAGACTCTGTATACTGTGGAGTTTGGATGCATTCTTATTAAATGGCACAACCAGTTCATTCTTTGTTTCTCAATGTAATTCAAGCAAGGTTCTCTCCCAACTTTCTTTCTTATGCTGATGTTAGTGACTCTGTATTTTCTAATGTTGTTGGTAACTTTTCGCAGGCAACGCATTGCACATGTATTTTTTTTTGTGACTGCGCTTTGCTCATTGTCCATGTTTGGCTCTGGTAACTCAAAGTAGGTATGAAAATGCTGTAATTTCGAAATTTGGACGCTGACATCAAACGGTAAAAGAAAAGTAGTCACAACAGAGATGAAATATCTGCGCAGAATACTGGGAGTAACAAGAAGAGACCGGTTTTGAAATGAAGACATCAGGAAAAAGTGGGTACACTATCTGTACTGAACCTTATCAAGAAATATTAAGGGGGGATTTTGGTCTGGAAGCTTTTTTCGTTGCTTTCATATTAATGTAGAATTTGTATTACAATTTTGAGATATGACATAAAAGAGTAGAAAAAAAAAAAAATATGTCAACGCGTTGCCATGGAAATAATAAAAAATGGCCGCCAAACACAGAATTTTAAATCAGCACGGCTCTGAAAGTAATGAATATAAATGAATGAAATGGTTCGGCCACATAAGCAGATTACCAACAGATCGTGCACCTCAATGTACAAATGTTTCTCCGATACAGTAGATACAAAGCAAAAGATGGACATCAGAGGTAACAGAGGTGACGAAGAACACTATTTATGAAGCGCACACAAAAACGTGTTCCTGAAATCACTTCTTATCCTGACGCTGAGAAGCAAAACGGGATTGGAGAAAAAACTAATAAAACAACCGTCGTTTTGTTTCACGCCCTCTTGGTGGAAACGCCACTGTACCTTGTTATTGCACTTTAAAGCTAACTTACTTTGCGTCTCTGTGTTTACATTTTTGTGTCTTTGCCCCACATTTTGACTATACGCTTGTCTTAAATTGGCATTTGTATAAGAAAGTGAGTGATCGAATGGTTAGACGTGGTGAGGTTTACAGAAGTTAACATCCCTTGTTTAACCCCCTCGACATTGTCAACTGTTTTTTAAAATTCTGTTGGCGAGAAAATAAAGCCGATGATCTGCATATGCGTGGCGACAGCTTCGTGCAAGAAATCTTAATTAATCTTCTCTATAGAACCCCACATAGCATACTTTCAGAAATGAAACCAATGTAGTGTAGGGAAAAATTAAAGTTAATCGTAGACGTCCTTTTCTAAAATAATTCGTCATACTCTCATTTTTACAGCCACTTCTCTAGATATATTTTTCTGTTATTGTTATTGATATGTTCTCCTTACATTTCTCTGTTATTATGTATTAGATGTAATTGTTGTAATTACTTTTTAAGCTTATATTCCTCTTGTATTATGTAATACAAAAACAAGAATAATGACAAGAGATAAAACGAACATGACAAATGATATTTTTATCAATGGAGAGAAAGTAGAAAATGTGAACAGTTTTGAATATCTTGGTTCACTGCTAACAACAGATGGAAATGGGATGAAGGAAATTAAAGAAGAACAAACACGACTTTACACAAAATTAAACAACTCAAAATAGTATGAAACGGAACTGATAGGAAAATAAAGATCAGAATACTAAGAGCATGCATACTCCCAGTGGCAACGTATGGGTGTGAAGCATGGACATTTAATAAAGCAGTGGAAAAACATATTTGTGCTTTTGAATATAAGTGTTACAGAAGAGTCCTTCGTATATCATGGACAGAGAAGAGAACAAATAGATCTATCCAGAAAGAAATCAAAATCAAAGAAAACTGGCTGATGCTACAAATACGAAAGAGAAAATTGAGATAATTTGGACATATAAAAGGACATGAAGTGCCGGAGAAGTCCATCATGGAAGGAGACATACGGGCAAAGAGAACAAGACCACGGAGAAGATGGATTCAGGATGTAACTGATGGTTAGAATATGACTGCTGCAGAGGCGGGACATCTGGCCTATGAGAGAGAAATTCCGGAGGACTGTTGGGGTGGCAAAGTTCTGCTCAGGACAAGCTATTTGATGATGATTCTCGCCCGAGTGGTTACCGGGGCCCAAATTTGGGATGTAAAGAATAGAACCACTGTTACCTGCCATGCATGTCGTAAGAGGCGACTAAGGAGGTTTGGCTGAAATCGGATGCATGTGTCCTAAACGTGTAGAAGTCTATGGGTTTAGGGGCCTACCAAACCAATGTGCAACGTATACACGTTCTTGGCAAAGATCAAACATATCACAAAGAGTGATTAAAATTGGTCGTAAAGAACGAACGCAAAGAAGAAGATGATGATTCTGTAATATATGTTTTTGTATTATATTTTCCTCTTATATGAATCTTGTATTATATAGTAATAGATCTATACAGAAAGACCATAAAAAAGTTAATTGCATATCTTTTACATGACTTTGCGAATCAACCCCAGATTTTTAACGCTGTTTATGATTTTTCTAGGCATTATTACGTTCAGTAGTTTGTCATTGCTTTCTGAACGGGTAGTACCATCGTTCTTTTGTACAAATCCACGCGAAACAACTTGCAACCACACTGTCCGCAGCGTGATTCGAACTCAGAACGTCGGGGTTCATAAGAAAATTGGGTGATGTTACAAATACAAATAAGAAAATGAAGTATTCTGGACATGTAAAGAGACATGAAGGGCCGAAGAAGATCGCCATCGAAGGATACATCCAGGCAAAGAAGACTGAAGGAGGACCACGGAGAAGATGGATTCAAGATGTAACTGTTTGGGTATGGTGGCAGCAGAGGCGGGGCATCTGGCTTGAGAGAGAAATTCCCGAAGGACTGTTAGAGTGGCAACGTTCTGCACAGGTAAAGCTATTTGATGATGATTTTATCAGTTATATGAGAACTATCATCATAGCAATCCGGACATGTCCATAGGTGCTCCGATCTCCGGCTCAGCAAATCCAGCGGCGTACAACACGCCAGTTCGATGTTAATAAATCAATCTTTTTGCATATTTATTTAATGATGATGATTGTGTAGTAATGCTCTCTGGAAAAAAATAACTCTATCGCTCCAAACGTGGATCGAACTGAATACTTTTGGAGCAGAAGCTAAGAACATTATCTCTACACCACGGTGACCTCCTACTATATGTTATTAGCAGTGAAGCTCGTCATTAAGGGCCAGTGGGGCCGAACCCCACCAAAAATAATGTGTAACATGTATAAATTAAAATATAACCCCAACCCAAATTCATGATTCTCCACACAAAAATATGTATGGCCCCACCAACAAAACTTATCAAGAGCCGCCACTGGTTATTAGGAAACTAACTTAGAAGAGAACACGGTAATTGAGGTATGGTTGCTGGAGTACGAGGCAAGAGACGATAATTGTAGTAGCAGGACAGCAACAAAATATTGAATAGGTTGTAGAATGAGGTGAACAATTAGTTATAGACAGAGAGCTTTTCAGTGATATATGTAAGCGACGTTCTGCAAGGAGTATGTTACTACTTGAGAGAATTAGCTAACATCAAACCATTCGAACATTGCGTTGATTGTGAAATCTTCTGTGGTGGTCTCTGTGGCTAAGTGGCTAAGCCACAGTCTTGCGCTCTGCAGGTCGTGGGTTCAAATCCGGATCGCAACGTTCTGTTAACAATTAATTTTTCAGAGACACCTAGGGTTGCTTCTGGAGCTACGGAGTTCTTGCGTTGGGCTTCTTCTTCTTCTTCGAACGCTCCATATCGACCACCTGTCAACAACTCTGTGTGATTTGTACGCACAAATAGCGATTGTAAGAGCGATTGTACGTTGTGCCAGTTATGCGCCTACAAAAAGACCAGCACATCCGATTTCTTCGCTGCTTTTTATTTACTGGGTAGCACCCCTGGTGCCTATATTAGTCGCCTCTTACGACATGTATGTAGGTCGCAATGGTACCATTCTTGGCTTCCCTTGCGGGCCTGGCACTACATGGACGCTTGATTTGGGCAATACTCTAGGCAAGTGACGTGCAATTTCGCGGAGAGGAACCGAGCCATATAGGGTAAAATCAGGCGCAATAAAGTCAATTACTTACTTACTTACTTAATCCCGTCATGCCTAGTGACACATGGGGCTTCAGAAAGGACTTTCCATGCTCTCCTGTCCCGTGCAACCTTCAGCGCAGAGCCCCACGTCAGAGATGCGGTGTCCAGTTCCTCTTCCATCATGCGCCTCCATGTTGTCCGTGGTCTGCCTTTCTTTCTCTTTCCCTCTGGTGTCCAAGTGAGGGCTATCCTTGCAGGCATTTCTTGTCTCATTCTCATAACATGTCCGAGCCATTTCCATCTTCTCTTTTTTAGTATGTCATTCATTGCCTCTTATCTTGTGTCTTGGAGTAGTTGGTTATTGGATATTTTTACTGGCCAAAAGATTCCCAAGATTCTGCGAAGACAAGAGTGGTGGAAAACTGACAGCCTGCTAGTATCTCCTTTGGTCATCCTCCAACACTCCGATCCGTAGAGCAAAACTGGCAAAACAATGCTTTTATAGAGTTTAAGCTTTGTGGTCCTATTGTAGATTTTGGACTTCCATACTGGTTTCATTCTGGCAAAAGCGGTTCTGGCCTTACTTAGACGTGATTTTAGATCTTCCTCTGTGCCACCATTTAGTGTCAGTACGCTACCAAGATATGTCAATGCTTCGGCATTAAACGTATTATGTCAGAGAAAATTGTAAACGGATGCAAGTTTGCATGGTAAAGATAGTACGTCAATCGATAGTGAGGACACAAAGTTCAAGTATTGAAATTGATATCGGAAAATTAATTAATCGATGCTTTGTTCCGAAATCGATTTAGTGAATATACGATCAATGTCATTTGAACAGAATTGAAAGGCCTGGTCAAAATAGAGCATTGGTCCCGGGGACTCACTATTTTTATTTACTTTCATGCTTATTGCTCTCGGCTCCTCGGATGTGTGTTGCCAGCACCCGCAAGGGAATACAAGAATCGTGACACTGCGACCTACAAGGCATGCCATAAGATGCGACTGAGGTAGGGGCCTAGGGAAACTAATTGTGGTACACATTAAACTAAGCGTAGTACCAGAGATCGCTGATGAAGGAATCCTGACAGACTTGAAGCTGACTGCCCAGATTGTGGTACACATTAAACTAAACGTATGGCCATAGATCGCTGATGAAGGAAACCTGACAGACCTGAAGCTAACTGCCCAGTTTGTGGTCCACATTAAACTAAATGGATGGCCATAGATCGCTGATGAAGAAATCCTGACAGACTTGAAGCTGACTGCCCAGTTTGTGGTCCACATTAAACTAAATGGATGGCCATAGATTGCTGATGAAGGAATCCTGACAGACATGAAACTGACTGCCCAGTTTGTGGTACACATTAAACTAAACGTATGGCCATAGATCGCTGATGAAGGAAACCTGACAGACCTGAAGCTGACTGCCCAGTTTGTGGTCCACATTAAACTAAATGGATGGCCATAGATTGCTGATGAAGGAATCCTGACAGACATGAAGCTGACTGCCCAGTTTGTGGTACACATTAAACTAAACGTATGGCCATAGATCGCTGATGAAGAAATCCTGACAGACTTGAAGCTGACTGCCCAGTTTGTGGTACACATTAAACTAAATGGATGGCCATAGATCACTAATGAAGAAATCCTGACAGACTTGAAGCTGACTGCCCAGTTTGTGGTCCACATTAAACTAAATGGATGGCCATAGATCACTGATGAGGAAGAGAACTAAATATGAAATTCACAATCACAGATCTTGCAAAAACAGGAAATCATTTTCCCCAGTATTTCTAAACATATTTGTTTCCGTGTTCATTTTTACGAGATTCATCGTCTCGGTATTGATTTTGTTTTTCGTCCCATCATTTTCGACTCGCTTGAGCAGTAACATATCTTTGAATAAACTGGAATAAGTAAACATAAACTTGAATAAATAAACATAATCAGTGGCGGCTCATCATTAAGGGTCAGTGGGGCCGGGCCCACCAAGAGTAAATGTAACGTGTATTAATTTTTTTATACATTAAAATATAACATAACTGAAAACATGATTTTTCCGAAAATTTCTGTATGGCCCCACTAACAAAAATGATCACGAGCCGCCACTGAACGTAATATTCATTCCAGCACAAATCTGTTTACATAAACATTTGATTCATTCCAGCACAAATTTGATAAATCTCTAACATAACCAAATATTTTTAAAGAAATGTCTCGCAGCCTCGTCAGATCCTAGAGTATGAGCTACCTTCATATTTATGAATCTGAGTGGGCTGGAGAGCTAGTTCCTTTCATCACATGTGGAATGACGTTGAAAATAGAACCGAACCCACACCCCCCTTGTGTTTGATTTGATAATCGAACGGTCTATGTATCACGATAATCCGCTCTCTGTCTAGCCATGTATATCAATAATACAATTGTATGTAGCCTTTTCAGACCTAAGTGTATGACGTCAATTCACTTCATATTTCTATGCCCTCTGATGTAGGAAAACCTATATTCATCTCCTCATTTGTGGAACGTTGAGTGTCGGATTGAATCCACAACCCTCTTGTGTCCAAGACGAAAGGTGAATGCTCTATGCTTTTCGCTAACCCGCCCCCCTGCTAGATATACATTCTTCTAATCACTATAGATAACAGCAGCAGTAAGAAATTCCATTGTCTCAAAGTCATTTGGCATTTTGTTTGAGAACTGTATTACATATGATTGCATTGATTTCAGAGATATGATTTAGATATTTCTTTATTGTTTGTTCTGTGACCGGTGTTTACATAGGTTGTCATGTGGTTGGCATCTCATAACTACTCTCGTGTTTTCATTCTCAGTAACTCCATGAGCATGATTTGTAAAGTCGAAACAGGAATGTTGAGGCGAAACTGGATGGGGTTCTGGTACAGATAGGGATCAGAGAAATCACCTTCATTTTCGCTCCTGGACACGCAGGAGTCAGTGGTAGAGCTGATAGATTGGCTGGTGTGGTTACAATATCAGAGGGAACTGTCATGGACCGAAATGGCATTCTTAACGCAGTAAAAGAATCATTCCGAAACGAAGAGTTTCAGGGTTGTGATTCCTAGTTGCTGACTAGATTGAGAGCGATGGGGGTCGATATTGGTCCAGCCCGAAAAGACGGACATACCGAATATTCAGGGTGTTCAAGATAATTGCAGCCCCATTGACAATTCGAAAGTTGCCAGATACACATTGAGTTGTGTTTATTTATTATTTAAACCGGTTCCTACTAGCTCGTCCTACGTCCCATTTGTTCATCGCCTGTTCCTTCCTGCACTACAATTACACACCATCACACAACCTTGACCTATACTACGTCATAACTGAACCTTCTCTTTCCATACATATATGCCAGATTAGCTCCATTCACGGGCTGCTTTTAAGTTGAACACCTTGTACAACCAAAAAAATGATTAATTAATGAACATTGAACATTCTGCAAGGTCTTGTTTTTGTGGTCTTACATCTTCTTTCTTGATATTCTATTACGGAAGACTCTGTATACAGATGATTTTGGTTACATCCTTATTTGGTTCAACCACTTCGTTCCTTGTCTCTCAATATAATTCAAGCAAGATTATGTCTGAACTTTCTTTCTTATACTGATGTTGGTGACTCTGTCTCTTCTGGTATTGTTGGTAACTTTTACTTAGTGACTCTGTCTCTTCTGGTATTGTTGGTAACTTTTACTTAGTGACTCTGTCTCTTCTGGTATTGTTGGTAACTTTTACTTGGTGACTCTGTCTCTTCTGGTATTGTTGGTAACTTTTACAAGGATTCACAGCTCACATGTAGTTATTTTTTGCGACTGTGCTGTTCTCGTTGTCCATTTTTAGCTCTGGTAACACAGAGTTGGTATGAAAATGTTGTTGGTTGTCTGTGATTAAAAGTTCTTAACATCGTTAAAACGCTGTTTCATTTCTAAAGACAAATGATTTACTTTATTCCACCAAGATTTCCTCAAAATGCCTGTTCCCACTCCGCAGAAATGTCATGCCACATATGAGAGTACTGCACACAGTACGAATTTTCAAACTCCTGTAGTAACCCTAGAGATCTTCAGAAAATGCATCCGTGAACAGAGAACACAGACCAGATTCGAACCAGTGACCTGGGTCTAACACCGAAGGAGAGAGCAGACCTGCCACCATATCAGACGGCCAGCCAATGGATAGAGCTGATATTTTGAACGTCCTCAAAGAAGGTGGCCGCAAAGAAGATTTTCATTTAAACCAATCGACGTCAATTACTAGATTGCAGGAGCCAGGTTTGAAGATTGGAGTAGCAAGAAAAGAACAGCATAACAGGTATATACTGTTCAATCAGAATCGAACTGGTACGGTCAGTCGCTGGACGCTGTTGGAGATATTGAGAAGGAGATCTGAGCACCTATGGACATGTCCGGAGTGCAATGAAGATATTCCAAACTGAAACTGAAATTGAAACACCGAAGGATTATCTTCATTGCACTCGGTTTGATCTCATATGGCTCAGTCCCATTCTGCAATAACGGCACGCCAGCTGCTAAGAGCATTGCTCAAAGCACACACTCCATAGCTTCCACACCAATCCTAAGATTCTCTAGAAAAGCAATGCACTCGTGAACATAACGGGGGTCCGGATTCGAACCCACGACCTTTGTAACACAAAGCAAGGGCTTAACCACTTAACCACTTAACCACATATACCCCCGCCTGTGTACGTCGAGATATAAGGCATCGCCCTCCCCATCTAGCCGAGCAGACGTTTTATACTCCTGTAAAAATCGAGTCAAAATTTTCACATTAAAAATGAAACATGATTGACTAAGCAAGGTTCCAGATTGACAATCTGAGAATAGAGCAACAGATGACAGAAAACAGCAACTGACAGAGTTGTGGTAACATAATCCTTAGAAATGCAGATCTTAAAAAAAGATAGAATGAATTCTATTAAAGCAGCACGCAAATACACATTCTACTTCTACCCTTGTTTTTGTTCTTCATGGAAAACGTCCATCATGTTCTCAAACCCACACATTTTGTTAAGGTCTTTTACTGCATTTTTATTGTTTTTCTATTGACGATTTTCATTCTCAAATTGTGTGAATTGTTTGCATTTTATATTACCTTCTTTTCTGTTTGGAACTGACAACTGTTTTCTCATACGGTTCTTAAAAAAAAAATAGAAATTATAATTTTATTTTACATTGGCTCTCACAATTTGCTTTCAATCTGATTACGATGCGATGCTCTATTCCCATGAATAGCTTTATCGTCTGTTGATTTCTCTATTCTAATCTCTTCCCTCGCTCTTCACTTTGTGTTCATGTCCGTTGTGTTTACTGTTACTCCGATGTTTTGTTGATTTTTTAAAATGTGTTTATACGGGGTTGCTTTCTTCTTCCTCTTCACCTTTCAACTCTCAACGGAGCACAAGTCTCCAACAAACTTCTTCCAGCTCTTCCTCTCTCCTGCCATCCCTTGAAATTCTGTCCATATTTTTAAAAAAGTAAAGGTAAAAGTAAAGGAACCCTTTCATACCTCGTGGTATATATGTCAATACAGTGTTAGGCCTGTATTTTTTATTGACCGTCGGCACACGATGGGTGATGTGGTCAGCATCACGCCGGCCGCCTTTACTTTCCCAGAGCATATCTGGTACTCAGTTGAGGCTGAGTCGACCTGAGAGCCGTCGCGGTAGGGAAAAATTCCACGCGCATTGTGGGAGCTGAACCCAGACCACCAGCCTTGAGAAGCGAGTTCACTAACAACTACGCTGCAGCGGCTCTGTCCATGTTTTACATATCTTAATATCAGTATCCAGCTCTCTTCTCCAGGTATGTCTAAGCCTTTCCTTTCTTAATTTTCCCTGCTGGTTCCAAAACAGTGCCTGTTTTTATATGGTTCTAGTTGGTCTTCTCCATGTATATCATATCCATCGTCAGCATCTCTTCCTGAGCTCTTTCTCCACTGGTATCCGCTTAGTTGTTTCTCAGTTCCTCGTTCGTAATCTTATCATACAATCTCGCCCGTCTGCCCAGCGCGTTCGTAGCGTGTTGGACTACGGGTGACTATCCCTCTGTGTGTGCGGGTTTAATTCCGCGGGATGGCAGAAAAAGCCACAGATTCCCCAGATTTACGGTTTTCGTGGCACCGAACAGAAGAGCTGAAAAGCTCAAGTGCTTCTGGATCGGAAAAAAATAAAAATGATACAATCTCATACCCTCTATTCTACGTAACATGGTTGCATTATCTATTTGATTTAAAGGGTATTCCTCTTCTTCTTCTAACTCTCCATATCGAGCACCTGCTAAAGCACTCGGTGATTTGTATGTGATCCAAGCCTAAGTGCGATTGTACGTTGTGTCAGCTATGCGCAACACCGATCACTAAACTAAAACTACAACTCTTTAATGGTGTTCAAAATGTCAGCTCTATCTATTGGTTGGTCCCCTGATATGGTAACAGAGCCAACCAGCATGTCTGCTCTCTCATTGCCAACGACACTCATGTGTACCGGAACAAAGATGAATGCAATGCTGCAAATTGTTGACGCTTGTAGTGAATCAGTAAATTGCCTGCGCACCGAACCAGCCTCTACCTTGCGGATCATACTCAATGAATCACTCAGAACATACTAATGAGTGTAGTTTTGTGACTGTAGCCAGAGTAGTGTATTAGTCACCGCCAGTACCTCCAATATCATGCTACTTGTTGTCATACTAAATGTACCACTGTCCTCCTTGATATTTCTGCGTATAAGCTTGCAGAGGCGGCCCATGTGGACCTTTCGTTTTGAACTATCGATCAATCCGTGTGAATTACAATGTCACATTCATTGCAGTTTTCATTAATGATGACCTTAACATCTGCATCCAACTCAACATGATTTCTCTCTCTCTCTGCAACCTTTCTACATAGCAATTAAAACCATTGAATCTGCCTTTAACCCATTAACCACACAGAACCTTGTTTGAATTACATTGAGAAACAAAGTCACCAACATCAGCATAAGAAAGAAAGTTGTCACAGAACCTTGCTTGAATTACATTGAGAAACAAAGTCACCAACATCAACATAAGAAAGAAAGTTGGCACAGAACCTTGCTTGAATTACATTGAGAAACAAAGTCACCAACATCAACATAAGAAAGAAAGTTGGCACAGAACCTTGCTTGAATTACATTGAGAAACAAAGTCACCAACATCAGCATAAGAAAGAAAGTTGGCACAGAACCTTGTTTGAATTACATTGAGAAACAAAGAATGAAGTGGTTTGGCCACTTAATAAGAATGCATCCAAACTCCACAGTATACATAGTCTTCTACAACAGAACATCAGGGAAGAAGGCAAGAGGAATACCACGGAAAGATGGTTAGATGGTGTAGCAGAATCCTGTGAAAGAGTAAAAATAACAATCACACAAACCACCAAGACAAAAACAGAAAACCACGACACTGGGCAACAACCCGGTAGCAGTGTGACGACAAAAGAATGTAGAAGTTTATGGCCCCCATACAGGTGATGATGACACTTGGAGGTGGGGTAGGCTGATGATATTACCATTCACATAATAAACTTGAGAAGATTTCAATACAGTTTACATTCTTCTTTATTTATATTTTTCTTTCTATCATGAAACGCGTCCATCTAGGACCATTGCGTCTTGTCTTCTTTTCGTTTCTAAGTCGTCAATCCTTTTACTTCATTATTCATTTTCCTACGTAGTTGTCTTGTTGTAATGTGTTACCCCTCTGCTTAGAGAGTGTAACACATAGTCTACTAATTTATTTGTATATCCTATGAGCTAATCTACCTGTCTAATCTGCTGGCTGCCCTGGGACTCCTACAAGAAGAAGAAGAACATGCCTATTACAATACAGAAGTTGAATAGCTTGAAGAACCCACAAACAAAGAGTGAACAACAGTTATATTTCTGAAGATGTACATTTGTTTCTTTGATACAATATAAATATATAGATGTAAACCATGGACAATTACCCAAAACATTAAAGAAGAAAATCGATTTTCTTCACAAAAAAGTGATTCATAAAAAAAATTATTACACCGACATGAACACGGAAGGAGAAAAAAATAGTAGCATTCTTCTTGAAGATTCGATCATGGTGAAAAATTGGCTCGTAAATAATATTATGTCTCGGAAACTGGAATATTTTGGTTATATTAAACGTTAGAGTGATTTCGGTAGAAGACATATTAGAGAGTACGGTCACTAGTAGAATAGGGTGTGGAGGGTCAAAATGGTTACAGCTATCGTTAAATTGTTGTTACTGCGTTTAATAACGCTGTTTAGTGTGATGTAAGATAGAAGGATGGGGGAACGGATGAGTTAGAGGAATTTAATGGCCACATGGCTAGTGCTTGCACGATGAATTGCTTGCACGATGCCAATAAGAGAATATGGGCACTATCATCCGAAGACGACGCTGGAGATGGATTGGACATGTGATGCGCATGGAGACTGGCTTCGACACGAAAACTGAACTGAGATGGACTCCAGAGGGTAGGCGAAAGCGTGGAAGACGCAAGACGACCTGGAGGAGAACGATAGAGCAAGAACTGAAGGAAATGAATCATAGCTGGAATACAATACAGAGGAAGGCCATGAATAGGGAAGAATGGTGTGCGTTTGTTGCTGCCCTAAACGCCAAGGGCGTATCCGCTAAAGAGAGAGAGAGAGATGGCTCTTGCAGTCGCCGTTAAACTGTTCAGGATAGGGTTTTTTGTTTAATGTCCCCGATAGAAATGAATTATTGGCCTCAATTGGATTGAACGAGGGCCTCCCGCGTAAAAGCCGCGTTCTGATCAATTCGGCAAGGAGATCTGATGTCTGTAGTAACAGGGCATTAAGGAATCTGTAAACACGATTATGGAGGACGAAGGGGAACTGGTCAGTGATCGTGAGTATTTTAGAGGTATGGAATGAGAGCGACGTTCTGTAACCGGTTTTCTGCATGAAGAGGTTGCAAACATTACTTTATATCAGAAATTATCTTTATCATCTTGAACATTACATCGGGGAACCTCGCAGGTGCCGCGGAGTTCGTGCACTGTAGCTGCGATCTTACTGTTTAAGAAAGAGATTAGAACACATGGTTACTCACCGAAGTGCAATGATGATGATCCTAACAATCAATCAATCAATCAATCAATCAATCTTTGTATCATTCTTATCATTGATTGAATACATCAATCAGCGCTACAAGGAGAGAGAGAGTAAGAAACAAGAATATCAGAAGCGTCGTTGTTACTATACCATGCATACAGTACATCAAGAATCATCGTTGTTACTATACCATGCATACAGTACATCAAGAAGCATCGTTGTTACTATACCATGCATACAGTACATCAAGAAGCATCGTTGTTACTATACCATGCATACAGTACATCAAGAAGCATCGTTGTTACTATACCATGCATACAGTACATCAAGAAGCATCGTTGTTACTATACCATGCATACAGTACATCGAGAGAAGCATCGTTGGTACTATACCATGCATACAGTACATCGAGAAGCAAAGAATCAGGGCAGTACCGTGCTATGATGCAGAGAGGTGGTCGCATCAGGCGGCCCCGTAAGGAGGGCGGCATAAGCAGCAAAATCAAAATTACAATAGAAGGTTATTTTAAAGAAAAAACATTTAAGGGGCGGCATTTCGAAGACTTGCATCATACTGAGAAAATATACCGCACGGTCCTGCAAAGTGGTTCGGCCATCTAATGAGAATGGAACCTCATTTACTACCATCAAGTGCCTACAATAATCGACACTCATGGCGCAGAGCACGATTCGGGCAAAGAATACGATAGATAGATAACTTCTCAGAGTCCCTGTGAAAGCATGGACTGGCAACGTCAAGCGCAACACACCTGGCACAAGATACAAAACTAAATCTCCCCACGTCGCTTCACGGCAAATGTGGTTAAGATAAGATAAGAAAAAGATAAGATAAATCCCTTAGTATCATTGTTATCTCACAGAAAGGAACAAATAGATATATCCAGAAAGAACTCAAAATCAAAGAAAACTGGCTGATGCTACAAATAATAAAGAGAAAATTGATGTATCTTGTGATAATGGAGATGCATTAAGTGTTAGAGAAGACAATAATGGAAAGAGGAAGACCACGGGGAAGATGGATGCAGGATATAACTGATGATTTGAGCATGCTAGGTGCAGAGGCGGAACATGTGACCCTTTAAGACAGAGACATTTCGGGATACTAGTAGTGTCAAAACAAGACAGATTCTAGTGAACCAAGAGGTTAAAAAAAAGACGCTGGCGCTGGATAGGACAGACTATGCGAAAACCAGAAGGGAATATAACAAGAAGGGTCCTTTTCTGTAACCCGCAGGGACAGCGAAAGAAGGGAAGGTAGAGAAATACATGGAGATGAGATTTGGAGGCAGAGATCAACAATATAAAGAAGAGCTGGAGGGAGCTGCAGGAGATAGCTGGAGATAGGAAGACTTGGCATGAGTTGGTTGAGGGCCTATGCGCCAATCGTGAGCCGCTGTAGCGTAGTTGTTAGTGAACTCGCTTCGCAAGGCTGGTGGTCTGGGTTCAGCTCCCGCAATGCGCGTTGCATTTTTCCCGATCGCGACGGCTCTCAGGTCGACCCAGCCTCAACTGGGTACCAGACATGCTCTGGGAAAGTAAAGGCGGCCGGCGTGATGCTGACCACATCACCCATCGTGTGCCGACGGTCAATGAAAATACAGACCTAACACTGTATTGACCTATATACCACGAGGTATGAAAGGGTTCCTTTACTTTACTTACTATGCGCCAATCCGGGTTAAAAAGACAGAGAGAAAGAGAGAGAGTAGTGTCAAAGAATACCAAAGCCAGCATTGAAGTGGTAAGCAAGCTGCTATGGACGTGTATAGACGTTTTCCCCATTCACTGCTAAAGATGCGTTAACATGTTGTACATTTATACTGTCACTGCTATAGGCGTAAATCCACGTTTGTGACCTAGAAACAAAGAGTAGCTATTTTTAGATCCATATTCGGAAAGTATGTAGCTGCGAAAGGGTTAAGAAAGAGAGGATGCTTTGAGAAAACAGTGAAACTAACTTTGCTGAAAGAGGCAAGCAATATCGGTCTCAATTCCATGGAAGAGATTGAGCGAGTTGTTCAGGATAGAGCGGTATGGAGAAATTACTTGCAGGACATATGTAACGTATAACGGTACGAGATGAATTATTAAACATGATTGTTAAAGTTCTGCTCAGGACAATTGTGTAGTAAGAATATACCAGGTGAATTTAATTAACAAATAAACAACTGACAGCTCTGTCTATTCTGATATATAAAATAATACTTTGAGATTAAATATAAGTAGCTTCTAGTGGATTATGTTATCAATCAAGTAATATGCCTGCTGGTGTAGGCGATCATGTCTCTCCATAACTCTCTCTCTCTCCTTGTGCAGTTAATCCGTTGTGTCGATCTTTTGTCGAGCCACGATTTCAGACCATCCAACATATTCTCTCTCTACCTTACACAATATCTCCGTCCCTGCATTTTACCTGTTGTCACCAAATATTCTAAACCTTCTTTTCGCATTATATGCCTGAAGAACCTTGATTGTCTGATTCTTATCCTTTTGATAAGGTTTCTTTGCGTGCAGGCATGATTTAAAAACCGCATCATTTGTTTTCTTCACCGTTCAAGTATTATTCAAAATTCTTCTGTAAAACCACATCTCTGTGGCTTCTAATGATCTTATTGATTGTTTGTTCATTGTCCATGATTGGCTGCCATCCATTCTGTTGTATCGCCCTTTATTGCAAAATGCATTATGAATAAGATAGAGTAAATGCGAGGTTTTAGAGTGTCCTTTACTTAGAGTAAAAGTTTGAGTATGTCATCATCAAGAAATCATCAAGGCGGCAACATTTCCAAGACATGTTGAGTATAAGAACAGAGAGGATGAATACAGAACTTAAACCTGAACAAAATGTTTAGGTAAAGAATGTTGATTAATCAACTTGTCACATGATTTTGTTTTGTTATATTTGAATGTTTTGTGTAACGGACAAATAAATTTAAGGATTCACTTAAAAAAAAAACCCAACTTTTTTTTATATTTATGCCAACATTTTTATTAATGACAGTTCAAGAAGTGAAAATGGCAGTTTGTCGGCTTACCCTGCAGGGGGCATAGTCGGGGAGCACAAGACAAGCTTGATTGATAGGTTGATATGACCATGATTATTGCACTTCGGTGTGTAACATGATGTGTTCTAATTTATTTCGTACACAGGAAGATCTCAGCGGCAGTGCACGAACTCCGTAGCACCAGCGCGAGGGTTCCCGATGTAATTTAAAAGATAATGAAAATATTTTGTAGGAATTTTATTTATAAAATTTTTCTAATAAATTTTGGGAGGTATCACATTTCTAGCCTGGTCTCTCCATTTTGTACTGGAAATGGTCCTTTTAAGTGTACAACTTTAACAAGGGAACAACGTTTTATCGTCCGTCTCTGATATGATTTGGAACACCATCTCACCTACAGTGAGATCAGAGTTTTATGAAAAAATATCTCGATGGCTCCACGAGGGATCTAACAGAGTACCTAAGCATTTGAGTGGAACCAGCAAGGGAAACGGGAAAGAAGACGCCATAAATAGACATTGAGAATGTGTTGTATTTAGGACTTGAAGACTACCGGGTTATATTGGGAAGAAATAAACAAAATCTGATAGAGCGAGAAAAGGGGAAGACACCTGTTGAGGACCTATGCTCCAGCCCGTCTGCCCAGCGTGTTCGTAGCGCGTTGGACTACAGGTGACTATCCCTCTGTGTGCGGGTTCAATTCCGCGGGATGGCAGAAAAGCCACAGATTCCCCAGGTTTACGGTGTTCGTGGCACCGAACCGAAGGGTTACGATGTCCATGGCACCGAGCCGAAGTGCTGAATAGCCCAAGTGCTTCTGGATCGGAAAGAAAAATAAGACCTATGCTCCACGGGGAGCGAGGAGCTTCTTCTTCTTCTTGAACTCTCCATATTGAGCACTTGTTAACCATGATTTCTGATGTATATATACTTTCTAATTTATATGTGAACAAAGCTACTTGTAGACGCGTAACTGTCATAACATACAATCGATCTTAGGCTTAGATCACAAACAAATCACATAGAGTAGTTAACAAGTGATCGATAAGGAGCGTTAGAAGAATAGGAAAGAGGAAGACTATTGCTGGAGTGGTGATGTTCAATGTCATCATTTCTATTTTCTTCTGATTAATTTTCAACCCAATCATCTGACTACTTCTTGAAAGCGGCATGTCTTTTCCTTGATGTCTTTCAGTTTCAATTTCAGTTTGGAATATCTTCATTACACTTCGGACATGTCCATAGGTGCTCCGATCTCCTTCGCAATATCTCCAACAGCGTCTAGCGACTGACCGTACCAGTTCGATTTTGATTAATGAGCCTACTCATACACCCGTTGTGCTGTTCTTTTCTTGCGACGCCAATCTTCAAACCTAGCTCCTGCAATCTAGTAGTTGACATGGATTGGTTTAAATTAAAATTTTCTTTGCGGCCACACTGTATGAGGGCGTTCAAAATATCAGCTCTACCCATTGGCTGGCCCGTTGATATAGCAGCATAGCCAGCAAGCCTGTCTGCTCTCTCATTGTCAACGACACCTATGTGCCCCGGAACGAAGATAAGTGTGATTCTGCAAAATGTTGACGCTTGTAGTGATTCAGTCCATTGCCTGCATGCCTTTATGTGTATGAGATTGAATATTTACTACATCACTTACACTATTTCATTATTTCCATTCGCCGTTGTTTCCTCAGTTTTACACAGTTAATTGCACACATGCACACAAAAAAGAAATTTGCAAAATTATAACTACCTTAATAAATAAACAGATATAAGTTAATTGCATATCCTTTACAGTACTTTGCGAATCATCCCCAGCTTTTTAACGCTGTTTGTGATTTTTCTAGGCATTATTACGTTCAGTAGTTTGCCATTGCTTTCTGAACGGGTGGTGCCATCGTCCTTTTGTAAAAATCCACGCGAAACAAATTGCAACCAAATTGTCCGCAGTATGATTAATAGACCGAGTGACTATCCCCAGGCCACAGACGCCACCAAACATATATATATATATATCGTATTATATACTAATTGAAAGAAAACTGGGCAATCTATTAGAATAACAATGTTAAAAAATAGTAGAAGTAAAACCAGAAAGACTTATTATTAGGAAAACGACTGGAATTGCGCAGTGTACAGCGATTGGCGTTCAACGGAATTCCGTGTTTCTCAGTATGCGGGGATTGGCGGGGAAAGAGTTGTTTTTTTCGATTCAGAAGCACTTGAGCTGGAAGCTCTCCGCTCGGTGCCATGGGCATCGTAACGCTTCGGTTCTGTGCCACAAACACCGTAAATCTGGGAAACCTGTGATTTTTCTGCCATCCCACGGAATTGAACCCGCACTCACAGAGGGCTAGTCACCCGTAGTCCAACGCGCTACGAACACGCTGGCAGGCTTGCAACACTGGAAAGAGTTAGTAGTAAGACAAGCAATGAACAAAAGCTGCAGTATGTCTCATTCTTCTGCGCTTTCTGAGAATCTTTCTGAGAATCTTTCTGAGAATCTTTCTGAGAATCTTTCTGAGAATCTTTCTGAGAATCCAGATGAAGGTGATCGTCTTCCTTCAGTACGTAAAAACATCTATTTTAAAAACGAGGGGTACAATTGATTGTTACCAGTATAAAAGGAGCAGACAAGTAGAAAAAGATTGAGAACCACTGATATAATTGAATAACGGATATTGAATGACTTCTTAGCAAGGCTGCATTTGACAGCCTGGAAAAACAATCACAACTACAATGTTGTAATTGCAACCAAACACTTACAGATGTAACTAGTAAATTATATTTTGAACAAATCAATAGTTTCACGAAACGATATTTACTTTTAGTTTGCCTGTTTTGTGTTCAACAGACACTGATAACAATCGATATCTCTACGTACAGGGATGCGGTAGGGGAGATACTTGTGCGTGGTACTTTTCAATTTAATTAAAGTACAATCGGTGCATTGTACATACAATAGACCGGACACAGATTTTATGTGTTCTTTCAACTCCGAGTTTCCGGTGAGTTTGAAAATGAATGTGTTAAGCTGAAAGAAGGACATACATCTGCTTCGTCTGCACACGAATATCCCAGAAGACTCATTTTTTCAAATTATAAAATGACAAGAATTCTTTCTTTCTTCTTTTGTTTATCTCTGCTTTTTTTGCCGTTAGGCGTCGCAGATTTAACTGATGATCGGTTTCTGAGATAGTGCACGCTCAATCACATGATATGCTGTGATACCTTTCTTTCTTTTGTCCTTCTCTGCTTTTTTCTTTTCTTGCCGTTAGGTGTAGAAGGTTTAACTGATTATCAGTTTCTGAGATAGTGCACGCTCGATCACATGATATGCTGTGGTATTGTGGAGTTTTAAGATGTCTGTAACTCCATCAACCCATCTTTTCTTGGTCTGCCCCTTTCTCTGGATGATTCCATTTTCAGGTTGTACGCTCTTGCAACTGGTGTATTCGGGTTCATTCTCACCAAGTGGCCAAACCATTTGAGTCTTTGTTTTTCAATGAATCTAACAACAGGTGTTGTTCCAAATATTCTTCCAATTACCTCATTTCCTGTATGGCCTTTACTTTTTTTTTTCTTTTTTTTTACAGTTTTCCCCAAGCATCTTATTTCACAGATGGTAATTTTCATTTCTTGGTCAGTGCCCAAGTTTGACACTAGTAGCACAGTGTTAATATGAATATTGCATTTATAATTCTCATCATCATCAGGTGCCTTGTCTTCTGGCGTAGCCGATTATTTATCTTCACAAATCTCTCTCCTTGATATTTGCTATTAACTCAGATGTTGACGCACTTCCGTTCTTTGAGGTCAGGCCCACAATGTTTTCTCTCTGTCTTCCTATGTCTCGTCTACCCTCGATTGTGCCGGTTGTCACAATGTGTTCTAAACCTCGTTTCCTCATCACATGCCAGAACAATGATGGCTGCCTCTTTCTTATATTGATGATAAGCTTTCTCTGTGTCTTGACCTCATTGAACACCTCAACATTAGTCATTTTAGCAGTCTATGGGATTCTCATCATTCTTCTGTAAAACCACATCTCTGTGCGCTCCAGAGATTTTTCGATACGTTTGTTTATTGTCCATAACTCGAATCCGTGAAATGAAGTGGTTTGGACACTTAATAAGAATACATTCAAACTCCACAGTATACAGAGTCTTCTACAACAGAACATAAGGAAAGAAGACGAGAGGAAGACCACGAAAAAGATGGTTATATGGCATAGCAGAATCCTGTGAAAGAGCAAAGATAACAATCACACAAGCCACCAGAACAGCGCAAGACAAAAACAGAAAACCACGACACTGGGCAACAACCCGGTAGCAGTGTGACAACAAAAGAAGAAGAAGAAGAAGATAGTCTATTTATGTCCACATAAAATCGATTCCAGTTCCTACTTAGTCACTTTGCGTTGACGCATAGCTGACCTCTGTCCACGCAAAGTTCAATCTGGTCCACACGTAGTTAATGGTAAACTCTATTTATTAACCATGCTTATGGGCTCCGGCGTTTCACCTGGGGATCTTGAAACTCTTCAATCACTTGTTACACATAGTTAACCGTCATCCACTTCTTTCTTCTCGTTCTTTCTTTTATCTAATCCGTTTATATCTCCCAGCGTCAGGATAAGAAGTGATTTCTAGAACTAGCGTATATGTAAGCTTGATCGATATCGTTTTCCCCGCCTCGGTTATCTCTGAGGTTCATCTTTTGCACAGACAGTCTTTTGGTTTGTATCCACTATATAGGAGTAATAATGCGCATGTGTGGTACCGGGATCCGCAAGGGAAGCAAAGAACAGTACCATTGTGACCTACAAGGTATGTCATTAGAGGCGACTGAGGTATGAGCCTAGGGAAGATACCCTAGTAAATAAAAAGCATCGCATAAATCGGATGTGCAGGCGTACTTGTCTTAACTGACACAACGTACCATATGCTCTTAGGCTCAGATCACATACAGATCACACAGAGTTGTTAACAAGTGGTCGATATGGAGTATTCGAAGAAGAAGAAGAACTATCATTGCTCTTTTAGGCGCACAATCTGTTGGTAATCTGCGTATGTGATCAAACCATTTAATGTGTTTTTTCCTGATGAAGTTCAGTATTGATGTTGTACCCACTTATTTCCCGATATCTTTATTTCTAAACGTGGCTCTTCTTGATATCACCATCCGCACATTGTTGATTCTCCCAGCATATACTTGATTCTCCCAGCATATACTTGATTCCCAGCATATACTTCATTCCCTTCATATACTTGATTCCCAGCATATACTTGATTCCCGTCATATACTTGATTCCCGTCCACACATATTTGATCTACATCCGCACATTGCTGATTCTCCCAGCATATACTTGATTCCCGTCATATACTTGATTCCCGTCCACACACATTTGATCTACATCCGCACATTGTTGATTCTCCCAGCATATACTTGATTCCCGTCATATACTTGATTCCCGTCCACACATATTTGATCTTCTTCCGCACATACTTCAAAATGTTCTCACAATTGACTTTTCAAATTACAAAAATATCAGAATAAAAGATGGCTTTATTGTTCAATTTCTCTGAGGCTTTCATCAAACTGAAGCATATTGTGCACTTATGGGCATTCCCTGTGTGCAGTTATGCCGATTCTAATTAGTTTTCGATTTTTACAACTTTTCTAACGTCGAAATATATTCTCTTGTGTTTTGAGGCTCGATACATAAAAGTTGTTCAGCTAACAACCTGGTTATTGAAACAAGATACACTCAAGGGGCAATATTATCCCCAACAATTTGATTAATTTTTATTTTGTAGAAATTGCACTTTATCAAAAGAGCATTCATAAGGACTCGCTAATCATAAATAATTTTAATGAGAGTTTATCAGTTTTCGGTGCGCATGGATTGCGAGACATATCTTGTGTGAAATGTTCCTTGTTCATTTGAGAATCAACTTCATTGCATATCGGACATGGCCGGCCATAATTGCTCGATCTCTCATCATCATATATGTCCATGATTGCTCCCATCTCCTCATCATCATATATGTCCATGATTGCTCCCATCTCCTCTCAAGCATGTATCTCAGTGTGTTTAGACTAACAACTCCCGTTCTGTGTTGTTTGATGTATCTACTGGGGTTTCTCTCATGGTTTTCCCGTCTTGCTTCACCTAACGGTATACCAGGGGTAGCTGGTCATTAAGGGCCAGTGGGTCCCGATTCCACCAAAATAATGAGTAATAGGGAATACTTAACTATAGCTTAACCCAAAACCATGATTTTTCCGAAAACATTTTGTTAGGCCCCAGCAACAAAATTTATCACGAGCCGCCACTGCGGTATACATAACTTTCGCAACCGAAATAGAGAATACCCTTTATCTTCTAAATTGAAATCTTCAGAGCGTATTTTTTTCGCTTAGAGCATTGATGTCGCTTGTGTCCACAGAAGACCATTTTCTATCGCAACATGTGCTGTCCAGTACATCAGCTCTCTCATTTCCCGCCCCCATCCCCGCAGAATAACCTGGGACAATGTGTCATTAGCGATTTCGTTATACATAATTTCTGTTTACGTTCCGACGTAAATTAAATGCATCCATTGTTGACGTTCACCGTCCTAGCTACAGAAAGGGCAACATTGTTACTGAACACACAACAAGCTTTAAACACCCTGTACATAACAACTGACAAACTTTCAAACTATAAGTATGATCATTTTAATTGATTGATTGATTGATAGGATCATCATCATGACACTTCGGTGAGTAACCATGTGTGCTCCAATCTCTTTCTCACATAGAAAGATCTCAGCGGGAGTGCGCGTTCTCCGTAGCAGAGACGAGGGTCCAAAATATAATTTGGAAGGTCGTGAACATTTTTAAAAGATATTTTTTATTCTTTCTGGTAAATTTTACATGATAGCATCATTCAAGCCTGCTCTTTTTAATTTGGAACTATCAGTGGTTCTTTTGCGTACTCAATTTGAACAAGGAACATACGTTTTATCGTCAGTCTCCGATATGACTAGGAACTCGATCTCATCTACATCGAGACCAGGTATACCCGGAAAAATATCCCAATGGCGTCGCGATGGAGCGAAATTAGAATCTTTGTAGCCCGAGTGGTTACTGGGGCCCGAGTAGTTACCGGGGCCCGAGTGGTTACCGGGACCCAAATTTGGGGTGTAAAGAATAGAACCACTGTTACCTGCCATGCATGACGTAAGAGGCGGCTAAAGAGGTTTGACTGAAATCGGATGCACGTGTCCTAAACGTGTAGAAGTCAATGCGTTTAGGGGCCCACCAAACCAATGTGCAACGTATACACGTTCTTGGCAAAGATCAAACATATCACAAAGAGTGATTAAAATTGGTCGTAAAGAACGAACGCAAAGAAGAAGAAGAGGAGGAGAACCTTTGGAACGAAAGGTAAGGCTCTATCCTCTACGCCACAGAGACAAACATAGATGGTCATTTTTTAAAATTTAAAACAGGACAATCACATGTTAAATAAGATTCATAGTTAACAGATATTCATCAAGAAATGATACAGTATTTGTAGCCAACAATGAACAAGAGCTAGTAGACTAGCTAGACAAAACTAGCAAGGAATATGAATTGGACGTTAACTAATTCTAAACTGACAACTGCAGGATGCGCCATAATTGTCTACTACAATACCCAACTGCCGCACACTGCGCTGATTATTTGTTTCACGTAAAATTAGTGCTAAACTTACAGCATTATAATCCAATTTCTGTTCTGTTATCTACAACAAAGATATCAATGTTAACATTGAAGTCTAGTTCGTTTGTTAAAATTGGTTAATTTGACGAAATTTATACATTTTTCAAGTTGGCAAATGTGAACACACATTAATTCGGCGGCATAGTGTTTTTGAAATCAGTTTTTTGTGTCTGTGAATGTGTTAGATATCTTAGAAAGATATCTTGAGCGTAATATGACTCTTATTTCTTACGGTGCACATTGCTTAGCCCAGCAACACAAGCGCTTTTACGAACACAACCCTCACATATTGTGTTGTGTGACCGCCCGAGTGGGTACCGGGCCCAAATTTGAGATGTAAAGAATAGAACCACTGTTACCTGCCATGCATGTCGTAAGAGGCGTCTAAGGAGGTTTGGCTGAAATCGGATGCATGTATCCTAAACGTGTAGAAGTCTATGCGTTTAGGGTCCTACAAACCAATGTGCAACGTATACACGTTCTTGGCAAAGAACAAATATATCACAAAAAGTGATTAAAATTGGTCGTAAAGAACGAAAGCAAAGAAGAAGAAGAAGAAGGAGGAGTGTTGTATGATACATTATATCAACCCTCATCTCCCATTGAGATCTATTAAATTCTGACCATCTACGTTGACAGGCTGCCTGATCATACAATCAATCTTCTAATCGAACCGATCAATCATGCGTAAAACAAGACCTGTATATACACATTTCCTAGTAATTGAAAAGTGCTCTTTACTATCAACTTCTTTTAATTACAGCTTTCTACTTTCTATTTTCTACTGATTAATTCCTAATGAAGTAATTATATTTGAGTATTCATTGTAAATTGGGCAATTTAGAACACAATGTTTCAGTATTTACATCTTGTTAGTGTGTGTGTGTGCGTCTACATGTGTGTATAAGCGTAAAGTGATCGGGTACTTCCGTAAGCGTTCGTGTGTCATCAACATCAAATAGCTTGTGCTGCGCAGAACTTTGCCACCCCAACAGTCCTCCGGAATTTCTCTCTCTCATAGGCCAGATGTCCGGGCTCTGCAGCTGTCATGTTCAAACCATCAGTTACATCCTGATTCCATCTTCTCCGTGGTCTTCCTCTTCTTCTCTTTGCCGGTATGCCTCCTTCCATGATAGTCTTCCCCAGCCCTTCATGTCTTTTTATATGTCCAAAATATCTCAATTTTCTCTTTCTTATTTGTAGCAGCAGCCAGTTTTCTTTGATTTTGAGTGTGTGTATGTGTGTGTTATTGGTTATTGGTTACTAAACTGACGTCAT